>CM053601.1:58330215-58352501 GCA_028646575.1 Pseudocheirus occidentalis
TTTTCTTGCATAGTTCTCATTTCTCTTCCAAATTTTTCCTCTACTTCTCTTATTTGGTTTTCAAAATCCTTCTTAAGCTCATCTATGGCTTGTAGGCAGTCTACATGTTTCTTAGAAGCTTTTGGTGTGGGAGTTTTGACTTTGTTGTCTTCCTCCTGTTCCATGCTTTGATCCTTTTTGTCCCCCCAAAAAGGATTCTAGAGTTCAATTTCTGTTCTTACTTTGCTTCCTTTGCCTGTTCATGTTGCCAGTGAATTACTTGATTTTTTAGCTCTGTGGAACTCTGCTTCCAGAAGGGAAAGCTCTGTCCCAAATCTCCAGGGTTTTTGCAGCTGCTGGAGTTATTAGGAGGCCATTGCAGCCTCTACCAGCTTTGGCTCACTGAAAACACACCCGAGGACCACTACCCAAGACTGTGATCTGGATCCAGGCCAAAACTCTTTTCTTTATTGCTTCCTTGGGCCTCTATGTAACCAATTCCCTCAGTTCCCTACTCCTGGCTTTATTGTACATCTACATGAGCTTTAGAGAAGAAATGAACTCCAGATACCTTCTGGCCTCACCTACCTTGGATTCTATTTGTCCATGAACAACAAATGGACAAAATACAAGGGCCAAGAACCATGTAGCACCTTATTTAGTGCCTTCCCCCCTCCCAAATAAAATACTTCTTTATTCTTTACTTTTCTCTTTTCCAATTTTACATTACATTTGTACTGTATCTGGCATATATTAGGAAGAAATTTTGATCCACAACTATTAACATTTGAAATCCATTTCTGTTTATCTCAATTCCAATCTCTTATTCCAATCCACATTCACTGTTTCTTTTGGAAATATCAACTAGTTAGCCTCCACTGTTGATAGTCAGTTTTTAAAGCCCCATGTGTCATTTAGAAAAATTGCTATTATGGCAACACATGAGTAATTGGTTTTATATTCATTTTATATTTAAGTAACAAACAACGTTGCTAGCCAAGTACTTGATTCATTGATAAGATTCAAATGTTAACAGTCCTACCCTTTTCCAGGCATTGCACAGCACAACAATAGAGGGCTCTCTGAGAAGACAAGTTCTCTAAGGTTCTGCTTACCTCTGTTCCCTTACTTGGATTCTTTTGTGAAGAGTTGCACTTGATTATTTAGTCTAGAGGTGTGGTGTATATAGATTTGAGTCAATAATGTGGTACAGTATTAAGAGCTGTAGCTTTAGAATCAAAGGGCCTGAGTTTAAATCCTGCTTCTGACACCATATTGTGATCTTGGTGAAGAAATGTAAACTTCCTAGAGTGAATTTTCCAGGAAGAAGAGTGAAAAATAAATTAGGCAGAACTCTTCCCTTTTAGTGTCTACATTACTTGGAAATTCATGAAAAGCACTGGTTACTGCATTGGATGAGAAGAGATGTGGTTGGATCCTCTGTTCTTTTGGCTCTGAACCCCCATTCTTGTTCTTGTCCCTTCAAACTTTCTGTCCCCTTGTAATGAAAAACAAACTTCACCTGGTTGAGTAAAGAAGCTAAAACTACCACCCAGAGGGTTTTTATTTATTGCATAAAATATAATTTATTAAAATATACCAAAATATGTATTGGTTTCTATCATTGTGTATTACTGGGATCAAGGTTTTAAAAAAACAGACATGTCTAGGCACAATTTAAATACCTTTTTCTGAATATTCACTTTCAGCTGTTAATTCTGTTGTACTTGTATCATGTGTAGCAGAAGAGAAATAAAATTGTGGGTAATATCATTGGAATAGGTTTAGAAGATCATAAATCTAGAGTTAAAAGGGATCTTAGAAACCAGCTAGTTCACCCTCCTCCCCTTCCCCATTTTGTAGATTATAGAAAATGAGGCCCAGGGAGGTTAAATGACTTGCCTAATATCATACAACAAATATCACATAGTAAATATCGGAGGTAGAATTTGAATTCATGTCTTATGATCCAGTGCCAGCCCTCTTCTCTCTGTGCTTCACCAGAAGGAAGAGACATTTAGGTTACCAAAAGTCAGGTTCAGATTGAAGAACTATAAATCCAAGTAGTCAGGCAGGGTTTAGAGGAGCTACAATGAGAAATAAGGAATTCACTAAGAATTAATCAAAAGAACATTTATAGTATAACAGTCCATGGAAGTCCTAGAAGAGTAAATAAATCTCAGGAGGCAAACACAAGCAAAAAGTCAGGAACAGAAGCAGTCATGTAAAACACTAAAGAAGATGCAGGTCTAAGAGAGCAGGAACTAACAGGAATTCAAGCATCCTCAGATGCCATCAAAATCAAACACAGTCAACCATCAACTCAAGATGCACAGCTGATATTGGGATGAAAGTTGTCAGGCCTATGAGCAATTTATCTAATTACAGGAAAAGTCTATCATTAGCTGATGAATGAGTGAGAGAGATGTATATCAGGTAAGTTCTGAAAAATCACTGAAAAACCACTCAGATGCTTTCTTGGATATGCCTCAGGGCCTAATGCATAAGCAATGCAGGATCTCCAACCCCCTTGGAAATGGAAGCATCACATAGGCTTGTGAAAGATTGTTCTCCCTTGAAAAATGTACAACACCCAGGGAAAATGTGATAAGAGAACCCAACAACTAAGACACGCTAAGGTTTAGGTGTAATTGGCAAGGTAGTTCCCCATTTTCACAGGTCACAATTCAGTTCATGGAAGAGTCAAGTTGATCTGTCCATGATAAATCAACACTCTAGAAAATGTTAAAGGGCCAAAATGACTAAGTTGAAGCTAGGTGGCAAAATGGTTAAAAGCACTGGGCCTACAATATCAAAATTCAAATCTAGCCTCAGACACATCTAGCTGTATGAATCCCTGGGCAAATCACTATTTACCTAAGTTTCTTCAACTATAAAATTAGGATAATAGCCCTACTTTACAGGGTTGTTGTGAGGATCAGATAAGGTATTCGTAAAGTGCTTAGCACAGGACCTGGTACAGAGTTGGCACTTAATCAATGCTTGTTCCCTTCTCCCTTTCCCTTTTGCTATCCTACTGTATGTACAGAACACATTACCTTCCTATACACAGACTTCAGTGAGTTTCTCCACTCCTGTGCTCGTTGCTAACATAGCTCTTATTTGTTGTGGGATAACAGAATTATTTCTCTGTAAAATGGATGGTATTTAGGGGCAGCATGACCATAGTAGATAGTTTATTCAAAGCCTAAAAGACCTGAGTTCCAATCCTACCTCTGATATGCATTAGGAATATGACCCTGGGTAAGTGACAATATCTTACTAATACATACAGGCAGTTCTCAATTACAGCAAGTTCTCAACACTTAGAAAACCAGAAGTCTAAGAGAAAAACCCACCTCCACCTGTGAAACCTACCTACCTCATAAGATTTCCAGGAGGAAAGCACCTTATACAATATAATGGAAAGGAGAGTTTATTTTCAAAAGTGGGGAATTGTTTTCTGCCGTCATTGATTTATTCCATTACACACTGCAGCAGGACAATTATAAAGACAAAATGAGTGAGTCTGCAACTGTATGAATTCCCTATGCCCCTCTTTTTTTTTTTCTTCAATCTGCAGAAGGTAATTCTGGCAAACATTTCTAGTAAATTATTCCTCTCTAAGGGGAGTTTTTCTCTGTAAGTGAAAGCAGGTAATATGGGTTATAGGAAAGATCTTTTGCTTTGGACAAACCATATCAAGACTGAAATTTTTGAAGAATATTGCTACAGATTGCACACCATCCCAGTATTCCTAAGAGTGTTGACTTCATTGGCACATGGGTCTAATGGCTATGTTTCATTTTAAAAAGCTGCAAAGAGGCATCTCCACAATTGAAGAGTTATAGAATCACAGAGTCTCAGGGATAGTGAGGATTTCATAGGACTCCATATAGAACAACCTTAAAATAATCAATAATCCCCTTTAGAACACACCTAGTAAATGGTCATCCATTCTTTGTCTGAAACTCTCCAGAGGGTGTCATGTAGATGGCAAAGTAGATAAAGACCTGGCCATGCAGTCAGGCTGGCTTGAACTCAAGTCCTACTTATCTCTTATTTAGTCTGTGATCCTAAGCAAGTTATTTAACCTCACCTATCCATGGTTTCCTTTTCTGTAAAATAGGTGAGGTACAAATGAGACATTTGTGCAGATAGATCTATCTATCTATTTATCTGTCTATCTATCTGTCTGTCTGTCTGTCTATCCATTTATCTATGTATCTGTCTATATAAAATTGTGGGTAATATCATTGGAATAGGTTTAGAAGATCATAAATCTAGAGTAAAAAGGGATCTTAGAAACCAACTAGTTCACCCTCCTCCCCTTCCCCATTTTATAGATGATGGAAAATGAGGCCCAGAGAGGTTAAATGGCTCGCCTAATATCATACAGCAAATATCACATAGTAAATATCAGAGGTAGAATTTGAACTCATGTCTTATGATCCAGTGCCAGCCCTCTTCTCTCTGTGATTCACCAGAAAGAAGAGACATTTAGGTTACCAAAAGTCAGGATCAGATTGAAAAACTATAAATCCAAGTAGTCAGGCAGGGTTTAGAGGAGCTACAATGAGGAATAAGGAATTAACTAAGAATTAATCAAGAGCTATAACAGTCCATGGAAGTCCTAGAAGAGTAAATAAATCTTATCATCTATCTGTATATATGTATGTATGTATGTATATATGTACGTATGTATGTAGGTAGGTAGGTATATAAGGGCTTTGCTAACTTCAATGTACCATGTAAATGCTACCTACTCTACCAATTAGGAAGTTTTTCCTTACATAAAATTTCAGTATGCTCCTTTGACTTCCACTCAGTTCTTCCAGGTTTGTCCACTGACAGCAGAATAAATCAAATGTTTGTTCTATGTGGCAGGCTTTATCATATTTTAAAGCAGCTGTCTTATCCTATTAAGTCTTTATCCAGGATAAACATCATTTCCTTCAACTGATCTTCATGACATCTCAAGTCCTTCACTCTCCTGGTAACCTTCTTTGGATATTCTCAGGCTTATGTGCTAAACATAGTACTAAATAGTGAGGCTATAAATACAGAAGCAAAATGGTCAATGTCCTCAAGAAGGTACATCCTAACAGAAGAAAAGAAATGGATAATTGTGAGTTTATAAAACTTAAAACACTTTATTGCATGAATAAAATCAATGCAGATAAAAGCCTGACATCAAATAGAAATTTGATATATAACATAACTAACAAACGTTTCCTAAGAGACTTATTTCTTTCTTAATTTATGTTGCCCAGAATTCACCATTTTATTTGATCTGACCTGAGAGTCCTAGAATGGGATGATCACCTCCCTGATCCTGGACACTGAGTCTCTCTTAAAGTGGTATAAAAATAGGAACAAAAAATAGCATTAAAAATGAATTTTGTTGGTTACTATATCATGCAATTGCTTCATTGGAGCTTTTTCAGTTCACTAAAACTCCAAAATATCTCTTTTTCAAAGTGCTCTTGAGCCTTACCTCCCCAATCTTGTACTTGTAGAGGTGATTTTTTTTTCAAACCCAGATCAAGAATGCTTATCTTTCTAAAATTTCTTCTTCCTTGATTTGGTCCAGTGTTGTAGCCTGTCATGATCTTTGAGCATCCTGACTCTACAATCCAATATGTTAATGATTTTTCTCAGCTTTATATCATCAATACACAAGTCATCCGTAGCAGTTGTGTGCATGGATGTAGATGTTAGCTGACTGGCTGTTGACGGATGATGTGATATACAAACCTTTGATCCTATCTTATGGAGTCATGTGATTTTAGAACCTTTTAGGAAGAAACACACATTTGGCAGTGGAAAATATGGAGATTAATCTTAAAATGCTTATTTTAACCAAAATAACATCCCCATGGACCATTGCACATGTATGAAAGAAGTTGTGTTATACCTTTTCCCCTTCAATTCTGTAAAATGTGATGTTCAAAGCATCAGTGTTAAGCCATCTCAATTTGATTGCTTTTTCATAGCAGAGAATTACATAGGACTGCAAAATCCATTATTCTTCATAATACTGTTAGTGAGGAGTTCTTTTTAGAGTTTTTCTCCAGCATAGGAAATAAAAATGTGTCTCTGCTGAAGACTGGCATTCCCAGTGGCTTCTATTGTGGAATGAAAATGCAATGTCAATATCTTGGCTTATTAAATTGTTTTAACAAGTACTGTATGTCACTGTGTTTTGCCTTTAGAGCTTCACTAGCAATTCCCACTGAAATCCCCAAAAGTCTAAAAGTTTGAGGCAAATTTCTAATGGCAAAATTTAACCTATTTTGCCAACAATGAAAATGATTATTATGCTTTTTGAACTAAAGTTCTTTGACTTTTTCTTAATATATACTTTGTCTCTTCTGATAGAATTTTTCCAAAGGTGTTTTTTTAAAAAATCACAGTTATACAACATAGCCATAAATTAAAATGATTGATGGTGATTGCTGGGCTGGATAGGTAGGTATTTCTACTCCATATTCTATTTCTGGAATAACTGATACAAAAAACTTCACAGCAATAAGGAAATAATCATACTAAAATGAAAAATCAGAAGATTAGAAAAATAAAGGCCAATTATAGCCATTTGTCATTTTTGTGGACTAGCAATAAACTGATTTGTCAATGCACACTGTATTTGTTTAGTGGCAAATAACATGTTTCATGGGATTGATAGATGCCACTGTCCAGAGTTCAGCAGTTTGAAGAAACTGATGATTCTTTCAACCTCTGATTATACAATACTTAGTATAGGCAGTCTATGTAATGGCTCAGAGTAGAAAAAAGTATTTCAATAATTTCTCCTATAAAGAAATAGGAACCAAAAGCATACATCCATAAAAAATTAATTTTCCTAACAGCATTAAGTAGTACAGTAAAATTTTAAACCAGGCATGAAAATAGTTGTTCATGTGTCCAAGAATCAAGGAAATATTCAAACTAGGATAAATGAATAAAGACTACCAAGACTAATGTCAGTGTTTTAGTTATTTTCCCTCCTTTTTCTTCCATTTTGTTTTGGTTTTTATGGCAGGAAGTATATAAACCATAGTCAAATGTGTATTTTCTGAGCTTGTGTCTAATGGTGAGGAAAAGAGTAAAAAATATAGATGACTAAGGTAGAGAAGGTTCATTCAAATTATGAAGACCAAATATCATCACTGGTCTATATTTTTTGGCAATATTTGCTAGCCTTTTTCTAACACATTTTAAAGTGCAGAGATGACTACCTGATGTGGTCCTTATTTTTGGTGAAATGTCAATTCTGTTTTCCCTTCTGAAGTGCTACTATGTGATCATTCATGATATGAGACTTATTGAGAAACAAAAGAAATGTACCATTTGCCTTTGTTCACTCCTGACATTTGATGTCTCCCCAAATATTGCAAATGTAATTTATAAAAAGATTTCCTTTAAGTTTCTGAGTATGAATATTACATTACCTAGGGATGTTCATTTTTCTTAAAAATGAAATAATGACAGAAAAAAAACCAAATAAAAATGTCATGGGTACAATAATAGTTCATAAAAGATTGAATATGAGATGAAATCATTCACAAAATACTCAATGCCATTGCAGATGGGCTTTTTAACTCACCAGAAATTTTACTAGTCCGGAGTCCTTAACCCCCTTACCACATTTACCAATGTCATAAAATGTGGCATATAATGATGACAGGCTTGGAGGAAGAAAAGTACTCGTGATGTTGAACTTGTCTTCATGCTGTATTCACTCAGCTTTATGGTTAGTCTAAATGAACCCAAGCAATGGGTCTTTGAACTTTAGGATGAAAAATCACTAGTCTCTGGACCATTATTAATTTTCATGGCTAAGAAAATGTTGGCTCTGTTGAAATCTATTCAAATAAAATAGTATTTAATTCAGGTATAGAAAATACAAAAATTCTGATATATAAAATGCAAATTTTCCACAAAAGATAAATTCCCTCCTCCAATCAGTTTTTAAGGAGCCATGAAATAATTATTAATTGTGAACCATTCTTCAAAAAATTAGAAAGCAGAAATACTTCAGGAAGGTAAAAGTCATGTTGGAGAATAAAGTACAGTTATCTCTGAGGCTTAGGAACAAATACAACTTGAATAAAATAATACAGAATTTGAAAACAGGTAGGACAATTGGTATAAGGCCTTGGCAGCGTAACAGAAAGTGTGTTAAACTTGGAATCAGAATGACCCGAGTTCAAATATGACCTTAAGACACTTACTAAGCTGTATAACACTAGGCAAGCCCCTTCACCTCTGTTCACATTAGTTCCCAATAATGTAAAATGGGAACAACAGCCCCTATTTCCCAGGGTTGTTGTGAGAACCAAATGAGATGATATAAGGATAATACTCTGCAAATTGTAAACAGTTATATAAGTATTAGCTCTCATTATTAAATATCTGCTTCCATATTACATTTCCTATTTATTACAAAAGTATGGTTATTGAATCAGCATGTGGCCTCTCAGTCTCCCTTCCCAAGGCCTCCTTTGTTTCCTCCAATCTCTTCTACCCCAGAACTATCAAACTGGCTCCTTCCTGGGTAGTGGAATTCTTGTATGGTTAAGGGAATTCCGGGGCCTTCTCTCAGATGACTCTACAAAGGTACATGGGGGTTTGTGCCTGAATCCAACCCTTTCAATTTTTAGAGGGAAACAGTGGGGCCCAAAGTGGTCAGGTACCATACCGAAGGGAGATAGCTAAAAAGTAACTAAGGCTAGATTTGACTCCTAGGATTTCAGATGCCAAATCCAGTGCTTTTCCTTCTATATGCTATACAGCATTTTGTGTTGGTCAAGGTGCCTGAACTAGACTGAACTCAAATTATCGATGGGGTAGCTTTGATTTCACTGGGGTCAGCTTTAAGCTAAACATGATTCATCTTAAGAGAATATCCTTGACGCATCATTGACCTACTAGTACAGTTTAAGAACTTGGGAATATGAACAAAGCAATTTGTAATTGGAAACCACCAGGCACATCCAAATTATCTTTCTAGTTTTATTATACATTTCATATGTGTGTGTGTATCTATATGGAAAGATACATATAGACACGTACCCATACACACATGTTCTACATATATACACACATACATTTGTTATTATACATATGTGCAAATAAAGTGTAACCAAACTGACCTTCTTCCTGTTTCTCTTTCATAACGCTATCTTCTGCCTCCATACCTTGACATAAGCTGTTCCTCATACCTGGGATGCACTCCCTCCTTGTCTCCCTTTCTTAGGATCTCTAGCTTCTATCAAAACTCAACTCCAGATCCAGCTCCTACCTGAGACCTTTCCTGATGGCCTGATTATCTCATGCCTCCCACTCCGTTACCTTGTATATATTTAAATATGTATATGTGTCCTCCACCCCCATTAAAATGGTCATTGAAGGCCAAGAACTCTTTCTTTTTTGTCTTTGTATTCTTAGCACCTAGAATAGTATTTGGCAGAAAGTAGCTGCTTGATAAATGCTTGATTGAACCATATGTATGTGTGTGTGCACGCACACTCATGTATAGACACACATACACACAATACATGCATGTATACTGCAGGTGTGTACACACACATGTATACCTGTACATACATATATGTAAATATATTTTACAATCAATCTATTCAGCAGGAAGAACCCCTAGAGAAGCTAAATTTTTAATAACACAAGAAGACAAAACAATGAATCTTATATTTTGCTACTGTTGGCTAATCATTCACTGTCTTCTTTCACATCTCTTCAACAGCTTTTAGACGTTTAAATCCTTTACTTTGTACTCAATTGACCAAACAGTCATGAGTACTTACAACAAGGCTTCTCTCTGACCTTATTTCAATGTTTTCAGGGAGCACATTTTAATAACCCACTACACAGAAAAGTCAACCAAGCATGAATTGAAGAATGACAGTTGAAAAGGGATGAAGCAAGAAAGTAAACTGTTTGATGGAACTGGATGAATGACCTCACAAGAATTGCCACAAAAACTGGGAAGAAATAGAAACAGAAAAGCATTGATTTCATAAATTATGGCTGGTTGCACTCCATTACCACCATGGAAGTTGTTTTGTTCTGCCCCCCTAACACAGTGACCTAAACAATCAATTCTCAAACCATTCTCTAACCTTTGGTAACAAATCTCTTGCTCTGTCATAAAACTTCTTCTCATATCACAGACTTGCCTTGGAAGTCAACAATATGATTTTAAAGGAACAGTAGCACCCACAGGTGTTTAATGAACCTTCCAGCATTCTCCCAGGTTGTCTGCCTGAGGTTAAGGGCTGACAGAAAAGCCCAGCTGTTTACTATCTACCCTACCCCTGCTGCCTAGTATAACTAAAACAGGGAGCCAAGCACAGATTGCCCAGGCTGACACAGTGGACAAGGGGGTGGTTGTGATGGGGTATCAGCCCAAGGTGAGATCTTTTCCTTTTACCCCAAACGAATGAGTCTCATTTGTGCATAGGCTCTGGGAAACCCTCACTTTGAATTCTCCCTGAATTTTCCCACTTAATCTGATTTTTTTCATGCATGAATCTGTTACCTGAACCTAGCCTAGCACTCCAGATTTGGTTACCTCCAGTTTGCCTCCAGCTGCTTCCCGCCCTAGATCCCATCAAAATCCCATTCTCTTGGATCCTGGGAATCTGACCTCTAGTCACCCCAGTCCCATCAAATCCTCCTTAGAATCCTCCTCAAGACCCTCCTTAAACCCCTTTTCTAGTCACCTCAGACTACTAGACCACCCACTAGATCCCTCCCATAATCTTTCTGTATATAAGGCCTATGTTGCCTCCAAGAAGGTGCTCAGATTCAATCTAGATGAGATTTGTTTTTTTAATTTTATTTTAAAATTAAATTCTATGTTTATTTTTGATTTACATCATTTATTTCCACAAGATTTTGAGTTACAAATTTTTTTCCCGTCTTTCCCCTACCCACCACCCCAAAACAGCAATCCCACTGTAAATCCCCTCCCCCAATCTACTCTCTCCTATATCAGCCCCCATCCCCCTCTGACTTTCCAGTAGGGCAAGATGGATGTCCGGACCCCAGTGCCTGTAATTTATTTCCCAGTTGCATGTAAAAAAAAAAATAATAATAATATTTTTAAACATTTGATTTTACATCTTTGAATTCCAGATTCTTTCCCTTCCTCCCTTGTCACCCACCCTTACTGGGAAAATAAGCATGATGTGCATGGGTAGTTACACAAAACATTTCCATGGTGGATATATTGTGAAAGACTGACTGTATTTCCCTCCATCTATCCCACCCCTGACTTGTTCTATTCTCTACTTTGACCCTGTCTCTTTTCAAAAGTGTGTGCTTCTAACTGCCTTACCCCCCAACCTGCCCTCCCCTCGATCATTTCCCCTCCCATCCCCTTCCCCCCTACTCTCCTGTGGGGCAAGATACTCAATTTAGTGTGTATTTCATTCCCTCCCTAAGCCAAATTCAATGAGTGTAAGGTTGACCCATTCCCTTTTGCCTTCCTGTTCTTCCCCTCCATTGTAAAAATAATCCTTTGCCTCTTCTATATGAGATAATTTATCCCATTCTGTTTTTCCCTATCTCTTCTCATTATATTCCACTCTCACCTCTCGATTTCACTCTTTAAATATCATCCCTTCCTATTCAATTAATCCTGTGCCCTCTGTCTATTTATACCTGTACACATATATACACACACTCACATATGTATTCATATGTACACATACCCTCCTATATAGACATATACATAAGTATACACACACACACACACACACACACATATATATATATATACATTTATATTCCCTTCACCTATCCTCATACTGAGAAAAGTTTCCTAAGTTACAATGATCACTTTTCCATGTAGAAATGTAGATAGTTCAACCTTGATAAGTTCCTTATGATTTCTTTTCTCTGTTTACCCTCTCATGCTTTTCTTGCTTCTTGTATTTGAATGCCAGATTTTCTATTCAACTCTGGTTTTTTCATCAAGAATACTTTAAAGTCCTCTATTTCATGGAATGACCATATTTTCCCCCGAAACATTATACTCAGTTTTGCTAGGTATGTAATTCTTGGTTTTAATCCTACCTCCTTTGACCTCTGGAATATCATATTCCAAGCCCTTCAGTGCCTTAATGTAGAAGAAGCTAGATCCTGTGTTATCCTGGTTATCTTTCCACAATATTTGAATTATTTCCTCTTGGCTGCTTGTCATATTTTCTTCTTGATCTGGGAACTCCAGAACCTGGCAATAATATTCCTTGCAGTTTTCTTTTTTGGATCTTTTTCAAGAGGTGATCAATGAATTCTTTCAATTTCTACTTTGCGCTCTTGTTCTTAAATATCAGAGCAACTTTCCTTGAGAATTTCTTTAAGGATGATTTCTAGGTTCTTTTTTTATTATGCCTTTCAGGTAGTCTAGTAATTTTTAAATTATCTCTTCTGGATCTGTTTTCCAGGTCAATGATTTTCCCAATGAGATATTTCACATTGCCTTTTTTTTTTTCACTTCTTTGGATCTGTTTAATAGTATCTTGATTTCTCATAAAGTCATTAGCTTCCATTTGTTCCAATCTAATTCTGAAGACATTGTCTTCAGTGAGCTTTCAAAAATTATTTTTCCATCTGGCTTTTTAAGGCATTCTTCTCCTTATTGGTTTTTTGGGTCTCTTTTGCCATTTGAGTTAATCTATTTTTTGAAGGTGTTATTTTCTTCAGTTGGGTTTTGACTCTCCTTTCATGATTTTATTGCATCATTCTCATTTCTCTTCCCAGTTTTTCCTCCATTTCTCTTACTTGAGTTTAAAAATCCTTATTAAGCTCCTCCATGGACTGTAATCAATTCATATTTTTTTTGGAAATTTTTGGTGCAGGAGTTCTGACTTCATTGTCTTCCTCCTGTTCCATGCTTTGATGCTTTTTGTTCCCAAAAAAGGAATCTAAAGTTGGATTACCATGCTTACTTTGCTTCCTTTCTTGCTCATGTTGCCTCAATTACTCAATTACTTGACTTTTGAGCTCTGTGCCGCAGTAGAACTCTGCTTCCAGAGGGGAGCGCTTTGTCCCAAATTGCTGGTATTTTTGCAGCTGCCAGAGATATTAGAAGGGTGCCATCTGTGTAGCCCCCAGAAACTCTGGCTCACTGTTCACACAACTCAGGACCACTACCCAAGACTGTGATCCAGATCCAGGCAGGTTGAAGCAAGAGCAATTACTTACTTGGCCCCCCTACAATCTATACGCCAGAAACTCTGAAGCAGCCACATGGAGGTAAGTTACAGGGTCACCACACCTCCGCCACTTCTAGCTCTGGGGCTAGGGGCCAGACCCACCCCTCAGTGCCCCCCAGTTCCAAAAGAGTTCTACACTGACCTCTCACTTTTTCTTTGGCATTTATGGGTTGATAATTCTGGAAACTGCCACTGCTGCTGGTGATCTACTCTCCCGAAGTCTGCTGCAGCCACTGGTCAGGGTAATTCTGGGTCTAAATCTACAGGCTCACATGGAGCTGGGCATGGCTCCCAGCATGCTGCTACGGATCCTTTCTCCTGGCCTACCAGGTTTCCTTTAGTGGGAGATTTGTTTCTTTCTCTCATTTTGTGGGTTCTATAGTTCTAAAATTTGTTTATAGTCATATTTAATAAGTATTTGAGGTGGTTATGGGGGTAGCTCACAGACTTTTCCTGCTTCAACACTGCCATCTTGGCTCTTCCCTAGGTAAGATTCATTAGACCTGCTTGTCAATATCACAAATGCTTATGTTCCTTAAGAATCTACCCAATAGGGCTAATCTTTAATAAACTTTGATGAGGTTAAGCAAACAAGGACCAAATAGGCACAAAAGGAGTACTGAGAAAAGACAATTTCCTTGGAATAAAAGACAATTTCCATGGAGCGAATTAAAGATTCTGGAGTAGAGGTCAGCTTTCAGAGTCTCAAAAGCCATATACTGGTCAGTACCCCACTCTAGAGAGAGTGAGTCTGGGCCTTGAGTAGCAATTAATGGTTGCAGTCCTTCCCAGGCCTTGGGCTTAATTGGATATTGATGGTGATGAGGGAACATTTTAGGATTTTAGAGGCTAACAGTGACTTGGGGTGGCATGAGTAGCTCATCCAGGAATTCCATAATCCCAAACAATTGACTCAATTATCTCCCACATTTCCAGAGGAATGTGAGGAGGTCTGATAAACAGAAGGAAAAGGGAGATAAAATGCTTGACTATAGAAAATTGGTTTCCAGATTTCAGCATCAGGTCACTTCCCCCAAAAGGGGCAGGACAAGAAGAGAATTTAATGAAGGAGTGTCCAAACAACAGATCCTCAAATATGCAGGGGAGGGGATATGTCTAGAGGCATCCCTTAATTTCCCTTTTGATGCCCATGATCCAACATGTTGAGTGACTGGTAGGGCAATAGTAATTAGTTAAAACAGAAAGTGTAATCATGATAAAGAGGGTAATCTTAGCAATTTTTTGCCCAGAGCTCACTGAAAGAGGTAAAGTGGGAGCACTGTCAAGCCCCAGGCTCCCCCCTCATTCTGAGTTTTGAGAAGACTGGAGAACAGGCTACCTGTGGGTAGATCAACCACTTTTCCAATCTTGGGGACAATCCGTCCTCCAATGTCCCTCCTGGTCACATGGGCATGGTCCCAGAGGCAACAGCTCCTGGGATTCCCTTTTGGGAGAGCCCTAGACCTTGAACCAGTGACCCTCCTTGTGGCATCAAAAACAGGTTTCCCCAGTGCCCAACCCACCAGGCTTCCTCTGAAGGGTAATCCTGGAGGAGCACAACTTTAGTCTTTTCCTGACCATGGAAGCAACTAAGAATTGAACATGTTCTCTGTCTCTGCCTTGTTCCCTTCATTATCTCTCCTCTGCTGCAACTAGTTCTCCATTGTTAGACTCCAAAGGCTGTCTCCAGTATTTGGAACTGAGTTATTTGGGATTCCATTACAAATTTCTGCAGTTTCCTCCAAATATGTGAAAAGGACTGCTGCCCCTTCTATGGAATCAGAATCTAAATTAATATACTTCTTAATGGCTTCTACTGGCTTAATTTTTTGAAAATTTATTTGCTTACAAAATGCATTTCTTAGGCCTTTTAACAGGCAAATTACCATATGATCTCTCTTTCCCCTTTCCTCACTCTTTTGATAATCCCATCCTAGATCACTAGTGGGAATAGCAGCTGTTCCCAGGGAAGGGGGGCGGTATTTTGTGGGGTCATTGCTAGCCAAAAGATCCCCAAATTTGGTGGCTTGTTCCCAGTTTGTCCTCTTCTCAGTGGTATAACAGGTGGAGAAAAAGATATGTAAATCACCCCAAGAAAGTTCAAATTGTAGGGATATGTCCCTAAAATCCTCAGTAAACTTATTGGGGTCTTGAATATCTTCCCAGTTTCTCTTTAACTTGGGAGAGCTCTGAAATGGAGAAGGGAACATGAATTCTTAATTTGTCCCACTAGGTGAGGCAGACACTTTGTCAAGGGAAAAGGCAGGAAAGGTATTGTGGGGAAGGGGACTAGGGAAGGGAGATAGAAGGTCCCACTTCTTATGAGGGAGGGGCTGGGTAGTGCTGGCTGAACTGGGTAAAATTGCAAGGCTCAGGATCCAGCTGTCAAGGGAAAAGGTCAGCCGGCACCTGAGGAGGGTAAGGTGTCAAAAGGGGAGCTAGCCCAGAGTCTAATGTGGGGGTGGGGCCTGGGGCCTGAGTGGGTTTGGCCTTAGGGCAAGGGGCCACAGACAAAGGCACCTCAGCAAGACCCGTGGTTGGGACCTGAGCAAGGATCTAGAAGGAGGGAGGAGCCATGGGAGGAGATGCAGGGTAGGTGATGTGGGAGGTGAAGAAGTGGAGGAAATGAGTGGGGTTGTGCAGGAGAAAAGGGGAGGAAAACCAGGGAAAAGAGGGGGTGGCCAAGGAAGGAGGAGCATTAGAAAAAGGGGAACTTGAAGGAGGTTGAAGAGCAGTAGGAGGGGTCAGGGAGGTTTGGGGAGACACAGAAGGGCTTGGAGAGATTGGGGTGGGGATAGCAACTGGGGAGGTAGTAGGAGTGGAGGCTGAAGGAGGGACAAAGCCTTGGAGGCCATAAGAAGGGGGTCATCTAAAATGTCCAGTTGACCCCCAATTGCCCCCTTCTGGGGCAGCTCTAGCTATAAGCATTTTACAATCTTTCCTGAGAATGGAGTTCTGAGAGAGCTTCACAAAGGCCATTTTGTAGGAAATTTCTATCCATTTTCCTTCTCAGTAACAGTATAATTCTAACTGCAAGAGAGTATTATCTTGTTCAGTCTCAAAAATGGACCATGCTTCATGGCCCTCTAGGTGATACTAAGGCCAAACAGTGTTGAAAAAAAAAACAGCCTTTTCTTTTTAAGCTCTTTAGAGAAACTAAAATTTTCCCAGTTTTGTAAAGGACAATCCAAAGGTGAACCTTTGGGACATGAAAAGGATTGACCCACTATAAGTGTGGGGGCTGGAAATCCCTGCTTCCATAAGGAGGACCTAGGAGTAAGCCTCAAAAAACCAGACAAAATAAGACAGAAAAAGCAAAAAAAGGAACCTGAAGTTTTCCCAATTCCCTAGCACCGAGAAAATTGAATGAATTGGACAAACACTTCTGAGTGGGACATCTGTCCTTGTCCTCCATACCCAGGTCCATAAGCTCAGAAATAATCACTGGACCAAGAACCTGAGAGAGTCAGTCTGAGTGGTAGACAGCTTCCTAACCGTCTGACCTAATGGGCCCTGAGAAGTCAGGTCCAAAAAGCATCTCCAAGGTGCTCAGAGTACAAGAAGGGGATGGGGAGAGGAGCTGGCTTACGTACCTACCAGTCTTGGCTGGAGAAGAACTTCAGATTAGCAGTCTTCCCAGGGTCAGGAAATCAAAATGTTGGGGCTTAGGATGTTGAGGTTTAGGGGTGCTCAGGACCCCAAAATACTTATCTCCCTCCCTTATGGGCTTCAAGTTTCCTTGTAGATGTTGTCTTTCCCCATTAGAATGTAAATGCCTTGAAGGCTATCTTTTCAGTCAAAAGTCAATAATAGTCAACAAATATTTATTAAGTATGTATTCCCAGCTGTGTACTATGCTCATAAGCATTAGAAATACAAAGAAGGAAAAAGGTTGTTCCTGCCCTTAAGGAGTTTTCAATCTAATGGGGGGAAGACCTTACTCAAAAGGAAGCAATAAAGTGGGTGTGAAATTCAAGGACTCAAAATCAAAGAAGAATAGCTAATGGGAAATAAAGTTAGTTGCAAAATTCTAAGCCCTCTATAAAGGGATGCTTGGAGGGGGGGAGTGTTTATTTTTTCAAACAGCCAGCCTTCTAATGAAAGCAGAAAGACCGGAGGAGGTATAGATTATCAAAGCCAAATCAATCTCCAGAAAGATGCATCAACCTCAAGTGATGATGAGATTTCAGGTAATAAGCTTATCTTGGGGGTGTCTAGCAGAGCAGCTGATGGGAAAAGGAGATGTGGTAAATGCAAAATTCTATTTCTGTTTGTATTCCCAACACTTAGTATTACATCTGAGCTTATATATAAGAGCTTAATAGATGCTTCTGGATTTGCTTATTATTGATGGCATTTGCTGTGGTATTTGTTAATAGGGATTTTTTTGCATCCTCTAAAATTGTGTTTAATAAATACTTGATGCAGTTTTCAATGGAAAAAATCCAAAACATAAACAACCATATGAAAAAAATGCTCCAAATGATTAGTTATTAGAGAAATACAATTAAAGTATGAGGTTGACCTCATACCCATCAGATTTGCAAAGATCCCAATAAAGAAAAATGAAATCATTGGGTAAACCCTAGGAAAACAGGCTGTGAATTTTTCTACCTATTCAGGAAAGGTTAGAATTATGCCACCAAATATTATGCATACACTTAGATACAGTGATTCCACTTCTGGGCTTTGACCCCTAAGGAAAATTATCTAAATGTGCAAAAATATTTCTAGAAGCTCTTTTTATAGTAGAAAAAAAACTAGAAACTTATTGTGGACATTTACTTTCTGTGGAATTTGCATACATATGTGCATATATATGTATATGATATTATAATATTAACCCATAAACATATTAAATTCAACATGTCTAAAACTGAACTCATTACCTTATCACCCAAACCTTGCCCTCTTTAAAACTTCTCTAATAATGCTGCAGATTCCACCATCCTCCTACTTGCCTAAGCTGACAATTGATACATCATCCTTTACTCAGCACTGATACCCCATATTCAAATATCTTTGTAATATTTCTGGTGTATAGCCCCTTCTCTCCTCTGATATTGCTACCATTGTGGAATATGTCATCATCACCTCATGCCTGGACGTGATTAGTTTCCCTGCTTCAAGTCTCTCCCCAATCCAATCCATCTTCCACTCAGCTGTCAGACTGATCTTTCTAAAGCACAGAAATCACATGTCAACTCCCCCTTCCAAGGCTGTTTAGAGATAAGTAAAGGGAAGACAATCCTAATTTTAAAAAAAGTTGGAAATAATGGAGGAAAAACATAAAGCAAAATCTCACACTTTTAAATATGAGTGGATTAAACAAGGCAATGAAACAAAAAAGTGAGAGATTGGATAAAAAGAAAAACCATACAGTATGTTACCTACAAGAATCATACTAAAAAAATAAATATGTACACAGAATAAAAAGTGAGAGACTGGAGAACAAATTATATGTATCAATTGAATGCCAAAAAATCCCAAGATTTACAGTCATGCTTTCAGACAATGCAAAAATAATCATTCAAAACAAAAAAAGGGGGAGGGAGACAAAGAAACTACAATATGCTGAAAAGAACTGGAAACAAGAAACCAATATTAAAATTATATGCTCTGAATGTCTTAACATCTAAATTTTCAAAGGACAAATTTTTTTCCTACAAGGAGACATAAACAGTCAGACAATAATTCCAAGAGATTTCTATGGCCTGCTCTCAATTTTACTTAAATCTAATAGAAACATTAAAAAAAAATACAGAACTGAACAAATTCTGGAAAAACTATAGCTAAAAGACTGACGGTATCTTCTAAATGCGAATGCAAAAGAATATACATATTCCTCTGTAGTACATGGAACTTTTACAAAAACTGAACATGATTAGTGCTTAGAAATATTGCAAATATTAAAAAAAACAGAAAGAGTAAATATATGCTTTATATGCCAAAGCAAAATAAAAATAGTAGTAAGTTTAGGAACCACAAACAAAAAACATAAATCAAATAGACACTTAATGAAATATTGTAGAATGAGTAAGTCAAAGAGCAAATCATAGAAATAATTTGAAATTTTCTTTGTGAAAATTATAATGGCGAAACAAGCTAACAGAATTTCTGGGATACTGCTAAAGCAGAGTTCTGAGGAGAAAAATCATATTACCACTAACATATCAACAAAATAAAAAAAAAGAACGAATTGGTAAACTTAATATCCATTTTAAAAATTAGATATACAACAAATATACAAACCTAAAATAAGGGCAAAAGAAGAAATATTGAAAATTGAATAGGAATAAATTAGAAACCAAAACACACTATGGAAATGATCAATAAAACTAAAAACTAGTTCTTTGAGAAGACAAATAAAATCCACAAACCTTTAATCAATCTGATTTTTAAAAAGAGACCAAAAAATCAAATGAGCAAAACATCTTGTTGGAAAGCAATTTCAAGTTATTCAATTAAAGTTCTAAAATGTTCATGCCCTTTGGTGTCATTACTGGATTTATAGTAAAAAGGAGGACATTGATTAGAAGAAAGTCCTCATAGATACCAAAGTATTGATAACTCCACTTTTTTTAATAGCAAAAAAATAGAATCAGTGTATCTGCCACCATTTAGGAAGGTGATAAACAAATTGTGGTATGAGAATATAATGGAATATTCCTCTACTGCAAGAAATGATGAAAAGTGATACACAGAGAAGCACTGAAATATCTACATGAACTGATGCAAAGTGAGAAAAATGAAGAAAACAATACACACAATGACCTCAACAATATAAATGGAAAAAATAAACAAACATGCACATACAAATCTCAAGTAAATGTGAAATTATTTTTTAAAAAATTTTAAAAACAGGTTGGCTAGGTGGTGCAGTGAATAGAGTCAGGAGGACCTAAGTTCAAATCCGACTTCAGACAGCATTTAGTAGTCATGTGACCTTGCACAAGTCACTTAACCCCAATTACCCTGACTTCTTCCCTCCAAAAACAAAAAAACAAAAAATTAAGTATGGACCAAAAGAAGAGATAGGAAAAAACACTCCTACCTTACACATTTGCTCACAAGTATTGCACTTTGCATGTATTTTCATATCTTTTCTATGTAATGATCAATTATACTATTTTTCATTTTTTTAAATTTTTAAAAAATATTATGTTATATTGGATAACTCTCTGGTACAGAGAAGGATATATAGTGGGGGGAAACTATTGTGCTATTAAAAAGGAAAACAAAACAAAATACCAGTAAAAAATTTTAAAAAACCTTATTTTTAAAGGTCAGTGAATTTTTATTTTATTCTATTTTGATCCATCTCTCAACCTTTTTTTTAAAGTTTTTATTGATGTATTTCATTTTTTAATACTTTTTGAAACCTTTTATTGATGCTGTTTGTTTTTCTTTACACCACCAATTTTCCCAAGTACCCCTCCTCCTCCATAAAGCAATCCCATATAACAAATAGTATTGTTTTAAAGGCCAAAAAAAGAGGAAAAAAATCAGCATAATATATTTTTTAAAATCTAAAATTATGTGTAATGGGTAACATTTGTGGACCTTCCACCTCTGCAAAGGTCCATAACCACCTGGCCAATGATTTAGCTAACATATGATGGTCTAAGGGTCATGGGGAAAGAAATTGTTCATGCCACCAAAAATGTCCCCAGTAGAGTGTGTGAAATATTTATAAATTTATTTATATGTAACCTCAACATGCAATGATATCTATTACATTTGACCTATGTATTTGGTCTATCATGCAAAACCCTGGTGTGATATTAGGTGCTCTGTTTCTCCATATGACCTATGTATCTGGTCAAGGGCATTGTAACTCTAATTTGTTTTTACATGCTACATCTTATGTATCTGGGATTATTGCCTATGAGTATGCTGTATAAAAATAATGGATGTTTTATTATTTGTGTATCCAGTACAACACTAGAACTAATATAATTGTCAAGGACTGAAAACTTTCTTTTTATTGGAAAAAAAATATATTGGGACATATGAGGTATTGCCCACAACTGCTTTCTTTCTGACTTCATTGACCTTATTGCCTTAGGCAAAGAGGTCAAGAATGTCATAATTCTATAAGACTAGTAGCTGGGTACTATACCAAAAGAAAAGACTGTACCGTTGAGAGTAAAGAGAGATTAAATAGAAGCATGCTATATAGCACCTCAGAAGTCAAGAATCTTGACAGAATTCTTGAATCAACAAGGTAAGTTATTACACATAAGATGAGCATCCCCATGCTGATTACTAAGAACAAATTATGTGTGAAAGAGGGACAATTGTCTCTTTACTCACCCTACCTGCTTCTGTACAAGAAAGAGGTTTTCTACTCCTTCGTGAGTAACCCCAGTAGTTATTCTATGAACAAAATGAAAGATCCAACAAATATCACAAGTTTAAACATGAAAGTGAATTTTAGTATGTCTTCTCACCTCAAAATATCACCATTACAAAGAATAAGCTCTATGAAATCAGCTTTCTTACAACTCATTTAAATCCTCCTTTCATACATGGAATAACATTTTAATTCAATAGCAGGGATACCCATGGAAAGACAAGAAGTAAAATAGTAATATTGAAGTTACATTTGTCTAATTTCCTAGAAAAAGAGAATTTAAGTGCTTGGAATCTATAAAGTTGATAATGTTGGTGCAAGAAAGACAGAAAGATCCATTATAATTTCACACAGTCCCTTAGCAAAAACATTATAAATGCTCAGCAATTGATTCACTTGCTTATTATTGAACAGAGGTTTGATTATTCTTGCCCAGAATCCTGAAGTTGTCCAAAGAGACCAGGAATATATGTAAGATTTTACGTAAGATGCTAAAAAGAAAAACTGAACTTAATGCCACAAAACAGAAGCTATATATTTATCCAATATTCAGTGTATGTAGATGTAAAGCCAATCAGCAGTAGATTCCTGAGAGAATGCTACTGTGAACAGCCTTTAAGATTCAGATTACACAGTATTAGTGAACACTATTCCGTTACAAAATCAAGATTCAGTACAATATTCACAGTATCAACAATTCACAATAT
>CM053601.1:58353001-58376557 GCA_028646575.1 Pseudocheirus occidentalis
AATAAAGTTCTTAGACAACCACACAATCCTTCCACCCCTTGATTTCCAACAAACCTCAGGTTAATCCAAGGGGAGGCCTTTTCTTCATTTTGACTCTGGGTAGTCTCTCTGATTCCCTGGATCTTCTTCCCTGGTCTCAGCTCCCTCCTGAGTCTGTCAAACAATCATCTAGAGTCAGGAGCAGAAAGCTTACAGGTTCTCATCCAGTCCTCAGGGATGAACAACTCCCAGGTCCTTGTCCTCAGCAAACATCAGTTTCATCCAAGGGGAAGCCTTTTCTTCATTTTGACTCTGGGTGGTCTCTCTGATTTCCTGAATCCTCTTCCCTGGTCCCAGCTCCCTCCTGAATCTGCCAGACAATCACCTAGATTCAGGAGCTGAAAGCTGCCAGGCTCTCGTCCCATCCTCAGAGATGAACAGTTTCCAGGTCCTTGTCCAGTCCTCAAGGCAATCCCCAGCACACACTGAAGTTCACCTCAAACCCTTCAGGACTTCTCTTGCCTGGGACTCAAGGATCAGCCATGCCACCAGCAAACAAAGTCCCATCCTGTTCATGTCTTCAGTCAGCTTTCAGATACTGGGAGAGGAACACTCTCTCTCTCCCTCTCAGCTGACTTCAGTCTCCACGAATCCTCCCTCCTTCACTGAGGAGCCAACTCCAAAATCTGTCTGTCTCTCTAAAATTCTCCTGCTTATAAGCACTGGCCTTCTCCCAAGTCAACAGGGGAGTTTGCACCTTTTCACCAATGGACAGAGTTCTATACTTAGCCCTAAGTATCTGATCTACTTAGCCCTAAATATCAAACAAATTGATTACCATTACAGTAGGCTAAATATAGTGCATAGTCTATTGATTCTATTTGCACATGGGCCCCAAATTATTCCATTCATTTCTTTTCCTAGCTTGCAAAGGAATAAGAAAAACTGACTTTGGTCTTCTATGGCCAATGAATTCTCATCGACTTGTAAAGCAACCAAGTACTGCTTTGTTCAACAACTTCCGTACATTGCTAATAACTACTATTTGGGTAGACCAATGCTATGGCAATAGATAAACTAGCCCCAAATTAAGACAGATTAAAATTTTTCCACCACAACTCATTCTCAAGGTGAAATAAATTCAGGAACAACTCCCTGCACCAATTCAAATTATCACCTCTTCAATTTATAGTCTTAGAGAACTGCCTAAAATACTGAGTGATTAAGGAACTTGTTTAGAGCCATATAACTCTCAAAAAGTATCTTCCTGACTCTGAAACCAACTTTCTATCTACTCTTGAAGTCTATGAAACAATGACAATTCCTTGCCTCATACACCATAGATGGTAATGTTTGTGGCAGAAAAAAAATTTTTTTAAATCACCTACATCATGATTTAGCTTTAAAATCTAAGAAAAGCTACTCTCAGTTAAATAGGCTTTCTATTTAGAATAATATTTAGTCTTAGAGTGGCTCCAAGGAACATGCTCAGGGAAAAGTTGGTTGACTTCTATAATTTCACTTAAAAATATTAAGTATATATTAATGACTCAATTAAACACGTATTATTCAAGACTAATTTTTTTATTCATAGATCTGTTCATTTCACTCCTCTTTCCACTTAACACTTTGTCTTGTACCTCTCACAAGTTTGTACTATGAATTTGTGTTACACTGGTTTGTACTTGTGTCTTATCCCCCTATTAGATTATAAGTTCCATGAGAACAAAAACTACATCTTATCTAAATTGTCCTGCTGCCTAGGACATTGCTATGCATACAAAGGAATTTAAGTAGTGTTTGTTAAACCTGTTTGTATATTTAGCTTCTGTCACATATTGGTATAACTAATTCACAAGTTTGTTACCTATTATGTAGTGCAATATAGAATGTTCATTTCTCTTCTTTTGTGTTTTCAAGAGAGAATGATTTTTTTGTATTATGGCAGATGGCAAAAATGTCTATTTTCATTTTAACCCATTGTATTTTAATGATTTTATTGACTATGATCATATTTCCTCTTGGCATTGCTATTTCGAGAGATCCTTTCCTGGGCTTTTTTTTTATTTTGATTTTTATTTCTTGATATATAACCATTGGAAATGCAAATAGCATTCCAGGCACATTAAAGTTAAGGTAATACAGTAGTTCAGAACATCTCTATTTCATCCTTCAGGGTAACCTCACTCATGGGCATTTATCCTAACAATTCCTGGAGCTGCTTCTCTCATGTGTTTACAGCCTATATTCAATCCAGAGGAAATCTCCACCCCAAGGCAGATGGTGTGTTATGTAATGTCTATACTCCCTTCTCATTAATGCTTTATGCCCTGACTTTTTTGTGATATGAATACAAAATCATGCCTTCAACTGAGAGACCATATTGGAAATTTCTGTAATACTGGTTTATTATTGGAACATTCTACAATGTTTTGCCTGGACCCAGAGTACTTTATAAAGTTGAATGATTAAAGTATTGCTACTTCTGTGGACCCATGCTGCTGGAAACTGTATAAAACATGTACGTTCATCTTACCCATGGATCCACCATTATTTGAAGAGCAGCGATCATGCTGTGTCTGGGCCACAGAAGACTCTCCAATGGCAATGGATTCCAGATTGAGTAATAACATTTCATCTGCCATGCACAAGGGCACTGTGAGAGATGTCAGGAGAATAATACACCATTAAAAACTGTTCTCTCCCTCAAAGAGTTTCTATTTAACTGAATGACATAAACTTCACACAGCAAGGTGAATGCAAGAATAGTTGAGGAAGGCGCCCCACAGTGAGATCACTATTTAGTGGATACCTTTTGCAGTCTGGTAAAACCTATGGACCCCTCTCAGAATCATGTTTTTAAATACATAAAATAAAAACTACAATTATATTAAAATATAGCTATCAAAAAAATTTAAGAAACCATTTCATGAAACTCAGTTTAAGAACTTCTGATACTAAAGTAGTCAGGAAAGATTTTCATCAGGAAAATGATTGGATGCTGACCTGGCAACCTACCTCGGACTTCTTATATGCTCCCTCACTGGAGTCATGACAGATCAAAGGATTGAGTAGAAGGACGCACAAAGCAGAGGCTAAAATACCCATTATACTTTGCTACTGTTTTTCTGTTGTTAAAGGAATGGGAAGAGAATAAGCATTTATTGAGAACCTACTACGGTGCCAAGCACTGTGCCAAACACTTTGCAAATATCTCACAACAACCCCATGATATGGGTGCTGATCTCAGCTGATAAAACAGGAAATATATCAGCTTTTAACTTTAGCTGGTTACAGCTGGTTTCCCCTAGGCTCATTTAGGAATCAGACAAAGATCATGATGAGAAAGAAGATGAAAATGGGTTCTTATACTGAGTGAAGTCTTCTAGTGCTAGGAAACAGATCTCAACTATGATGTTCTTCTTCTATAGGTCATAGAGGTAAGGAGATAAGGAGAAATATGATATGAAGAAACAAAACTTGATGACCACGGATGTAGGCTTTGGTACTTAAAAGACTAGTTGGTAGAGGCTGATGAAATGGAAAACAAAGTTAGTAACCAGTATCACTGGTTGAAGGCAGCAATGATGTTCAAAGGAGAGGCCAAGTCAAAACCAAGGAGAAACCATTAGGCCTAAGGGAGTTGGTGGGAACTAAATTCAGAGGTTCGGTCATAAAGGCTTTGGCACCAAGAGCAATAATCAGTTAGTCAACAAGTCTTTATTTAGTGTCTGTTACATACCAGGCATTGTAATAAGCACTGAGAGATACAAAGAAAGGGAAAAGGGGGAAACAGTCCCTGTTCCCTAAGTCGAAAGGCTGCTTATCTGATGAAAAAGAATCCCAGTGATTGGTAATCATTACAATGGAAGCAGGCTAGTTTTCAAGGCAGTGCACAACCAAGCCCTGTTCTCCAGCTTCCCTACAATTATTTTCCATTGGAGAGTTGCTCCCACACTCCTTAGCTTCCATAGCAATCCTATGCAGTGCCAGACAGTTTTAGTAATAGCTCTGAGGCTATGGTCCTCTCAGCTTATTCCCCCAAACAATGTATTACATCACACTTTCCCATACTGATGCTAATTACTCTTTTTTGCTTAAAGTATTTAGCTTTGCAAGATCTCCAGGAGTTCATTTCCATCAATGTGGCATTTTACTGTCAGAAAAAGCTTAGTTCATCTGTGACCTGAGGGATTTCACTTCTCTGATGTCTCTTTCAGATCATTAATAAAAATGTTAAATAAATCCTAGTGTTGATCCCTGGGGGACCCCACAGTAATAGTTCTTCAGCCAGAAAAAGTACTTGTTGATCCATACCCTTTGTTTCTTTTAATCCAATTCCCAATTACTGATTAAAAAAAATTCTCTGATGACTTTTTATTTCTCCTTTTGGTGTGGAGTACTGTCAAAGACTTTTTGGAAAACTGAATGAATTATATCTTCTAGACTGCACCTATTTACATAATTAGCCTTCATAAAATTCTTACATGCAATAGCAATTTGCTTCTTCTGTTGGCTGTTCACTCCTCACTAACAGTCCTACTTTTGAGCTAACCTGATTTTTTCTGGGTGTCGAGGTGAGCCCTGGATTTTCAGAAGTCCTAACGTCCAACAAATTCAATTCAAATACATTCATTACTTCTTTTAGGCCTCTATTATGTTTAAGGAGGCACTATGGGAGGCTCTAGAGATAAAGAGAAAATTGAAATATCCTCTGCCTTCAAGAAGCCTACACCCTTTCTCATGATTCCCCTTAATGGTTGGGGTTTCTCTTTGTTGATTAAATCCAACTTTTCCTGTCTTTTCCCATCTATGTTTCCAGTATATAATTGTTTTCATGTTATGTTCCCCATTAGATTGTGAATTCCTTGCAAATAGGAACTGTCATTTGCCTTTCTTTGTATACCCATCACTTAGCAAAGTGGATAAATGATGGGTCGCTAACCCATTAGTGAATTATAGGGGTGTCCACAGCAAGCATGTGAAGACTTCCCCCAGTGTAATGATTAGAAGGGAACAATTTGTTTCAATGGTTATTAAGGTGAAGCAGGTGCCATGAATCACTTAGAACAGTGGTTCTCAACCTTCCTAATGCCAAGATCCTTTAATACTTTACATTGTGGGCATATCTACGTGTGGGTGGACCTGCCTAGAAATGGATAGAGGAGCAGTGTCTCAGTCCCTAAGATCATAGGAAATATGTGTTTTCCAATGGTCTTAGGAGACCCTGTGACCCTTGTGAAAGGGTTGTTCAACCCCCAAAGGGGTTGTGATCCACAGGTTGATAACCACTGACTTAGAGCTTGGTCAGATATGGAAGCTGTCCAAGATCATTCACTGCATCCCAGGCCAAGTCAGTCATCCTGACTTATGTCTTGCCACTGGACTTTGAAGAGAAAGCAAGGCTGACAACTTTGAGGAAGTCTGCCTCACTTAAATCCAATTTACACACTGATGTCACTGGTATACTTTGAAAACGAAAGACAAACAATAACTTAGCAAAGTGCCTGACATACGGTAAACAAAAGAGTGTAATTGTAAGTAAATTTAAGAGAGAGTTAAAAATAACTAATAAGAGAGGGAACTCAAGAAGTTTTTATCAATAATTTAGCACTTAAAATGAATCTTAAAGGAATATTAAGAGTCTGAAATATATGGATAAAAGAGAACATTGTCAGTAAGGGTGCCAGTTTATGCAAAAGTGGGTTGTCAAATTGGTGTTGTCTGGCTTGAACATAAATTGTGTGAAGGGGAATAATTTGAATTAAGGATAGGCAAGGAAAGTATAACAGTTGTAACAATCATTAAATGTCAGAGCAAAGTAACATATTTTATCTTATAAGCAGCAGGAAGCCTGTGGAGCTTTTTTTGAGCAAGGAAGTTACATAGACAAATGACATATAGAAAGATAATTTTTGGCAATTATGTAGTGGTAGGTGGTATAACGGGTAAAGTGTCAGGCCTGGAACCAGGAAAACTCCCCTTCCTGAGTTCAAATCTGGCCTCAGACACTTTCTAGCAATGTGATCCTGTGCAAGTCACTTAACCCTGTTTGCCTCAGTTTTCTTATCTGTAAAATGAACTAGAGAAGGAAATGGCAAACCACCCCAGGATCTTTGTCAAGAAAAGCCCAAGTGGAGTTATGAGGAGTCAGACATGACTGAAATGACTAAACAACAAGAAAAACACCAAAGTAGTAAGCTATTACAATAATTCAAGAGATGAGAGGGTGAAATAAGGTAATGGAAGTGTGAATGAACAGAAAGTCACGAAGGAAAGAAATATAGTGATGGCAAAATCAACAGAAATTAGCAACTGACTGGATATAATAGGATGGGCAAAGAGTCAAGAATGACTCCTTATTACAAATTTGGATCACCAGAGGGATACAGTACCTCCCATAGAACTTCAGAAATTTAGGGGGAGATGAGGATTTCCATTTTGGATATCATAACTGAGATTTCTCTACTGCCAAAAAGTGGGCAAATGTGGGTAGCTAGGTGGCACAGTGAATAGAGCACCAGCCCTGGAATCAGGAGGACCTGAGTTCAAATCCAACCTCGTATACTTAACACAAAGCTAGCTGTGTGACCTTGGGCAAGTCACTTAACCCCCATTACCCTACCTTCCCTCCTCCAAAAAGCAAGACAAAAGACATTTTTTTAAAGTGATAAAATTACTTTCTTTATAACTGAGTTTAAAAGGTAAGTGAAGTAATACTATCCTTGTTTTACGGATAAGGAAAATGAGGATTTGAATGCTTAAATCACTACCAGTAGGATAAAGTATAAATTCTTTTGTTTGCTATTTAAAGTACATCACAATCTAGCTCTATCTTTTCTTTTCAAGCTCACCACTCACTAACTTGTGCTAGAGAGATTTGAGGGAACTTAAGCAAATTGTTACACTGTACTCATCTAACTATAAGATTTATGGAATAATATACAGTGTAGACACATTCATATAGGGAAGAGTATAGGTGAATGTGCACATCTACCACTGGACTTCCATAGTTGTCTTGCCCAGAAAAATGAAGATAGAGATAGATAGATAGATGAAGATAGAGATAGAGAGATAGGTAGATAGATAGATAGATAGATAGATAGATAGATAGATAGATAGATAGATAGATAGATAGATAGATAGATAGATAGATATACAATTGCTTCCAGACAATGAGAACTATCAAGGGACAGTGCTGCCATTGACTGGGTCACAGATTCTAGTGACTGAGTAGTTTCATACTTAGCTGGACAGAGTCCAAGAGCCTCTTACAAATTCATCACTCTTGGGTAGGTCTATAGAATTTCTCTGAGATGAATGGTTATATTCATGTACATTCATCAGTTATTCCTACTGCATCTACCTGCATTTCCCCCTTCCCCACCAAAACAAGAAAGCTTTGTCTAACTCATCTGTCAAAGAGATTAAGTGACTTTTTTCCACAGCTAATAATTAGCTAGCCCAGGGGCTCTTGATTCAGCACTTAGTTCAGTGCTAATATACTATATAGCATTTATAGCAAGTTCCTGAAAAAAAAATCTCTATACAGTACATGGAACTCTAGCTACTCAACCATGTAGATAGCTTTGGAAATTCTCACACCAGCCAAAAATTTTCTATCTTATTGGGCCCAGTCAGTTTCAATTTGCTATTATTGGATATTATGGTCTGCTAGAAGATGCATGCATGAGATTCATACTGAATTACTTTCATTGCAGTCAGGAGGATGTGCATGGGCAATTATGTTACTATAAAAGTTTCAGTTGCCTTCCAGGTGAAAGAATATCTTCATATTGAAAGAGCCATAGGCAAGTCAATTCTCCTTAATTTCTCTCCAGTAACATAACCTGGCTTTGCCTAGAATACATAATATCCTTGTCAAATACAATATATAACAACCCAAGTACTTTCAAAGCCTTTCTGACATTGAAAATTTACAACTAAGGATGGAAGGAGAAGAAAGAGAGGCTAGAAGAAAAAACTGAAAACAGTGAATAATTTGTGTCCACCATGCTACCTTGTGTTTGTTCAGAGGGGTACACTGAAACCATCTCCAGTAGCTTATTATCATGACTTGTCTCTCCACTTTCATGGCCTCACTGCAAAGGAGGAAAGAGTATGCTTTTTGATGTTTTCTCTAAGTTAGAAATTGGATTTCTATAGGATCAATAGTTAGAACATTTTATTTTATTAATTCTAAAAGGTATATACAGTGTGGAGAGAAGGTAGGCCATAGAATTGTGAATTACTATGATCTGGGGCAGAACCAATCCAATGGATACCAACTGAAATCCCAATGTTAATTTTGGTTACTTCACAAGAGACAAATAAATTATTGTAGTTGTCAATTCACTCATTAATCAAACTATTATTCTGGGAGTAGGGGTAGGGAATCCTATATACACTATTAACGAAGGAAAAGATAGGTGTAATTCTACTTTAAATCCAGGATATTTATTCTCTAGTTTTATTAAATGCTTCTATAAATCTATCTCCACGCACTATGTATCATTTCTAATTTGTTCTTATATTGATGAAAGAAATGGATAGTTTCTTTTGTAAGCATTGAAGAAGAATGAAAGATTTTTTATGTGTATCATTTTTGAAGCAAGTCTTTTTGCTGCCTGAATTTTCAGTTTCATACTCACACTGAAGTTTCCAAATGCATATTGTCTATAGCAGCGGTTCTCAACCTGTTGGTCACAACCCCTTTGGGGATCGCCTAAGACCATCAGAAAACACATATTTCCAATGGTCTTGGGAACCGAGACACCGCTCCTCCATCTGTCTCCAGGAGGGTCCATCCACATGCAGATACACCCACATACAAGTATTAAAGGGTTGAGGCATTAGGAAGGTTGAGAACCACTGGTCTATAGCATATCTGAGGAGCCATTTCTTAAGCTACTGTATTATTTGTACTAATTTGTTCTGTTAATTTGTTAATTAATTTGTATTAATGAATACAAAAATGGATTTAATACACTGAATTATACAGAACTACATGGAAATTTACATTCATTTTGGCCCCTATGAATCAAATACTGTGGGAGTACAATATGGAGATAGCTAATAATAAGGCACTTTGATGGGGATGTGATTTATTGATATGGTTATTCCTTCCATCAATGCACATGGCTACACACTCATTCTCCCATCTTCTTTTCCTAAATGATGATAAATTATCCAAAGGGAGCTGCTCCATATTGGAGGCCTTCTTTTCATTCTTCTAATCTCTCTGGTGTACCAGTAAATATATCTTCAATCATTCTCTCTCATTCTTAATATATAGCCAGTTTCATCTTTTTTGGACCTGTGTGGCCTCAATAAAGATTTTATTTTACTGATGAGAATCAAATCTACCTATCCTGCCCCCAAAATATCTACTCAGCTCCAATCTCACGTTATCGTACTGCATTTCAGTCATCTCAAACTGGGTGAAATCTTAAACTCAACATGTCCAAAATGGACTCATTATCTTTTCCCCTAAACTCTCCTCTTCCAGTCTTACCTTACCTTTTACTATAGAGGAGAATAGCATCCTCCCAAACCCTTCGACTCACAATCTAGGAATTATCCTGGATTCTTTACTATCTCTTACCACCCATATCCAATCTGTTGCCATGGCCTTTTAAATTCACCTTGTCAGCATCTCTCTATTATACCCTCTTCTCTCCTCTGACATTCCCAGCACTATAAATTGTTATTCAGCTCTTCTGTTATTTACTTAGAAGAAACTCAACATAGTCAAATAATAATCTGAAGGCAATAAACCTACCTAGACCATTTTTTCCCTTACATCAAAACTTTTCCTTTGAAGGAAATGATATTCATGTCTAATTATAAATCAGCAAAATAATCCTTAATAATATGTATTGCAAACTCTTTTACTCTCATTTAATTAAGATTATTATGAGTTTAAGTATTAACCCTCTCCAAATCTTACTGAACATTAATTTAATGCTTTTCCAAATTCTCATGTTAAAAATTTACATTTTTAACATTGTTTTCACATTGTCCTTGCTTTTAAAATAGTTCTGTAGTATTTTATTATATTGCCATACCTATCAATTCTGTTTTCATTTGCCCTCCTCCAAGATTAGCAGAAAAGTTATAAATCACATTATATTCTATCACTGGTTTTGGTTTTCTTTTGGTTTTTGTTTTTTTACATCAGTACCATTTCTTGTCTCTCTCTTTACCCTTTAGGGTAAGATGAAAAATGAGTACTTAGACTCTTAAGTAAAATTTCTAGGAGAGGAAATTAGAAATTAGATAATGACTATAACACTTGTCCTTGGGTCTCCCTAAACTCTTATTCTCCTAATCACTATCAAAATTGTACACAACAGCGGCTGAAGTGGGACATTTCATATAGCCCGTGTGTCAAGTTCTCCTAATGGCCACAGGATCCTAGGATCTACTTGGGAAAGAATGGGCTCTCAATTGTATCTCTTATACTGTCCTCATTTTTATAGATACCTTGCTGAAGGATTGACCTAAGGACTACTAATTAATTCATCTACAAGGTCAAGTTAGTTGTAGTTGTTTGTGCACATTTTTCACAAATGCGAATAGCCTTAAAACAAAGACAACAGAAAGACTGTGTAGCAAATTGTATTGTCTAGTGTAATTTAAGCTCCCTGCGGGTAGGCACTGTTGTTCATTTTGTCTCTGTCTTCTCAGAGCCTAACCAATGATAGGTGCTTAATACATGCTTTGTACATCAGAATGAATCATGATTAAGCAGTTTATTTTTCTAACTTTGTAAGCATTAATATTTTTCCTATTTATCAATTAGATCAATTTAATAAAGAGATATTACATCATTGGACTTAGTGTCCACTAGTATATTTTTCAAGAATCCAGATTTCTTCCATGCCAAGAAAAGGCATCAACCTAGGATATCTGTGGAAGAACAAAGGGTTATTTCCTACAAGGTGGGTACTGTCTAAAACTTGGTTTATTCTCAAAGACATCTGAAATCAAGCTTTTATAATAATCATAATGCTTTTGCTCATGATAGAGCAAAAGATGTCAAAGGAATATGATCTTCTGAGAAGTACCATGGAAAAATCATCCTTATGAATGGAGATTGTCTATGTTAAACAGTCAGACAGAATCAAATATCTTGTTATTTTTTTTCCATATTGTTATTGATATAATTTATTATATAAGGCAAACTTCTAAGATTGTCTAATTCTCTCAAAATATCAAAAACTGAATTTTGCATTTGCTTTTTAGACTAAATTTAGTTATTTTGTAGCTGCACTTCATTAGCAGGACTATGCTAGATCCATAACTTTTGAGAGACAGTTTCGTCTTGTCCAAGATACACATATTTAGAAAGTGAACTGATCTTAGAATTAGAAGAGAAAGGCTCAAAATAGGACCACAATACTCCTTTCTGCCTTAGTACTCAGCATAGTCTTTATAATCCTTAAAAATTTAACTCTAGTCTACTTTCATGGATGTATTTCAAGTTATATCATTTCATACATTGTCCCAGGCAAAGAAGTCTGCTTGTGTTATCCCAAATGCCTGAGTTTTCCTTCCTTTTCTCTACCTTATAGAATCCTAAACTTCCTTCAAGGTCCAATTTAAGTGCCACCTCCAACATGAATCCTTTCCTGATCCCTTAAATGTGCTGTCCTACAATTCATCACCACCATCTCATTTTTCTCATCTTCTTCTATAAAATTCAAGTAGAAATCATTCAGGAAGCATATCACTCTTCTGCATTTTTTTTATACTTAATGTTCTCTGTGTTATTGAACATATAGATAAAAGAATGGGGGGAAATAAAATACTACACAGTAAATTAGCGATTTATAGGTTTACTCAAACTGTCTTTGGTAAAAACTCCAGTGGTACCATACTACCTATGCCACTAGACCTCTATATTTTGAATGTTTTTAGTTCCATGGCACTTAAAGATTATGTTCATTTTGTGTGGCAAAATCTAATAAAAAACATTTGTCAGAAAAAAAAGTTTTTATTTCAAATATCTCTGACGAGGGTCTGATATCCATGATAAATAGACATCTAACAGAAATGTGTAAAACCGAAAGCCCTTTTCCAATAGATAGTCAAAGAATATAAATAAACAATTCTCAAGGGAAGAATTATAAACTATTACTAAACACATGAAACATAACATCAAATTACTAATGATAAAGAAATGGAAATTAAAACAACTCCTATGTTTCACTTCACACCAAAAAAATTACAAAAGATGGCAACAAGCGGTATTGGAGGAATTAAAAAAAAAAAGACAGGCATACTAATACACTGTTGGTAGAGCTGCAAATTGGTCCCTTCAATAAAGCAATTTGGAATTATTCTAAGGAAGTGACTAAAATAACATTCACCCTTTGATCTAGAGATTTCATTGGTAGGGAGAAACTGTAAAGAGGTCAGTAACAAAATAAGAAGAGAACTGAACAAGAAGATGTAACAAATACACTAAATTATTTATAGCCCCATTTTTGTAGTGACAAAGAACTGTAAAAACAAAAAAGATTTCCATTGATTGGAGAATGACTAAACAAGCAATACTGCATGAATGTAATGCAATAAAACTGGGCTGTAAAATATTATGAAATGAAGTAAGTAGAAACAGAAAAACATATATACAGTGACAACAACGTGAAGGAAAAGAACAACAACAAATTCGAATTGAATGTTGTGAAATTATAATATCCAAGATTATCCACTCAGAAGAGGAGAATGTAACCCTTTCCCTCCTTTTCTTGCAAAAATTGGGGACTGTATTTATGTAACGTGGTCTTGAACTTTGTCGCTAAGTTTTGTTCACTTTTGAGGAACTTCCTCGTATCTTCTTTGTTAAAAGAGATGTCCTCTACAGGGGTGGTTGTGGTGCTACAACTACTGGTAAATGAAGGTGATATAATGATAAGATGTCACTAAAATTTATTTTTGAAAAGTTAATTTTTTGAATGATTAACATTATCCCCTGGTAAATGTTGGGCAATAGTTCAGTTTGTTGTTGTTGTTGTTTTTTACAACACTTTGCTTCCAAGGATATTTTTACTTCATTACTTAAAATATGAGAGTTTGCACTTACTAACCATGTGACCTTGGACAAGTAATTTACCCCAATTGTCCTGCCTTCCCCCTCCAAAAAAAGAAAACATAAAATATGAGGATTTGTCATTTGTTAGTTCAGGACAGTGAGCTTCTGATATATAGTTCTAGCCACAAAGTTATTTATTGATAGGAATTTGAAAAGTATTAGATTTTTGAAGCTATGATTGATTGATAGATAGATTGATTGATTGATTGATTGGCTCAGGGACAAGTAGGTGGATGTTGAATAGAGCACCAGCCCTGGAGTCAGGGGGACCTGAATTCAAATCCAACCTCAGACACTTAGTAATTATATGACCCTGGGAAATTCATTTAACTGTTTCCCTTAGCTCCCCATCTTTTAAAATGAATTGGAGAAGGAAATGGCAAACCATTTACTACAGGATCTCTGCCAAAAAAAAAAAATCAAGTGGGCCACAGAGAGTCAGGCATGACGAAAACAACTCAACAACAATACCATTTCCTTGCAATGATATGTGTTGACCATGAAATGTATGCTTTTTAAGGATGACCTTTCTGTAATGTGTAGTAGTGATGACCAGGTTCTGATTGCCATTAAAAGCCCTTCAAACATGTATGACAGTCATCTTATCTACAGTTCTTTGCTGAATTCATAAAGAAGGAACCCATGGAGGTCTTCCCATTCTAGCCTCAGATCTGAGCTTTTCAGAAACTCCATCTAGAGTTTCAGTTACATGCAACAAATCAAATAGAATGTGCCCATTTTTAGCCCTTACTATTACAAGAACAATTTTGGATTCTTCAAAAAAGATTTCTGTAGACTCAACCTCTTCATTATGTGCCCTGAGAATGTCTATTAATCTTCAAGCTCTGCAAAATTTGAAGCAAATTTTCATCAACAGGTAAATCAGTCCTACAAATTTTTGCTATTACCTTATACCACCAACGCATAAGTAATTTTAATGAAAAGATGAAGATTTGAGGGCCAAACCTCTGTTCTTTCTAAGGATAGAACTGCTATCATATCCAGATATTCAGGTCTAGAATCTTTTTTTGAATACAACCAGGTCTCAAAGGGAAGCAGGAAAGTCTTGGATTCTGTGAGTAAGGATAGTTGTTGAAATATTGCTGTACACTGAGTTAGTCAATAAAGTAGTCTACAGTGAAAACTCATCCATGAGCCTCAAATCTCATAATGAGCTCAATACCCAAAAAAAGAAGAGTGAATTGCTTTTTAAACAACCTGAAATGACCATAATTGTCCATTGTATACATAGGGTCATGCTTAGTTGCACAAGGAAGATGCATGAGAGGCAGAACAATTGTTAGAATGCCAGACTTGTAATCAGGAACCTAGGTTCATATTCCACCCTTTTCCCTTCCTATGAAATGAACGTGACTTCCTAGAACATTCCTAAGTAATGAAGGAGCTGTGATCTATGTTGGTGTAAAACTAAGCACAAACAGCTTTCCAGAGGTTCTAGAACTCATTTTTCTCATATTTGAATAAAGGCTTTGGTTCTATCCTCCATATGGAAAGCCTGTTATATTTTGTGATTCACAACTATACCATCATATTCATAACCACTGTGGGTGTTCTGTCTATTGCATTGTTGTTACAGTTGGTGAAAGGAGTTTCCACATGGGGAGTTCCCTCTGTTTATCCAGTGATCCTTCACATATTCATATAAGATTGAACAAAATACGACTTTATCATTTTAAAGTGTTACAAAATCGTAAATAACTGCTTTTGAGAGACAGTTTCCTGTTTACCTTATTGAAGAAAGAAGTGATCTTTTTTTTTTTAGTTTGATTCACATTGGCCAAGTCAGGTAAAATTTGTTCAGTAAGGAATGTATTGAGATAAGTAAATCATGCTTCTGCTAGTTTTAGTTGGCATTACTGCATTGAATGTATTTAAAGGAATTAACTATCAAGAGCTTTAAATAACATAAATGGAATTGCTATATAATTTATAAATTTTCGCTTTTTTACCCAAATATCAATGGTATCAACTTCACAGATATAGTTTTCTTTGGGGGCTTTAGTAATGTATTTTCTTAATATCTTATTCCTATATCTCTTTTCATTCCAAGAAATGACAAACTATCAGAGGGAAATTTTCTCTGACATCTGAAAATTTTATTTAATCATCTATCTTTGTTTAACAAAAAAAACCAAACAATTAGTTATTATAAATGTTCCATCTGCCAAGAAATATAACATCAGTAAGCAAAAAAAATGTGTATATAAATACACACATATATGTACATACATACATATGTGTATGTAGGTGTATGTGTGTATATGGAGGAAGAAGACACGAGTTTGGATGGATTGCTTCTATAATTAACAATATATACCAAGTCCTAAAGATATTTTAGATTTATGATGGAAAAAGATAATTGCCTTAAGTATTTGATAATTACATGTGTATATGTTAATTTGCATGTAATCAGTACATACAGAGTTTATTTATGAAATACTTTGGGAAAATAGCTAAGAGTGGGATTAGCTCTCAACTTTACAAATAAAAATTCTTGGTGCACGCAATATACATTGTTCAAGAACTTCTACAAACTGTAATGTATAACCTTGATGGAAAAGTCTGGTTGGTGTTCTGATGCACAGATAAAATCCTAAGAGGAATGACCCTAGTTAATAACCTGGATGACTATAAAACCCATGAGGGTAGTCATTTTATCTAGTCTAAATTTTACATCTAAACAAAGTTAAGTAATTAAGAAATGTTTGTTAAATGAATGTCATCCAGACATGTTTCCTTTGAAATCAAGTAAAAAAAAACTGTTCAGACTATCTCTAGAGGATATAAATAGAAGTCAGCACAATGCAGATGTTCCTTGTTAGTGTGAATATGATCAATTTTTACCTACTACCCAGAGGAATAATCTTAAATTGCTAATTTTATATACTGAAATGGGCTGATAGGTCCATTTAGAAGATGTAAAAAAAAAACAAAACCCAAGAGCACACTAGATTACATTGAAATGTTAGGTTTATTCTTTTAATCACTAATCTCCAGTAATGGAAAGAGACATTTTCTTCCTACATAGCTTAGTACTACCTAACTGCATTAGGAGCAAATCATTTATATGCTGCTTTATTATTTACATGCTGTCTCAGTCAAAATTACCTATTTCCATTTCTGCTTCTTCTAACCTCACTGTTTGAAAGTTGTAGAGTTATAAAAGTACATACCATGTATGTAGTATGAAATGTAGTTCCATTTCACTCCTTTTAATGAGTTGGAGCATTGAATAATATTAACAATTTCAATGTATTCAATTGCATTTTCAATATGCAGTTGAAGCATGACATTGGATGTTTTATTCCTTTTATTATGAAACACATAAAGGAGGGAAATGCTGTCCTGACATAATTACCCACTTTCATATTTTCTGATGACCAGAAATTCAAAGTGTTAGGTCTTTTAACATAATATACAACATTCTATGAGTGAGTAATGTATAAAATAATTTCCAAATCCTTCATGTTCTGTGTATGATACCAAAAATTCCAAATGAAGTTTCAGTACTAGAAGGTTTGCATCATCCCATAAAGTATTTAGAACACATCAATTTTTTAATTTCCCTACATTTCAAACTCTGAACATGTGGGAAAAAATAATTGGATGATGGGTTTTTAATCTCCATTTCCTTAGGCTGGGGTAATTTATCTTCATCTTCAAGTTTAGAAACTGGCCAATAAGCCTTTAAAGTGATGCAGTTGCTTAGTATTCAGATTTCATGCAAGATAAAAGATTTCATATTTAAATAATGACTTTCATGTACATAGAATGCCCCTGGAAGATTAGAATAATATTTCTATTAGAAAAGCCAACTTATCATGCTGAATTATGCAGCATAGAATAGTATAGGATGTGATTGTCAAATGACAAAAGGAATTTTGACATACCTCCAGCAGGGAGATGGATAGGTCTCATAGATGCTTATTTATACTTAATTAGTGTTTTAACATAAAAATCTCCACTGTGGCATATTTAAAATTTATTCAATGAAAGACTTCCAATAAAAAGAGAAAAGACCTAACTACCTTGGAGCATTTGTAGGTAATAACATTTGGAGATACCCTGCTCTTATCTGAAAGTCCCCCTGTATCCAGTCACTTGTATTTAAACATTCTGCAATTATTTTTGCTTGCTGCGTTATCACAAATTTCTTCCATATGGGCATTTTTGTAAGAGAATAAATGTTAAAATTTTTCAGTTACATAGACAAATTTATTTTGCTGAAGTTTTTTTTTTAGCAACTTTGTGTGACTGGACAATTTATTTAATTCCATGCACCTACAATATTTAGTCAAATAAATACAATACTTAGCACTGAAGACTAATTTGAGGTATAGTGTGATCATTATATTATCATGTTTATGGTTTTTGAGAATTCATTATTTCATAATTATGAACAACTCTTATGCCAGAATTTTTCCAACATGTATATCTTAGCAAGGTAAGCAATAAATAACATGAATCTTCAGACAACATTCTGAAGAGAAAGTTTTACTTTCAAAAAGTAGACTTTCTCTGTAATGATCCTGGGAATTCAAATTGGAAAAAAAAATACTCATGGAAAGATGAAGGGGAAAATGATTAACAAGATGACTTTTTCTGTAAGTAAATTGTACTTAAGCCATTATGTACTCCACCTCTTGTTCCACATGCTAGGAAGCTTCTGTATATTAAATGCAATTAGTAAATGTTGATTTCTAGAATTTTTCTCTTTTTTTTTTTTTGCTAAAAGGAGGTAGTTGAAAGGTTCATAAATAGTTGTTTCTGTGCTTCTTTTTCCATTGTGACTTACTCTTTTTCCTTGACTGGTCAGGAACAATTGAAGATAAGAAATGATTAGTCAAAAACCTGAGAGATAGAACAGTAAAGGAGGAAAGAATGTTCTCCTTTCCAGCCACATAATAAAACTGACTATATGAGATGTCCCAAAAGTCTTAGTTAAGTTTTAAGCTTATTAAAGATTAGAATTGAACTAAGATTCTTGCAAAACCTTGTAAATCCACATTCCATCCATAAAACAATCTGGTCTCAATACAGCAGTAAATTGCAATGAATCCTGTCTTAGAAATGTAGTACTTTCTGACTTGGGGTGGGGTGGGAGGGGTTTGTTCTCTGAAACAATGTCTTTCTAAGGAGAGTGTTGAGTCTAAATAACGTTAGCTAAAAACTATGGGGAAATGAGATTATTGCACATGCAGAGCCCTTGTACAGGTTTCCTACTTAATACAGGAGACCTCATATTCAACAAGCCACATACTCATGACACATACATGGTGGTTGTTCCTTACTTTAACCTTCCTTGGAATACAAATCAAACTTCCATCCCAGATGTCTAAGTTGTTGTCATTCACCGTCCTTATAATATCACTGGAATGCATTAGTACAGTTTCTGCACATACTCAAGCCAAATTCTAGAAGGATAGTTCCTCTGTTGTCCTGGTAACAGCTACTGAGAAAGTAACCAAGGCCAGGCAGAATGAATATAGTTGGAAATTATGAGAGAAATAAATACTGTCACTGGTATAGAATAAGCTGTTGTAGGTCAGAAAGTAGAGAGAGTTATTGCCATTTCTGACTTTGGGGATTTCAAATCTCCTTCCCAAGATAGGTACTTTTACATACACTACACCCCCTTGGTTCCTATGGCTCCTCCTCCTTTCTTTTCAGCTCCCTTCCCTGGTTATCTCCTAAGCCCCATCCAAGTTAGAATACAAACCTTTTGGGGGCAGGGACTATCTTTTTGTTTGTATTTGAATCCCCAGAGTTTAGCCCACCATCTGCCTCTTGGTAACAGTGCTTAATAAATGCTCACTGCCTTATTTTACCCTGTCTCTTGTAATCTCACTGAATTTAAGGCTATTCTCAAGTGTTACCTTTTTTTCTATTTGTATGAATTGTGTGTGTGTGTGTGTGTGAGAGAGAGAGAGACAGACAGAGAGAGAGAGAGACAGAGAGACAGAGAGAGAGAATCTTCATTCTTTGTTACTTTTTTCCTTGAACACAGGTCTGTTTTCATTTTTTGTCTTTGTGCAGCACTTAGCACAATCCCTAGCATACAGTAGGCATTTAAACTCTTATACAACTGAAGAAAACAAAGTCAGGGTCTAATCAATCAAATAGAAAGAATTACCTAAAAACCTATTATATTTCAAGCACTGTGCTAAGCACTGAAGATACAAAGACATACATGAAACAATCCTTGCCTTCAAGGAGGTTGTATTCTATTGGGGAGATACATGCACTCATGTATATACATTCACATGTGTTTATGTGCATTCTTGTGTATAAAACAAAAAAAAATACAAGAGAGCTTTCAGTGGAGGGAGGCTAAGGAGGCTAAGAAAAGGAAAGTTAGAAGAGAAATAGATTTGATGAGAATGGTAATAAGTCCTGAGTCCTATTCAGGACACAATGTATTTGAGATACCTTTGGGATATCCAGCTTGAAGTGTACAATGGGCAGTACAAAATCATGTACGAAAAGTGATATTACAACACTGGGTCAGATTCAGTTGCTCTCAAGTGGGACCCTGCAAGGCAAGAAAGCTATCATAACATCTCATTGGACAAAGTGGATACTCAATGCATTGCTGACTGAGGAAACTATTGCTTCTCCTTCCTTTTGAAAATAAATTATGATCACAAGACAATAGCTTGACTTATATGTGGATTAGCTTTAAGTGAGGCAGTTACACAAAGTTATCATCCTCAGTTTCTACAGGAAAGAAAAAGAAGAGAGAAAATAGTTTGTTTCCATCTGTGTTAAGACTCCATAGTTCTTTCTCTGGATGTGGATAGCATTTTTATGAGTCTTTCCAATTTATCTTAGATCATTGCATGGCTGAGAAGAGCTAAGTTTATCAAAGCTGGTCACTGCACAATGTTGTTATTGCTATGTACAATGTTCTCCTGGTTCTGCTCACTTCACTCAGCATCAATTCATGTAATTCTTTCTAGGTTTTTCTGAAATCTGCCTGCTCATAATTTCTTATAGAACAATATTTTCCATTACATTCATATACTAGTTTGCTCTGCCATTCACCAATTGAAAGAAATCCTCTCAATTTCCAATTCTTTGCCACCACAAAAAGAGGTGCTATAAATATTTTTGTACATGTGGGTCTTTTTCCCTTTTTAATGATCTCTTTGCTGTGGGGAGTCAAAGAGGCCTGATCTAGGACTCAGATAAAAATCTTGACAGTGTGCCCTAATCAGGACCCCTCCAGGTGATGCAGCTGTAAAGGCTGTCTCCCTGGAGACACCCCCCCCCCAGGGATATACTTAAACACTTAAAAGGACTTTTGTTTCAGATCCTGACAGCAAAGCCTTTGCCCCCAAACTTCAGGCAACTAAAGAACATGTTCCTTATCAAATTACCCATTCTGTGTTCGTTACAGGATATAACAGACTAAAGACAGTGGTAACACCTACATAACATATTCCTTCTCGAAATTCTGTTACTTCCAGGATCTAACAGGCTTAAGACAATTATAGTAAACCTTGAATCCTTTCATCTTTCTGTATCATTTTGCTCTATAAAAACCTTGCTCAAAGAATCATTAAATGGAGTTCTTTCCTACAAACTGCCTGCCTAGTTAATTCTTTGTCACGTCTTCATTCACACTTAGGGCTGGTACCCAAGTGGCCCACGGCACTTTGGGATATGGTGAGGTGATATTGCTGGATCAAAGGACATGCAAAGTTTTATAACCCTTTAGGTGTAATTCCAAGTTACTCTCCAGAATGGTTGAATTAGTTTACAACTCTACCAACAATGCATTAGTGTTCCAATTTTCCCACATCTTCTCCAATATTTATCATCTTCCTGTTTTGTAATGTTAGTCAATCTGATAGGTGTGATGTGGTACCTCACAGTTTTCATCTGAATTTCCCTAATCAATAATGATTTAAATCTTTTTTGTTTCTTATGACTACGAATAGTTTTAGTTTCTTCCTCAGAAAACTGCTTATTCATATCCTTTGACCATTTATCAATTGTGGAATGACTTGTATTCTTATAAATTTGACTCAGTTCCCTATATATTTTTAAATGAATTCATTATCATAGACTGTAAAAATTGTTTCCCAGATTTCTGCTTCCCTTCTAATCTTGGTTGCATTAGCTTTCTCCATACAAAACCTTTTTAATGTAATGTAACCAGAACTATCCATTTTGCATTTCATAATGTTCTCTGTCTCTTGTTTTGTCATAAATGCTTCCATTCTCCATAGATCTGACAGGTAAACTATTCTTTACTCTCCTAATTTGCTTATAGTATCACCCTTTATGTCTAAATCATATGTCCACTTAAACCTTATCTTATAATGTGTAAGATGTTGCTCTATGCCTAGTTTCTGCTATACTGTTTTACAGTTTTCCCAGCAGTTTTTGTCCTCAGTCTCTCTTTTAAAGTCATTGAAGTTCAGTGGCAAGAAAAACATCAAGAACACTTGCAATGATCTGCGGTGCAATAGATGACCTTGGCATTGGGTCTGACCAAGTTCTAAGAGCTGCTTCAGTCACTTTCATGACTATTGGAACAAATTTTTCTCATCCACCCTTTCCACCAGATGAAGTCTTCATATGCTTGGGATAAACATCATCAGTGGGTTGCCCATTGGTTATACTCAACCTGGTTTGAGCTGCTTCTTGGAGTCACAGGTGAGTTGAATGAAAGGTAGATACTAAAGGTAGGTGAGCAGCCATGAAAAGGGCTCAGCAAGCCCTCACACCAGAGGTGCTAGTTCACTCTGAATACCCCATATTACCCAGGTCCTAAAGGTAACCAACCTCCTCTGGGGTCTCAAGGTCAGACAGGAGGAAGTGTTGGCCCCTTAACACCCAACAAGTTACCTGTGCCCCTCAGATATGACATCTTCTGAATTTTCTAGCCCTTCCCTTAGTCTTCATTCAATGAATCCCCTGAAGAGATGCTGGGGTGGCACTAGGAAACAGGAGCCCAATGTGAAAAGAAAGAGTAGGCAGTATTGATCCCATGATTTTTCCAGCAGTGTAATTATCCAAGCCTGTCTGGACTTGACCAGAAATATTAGATGCTAATGCTACTGAAGAAATAAGAACCACAGAATTATAGAGCAACAGAGTTGGAAAATGGAAGAGTGGAGAGGCAGTATACAGTACTGGACCAGAAGTCTGCCAGGACTTGATTGGGCAGGTCAGATATTTGGGGCAATCATAGCTAGCATTTATCTGGTGCTTTAAATTTTGCAAAATGCTTTCTAAATATCTCATTTCAGCTTCAAAACAACCTTGGAAGTTGAGTGATATTATTACTCCCATTTTACAGATGAAGAAAACTGAGACAGACATTATCAGAGCTAATTGATTTCCCCAGGGTCACATAACTAGTAAGTGCCTGATAATCCTGTTCTAGTGCTCCATGCCCTAATAGAGGAAGGTTTATCCCAACCCAAATCTAGATTTCACCATGGTAAGAACAAAAAGGGGTTTTGGCATACAGATATTACTAGATGACAAATTTCTTTCAATTCAACATATACCTGTTTATTTTGACTGTAGAAAATGGAGGAATTAGAAAACATATAATACATTCTAATACATAATATCCATTCCCTGAAAGAGAGATATAATTTTCCATTTTGTGCATATGTGTGAATTAATTCAGATTTTGGCATGCATTTTTTCCAAGGGTTGGCTAAATTTAGGTAGAAAGTAAATAAACCTCAGCTGATTCAGAAAAAGGAAGGAAGCAGAGATCTGGGCATATATAGCTGAGACAGAATCATCCCACTGTTCTGTGCTGACTGGAGGGCATGAAAAAACCTTAACTGAAAACTAAATTAGTTCCAGAAATAATGAATGAAATCAAGAGATTTTCAGGGTATGGTTATATGGGCACTGAAATGAAAGTCACATACATTTCTGCCTTCTCTGCTATGAGAAGTAATGCTGCAAAATTTCATAGCATATGACGAGCCAAAATGTTCCAGAAAGTCTAGACTTAATTAAGCAGAATTTGACAGATAAACAAACTGTGAAGTAGAAAGTACTCATTAGTGTCGCTCAGAGCCCAAAAAGTTATATAGTGTGGCTCCACATGAATTCCCTGCCAAAATGCTTTGATGTTTAGGGCTTTGGTGAAATACCTTGGGTATTACCATGTATGCCAGCATTACAAAAATATAGACCAAACTCACAGAACTCTACATTATAACAAAGAGGCCTTGTTCACAAATTTAGATGAAAGGAAAGAAAGTAAATTGGGAAAAGCAATGGTTTTCTTCTACTTCAAAGCAACAAATTAATAAGTATCTAATTCTAAAGGACATGAAATATGATGATTTAATCAAGAAATAAACATTTTGATTTTTTAAAATGCAGGGAACTGGTGATACTGGTATGCTAGTAATACCCACTCTACAGACTACAAAGTCATGGAAAAAATATATACATACATACATATATATATATAT
>CM053601.1:58377057-58395466 GCA_028646575.1 Pseudocheirus occidentalis
GCTACCTAGAGACCATAGACAATGGTGGGCCAGGCCAGTTCAAGGGTGGGAACAGGAACATTAAGGGTGGGAAACTATTGGAACAAAGGAGGACTAAAGACTTGGGCAGAGCCACAACTTAAGGCCCATGACCTCAGGCAAATTCCCTGGGAAGGTTTACTTTCCCAGAGCCTGTATGTATCTCAAAGTTTCAAGGAGCTCAAGGGGGGTCCCAGAGCCTACACCTCATCATATATGCATATGCATGCATGCATGCATGCATATGCATGTATGTATGTATGTATGAGTAGTAAGAGTTATGTTTAGATTGATACTGATTCCAGAAATATCCTGTAAACTGATTTCTTGAAAATAAACATCTTGGAAGCATAGATGTACAAAGGTACCTGGGAGGTTATCTTGTCTAACATTTCATTTATAGATAAAGAAACATGATGCCACTTGAAATAAAGCAACTTGTACAAGATCACAAGTGAAGAAAGTGGCAGAGTCAGGAACTGAACTCAAGTCTCATTATTCCAAGTATGACCCTGCAACTTCAATTCTCTTTCTACTACCCTAGTCTGCCTCCCTAATGTCCCAGATATACACTTGACCATTTTTTATATAGCATGATTTCAAGAACTCTCATCATTCCAGTTAGGTGCATATAGATATCCTATAGATTGATGCCATTTTAAGACTTTTATATCTAGAATGCTCTAAGTAAAATCCTGTGGTCTAAAATTTGGATGGGAAGAAAAAATACATCTTTATTTTGGTATAATGGGTTCACTAAGGATTCCATAAAATTTGTACACAGTCACAGATACATCATATGTGTGATGACCAACCTTGATAAATGGACTCTTCTCAGCAACACACAGTTAAAAGACAACTCGACAAGTCTTAGAATGGAAGGAGATGTCTATATTCAGAGAAAGATCTAGAAAGACCAGATTTTAAATAAAGACTGAAGCAATGCATGCTATCATTCTTTTCTATGTTTGGTTTTGTTTCCTTTTTCCCATTGCTCACTCCATTGGTTACAATGCTTCTATACAACCAGACTATTGTACAATGTGAAAGAGCTTGCAGATCCTATACATGATTCTATGCCAGGTAGGGGGGATAGAAGGGGAGAAAATCTGAAACTCAATTGATTCTTGAACTGAATCTTGTAAACTAAAAGTAAACAAACAAGTCAATTAAAAAAATTTTTTTAAGGATTCCATGATAAAGTTAAGAATCCTTGCCTTAAATGAATTTATCTATTAACCTAGATAGTTTATTATGCATCATAAGCTTTAATATATAATGTGACATCAACATTGTTGGCTGGTTTTTTTGTCAACTATAACTTCTTTTTTTTAAAAAATAAACCTTGATGTCCTCTTCAATGTACTTATTCTAAAGTAGTTAAATCACAACAACTTTTTTTAACTAAAATAAATTTCTCTGCATCTAATAATTTAACTTTGACTTGGTGTATTTCCCCACATTTCAGCATATTTAAACCAATTTAAATCTTGACTCTGTCATTCTACATGTCAACTTTTCCTTACAGTTTTTTTTAATTACCTACAGATTTGTTAAATATAGCTTCTATATTTTAATCAAAGTTATTAATGAAGATTCTAAACAGGATAGCAACAAAACTAGAGTTCTGTTACATGCCAATAAAGGCTTCACTCCAGGTTAAAATTAATAACACTTTTGTTATGAGCATACGATCTTTGGACATGTGAATTTACCTGAAGGAACAAAGTTCATGCATTAAATTCTCTCCTACTTTGCACTTTAATTCTTTCTTAATGATGTATGTTATTCCATTTCTGTCATCTGAAAATCATTCCCCTTGGTGAAAAACATGGAAATAAAGAGGAAATGAGAAGTTTGGTATAGTTTTCCTTTCTGTTTGTTGTCTCATAACATTATACCGTCTTCCCTAAATGCTAATTCTATCCTTTTATTGTTTACCTACTTGTTCCAAATAGAGCTGACAACATCTGTTTCTTTTCCTGTTAGCATTTCATGACTGTGGAAAATACCACCAGAACAGTCTCAATATAATAGCATAATAGCCCTTACATCTTCGTACATATCCTTTAAAAGTGTAAACTTAACATAGGTTTGCTAACTGTGTAGCCACAATGTTTGCTTTAGACATCTCTCATTGCTTTTCAACCTTGGAATTAGTCACAGGTGCATTGTCAGAATTTCCACACCAATGATATAACAAGTTCCTTCCATATATTATCAGAATTACATTTCTGAAGGCATTTCAATCCCTCTCTATCAATATTCCCTTTCAAAATCTCTCTATCATCCTGCTCATTTTTTTCTGGTTTAAAAATTTGTTTTGCTAAAGGCTAAGAAACAGGGTTAATGTGTCATAATTTTTTCATATTCTTTCTGTTTGTCAGTGTTATCTCACTTATTCCAACCATGAATCAAGGTGTTATTTAGGCTAGGAAATGTTGTTATGAAAATATTCCATGATAAAATTTATTTGTCTTGAATATACTATACAAGTTTTTCATTCTTATTAAAATGTTAAAGATTTGAGGTATAATTTTTCTGTATTTTGAATTCTGTTAAAAGTCAAACATCAGGGAGAACTTAGAGAGAAATTTGATACAAGATGGATTCAGAGAAGTCACCTTTATAGATGTTCCAGAACTTTTAGACTTGGTAGATAGGCTTAAAGTACTGTGTGTATGTGTGTGTGTGTGTGCCTGTGTGTGTGTGTGCACGGGCATGTGAGAGATGTATACCCATTTAAGCCTCATGAAAATACCTATGTATAACATATATATATATATACATACATACATACACAGAAATGTCCATACATACATATATGCATATATTCATATATACATGCACAAGGCCAGATTTGAATTCAGGTCTTCCTGACTCCTGGTTGCTACCTGATAACAAAAAATTGGAAGTAAACCAGAGTAATATCCCAATTTTGTTCTCCAAATAATTGCAACAGGGCTCTGAACTTGTTTCCACTTTGGTCAAAACTGGATGAACTGTTCATGTTATGCTTAGCATGTTTTCAGAAGATGTGAATGGCTACTGGAATTGACACATAAAAGAATGCTGACAGGGTGGTAAAAATGGGCCAAAACTAATAAATGCAATATGACAGAAACAAATGAATTCTAAAAGTCAATTTCCTAAGTATAAGATGGAGGAAGTATAACTGTAAAGCAGCTTGGGGAAGGGCATTGCTCAGAGGTTATAGGAGAATGCCAGCTCCTTACTAATGAAATGCATACTGTGGCAAGTAAAAAAAAAAAAGAACTAGCATCATCCCCATTAGAGGAAGAGAAAGAAGTGGAGAATCCACTACTTAGGAAGTTATACTCTTACCGTATTCTGCCCTGGTTAACCCCATTTAGACTTTTGTGTTCAATTCTGAGCACTACATTTTAGAAATTACATTTTCAAATGAAAGCATATCTGGAAGAAGGCCACAGAAAGGACATTTAGAGGGACTCAAAATCATATCACAAAAAATGAATTAAAGGAATAGAAGGCGAGCCTGGAGGAGAAAAAAACTTTGCAGGAAGAACAGTGTAGCTATTGTTAAGGATCTGAAGACTGGTATTGAATGGATATTTGTTACTTTAAAAAATATTGCTGCATTGAGCTTTGATTTCTAGGTGCCAGTAAGTCTCTCAACGAATCTAGGCAAAATTTTCTTTCTGATAGTTTTATGCACAATGTGACTTGCCTGGAGGAGACCAAGACATTTGGTATTATTTGCAATGATTGGTTCAATTTGACATGTAGATTGAAGTGCAAAGCCATTATTCTTTGATCTTTCCTTTTCATAGGAAGGTTTTTACATTTATTGAGACTAAATGAAATACTGATGTCATTTAAGAAAGAATCTAAGGGATGAAGGAGTTATCTAATGTGGTTTTGTAAATGGCAAGTAGTATGATGTCATTTCTACACGTATAATAAATTAGATTAATGAAATGTTTAAACATTATTGGAACATTAATAAAGTGCTTTACTATTGAAATTATTGTAATTATTATTAAATTAAAATAATTGTGTCATTAAATTTAAACAATTAATTTAAATGATCATATTATTATAATTTTTACTATTCAAGGCCTATTTCAAGTTTATTCATGAATATATTCAATTTTATTCATGAATATTCTGCTGATCATACTATGATATCATAGTATCTGTGTCCAGACATGCCTCTTAAAAAGGGAAGAGACTTTTCTGCACATTTATAAGTAAAGCTACAAGCCCCATTTGCCTTCAGTCTTGAATTCCTGTTTGAATTCCAATTACTGTTGAAACCCAGCCCCCAAATCACTTGAAACCATATAATTTTTATTTGTAGACAATATTTTGAGTTGGAATGTCACTTGAAAAATCCCCTAAAACCTCAGTAGAGATTTTTTTCCCATCTCAAGGAAAATATAAACTACTTAGACATCATCCACAAAGCACTATACGAAGTGCTTTATTCATGGGAATTTGCTCATTGAAGACAACCAATTAACATAATTTAATACAAAGAACAGTGTCAGATTGGCTGTCTTCATCCAATCTTTTTCACTCTTTCTGCTCATGGCTGCAAATTCAGAAATTTCCACTTGCTTCTAGAGCTATAGCTAGAAAATAAGTTTTTCGTTCCTTTGTGGATGACAGTGGTCACCTTCAAAACTGCCTATTTTCTGTGTAACAAGGATTTATGGGGTATTCATTTTCAGAAATATAAGATAATTATTATATTTTATATAATATAAATTGTATAATTTTTATAATATATATATAAATTTTATATGTTATAAAATTAGGAAATATGGTCTTTATTTGTCAATAAAGGCAGCTAAGCTATAGAGGCATTGTGAGTAGCTTCTACAACAAATAGCCTTGGAAATAGCATTAGCTTCTCTCTAACTCATGTTTTCTAAGCAGGAGATAAAACCAGATTGAAGCATAGCTTCAGAGTTGTTTTGTTGTTGTTGTTGTTTTAAGGTTTGTTCATCCTAGTGCTTTTGTAGAGGCACTTATCTTGTAAAGAGGAAAAGATAATGAGTCAGGGAAACTATTAATGGTGTGGGCAGCATGGCTTTGGGGGTCTGCTATTCCTAAATGCTTCCCCTGTGTGTCCCTGGCCACCAGATCTACTTTACATGTGCTGCAGATCTACTTTAAAAGGTTCTGTCCCAAGCTGTCAGCTTTGCCCCGTAATGAATTTGTGAGATCTTCAAAAATTGTTAGACCTCAGAAACATCAGTTTGGTTCTCCTGAGAGGGTTTTTTTTTTCTTATAGGCAAAATATAGAGGCATATTAAAAGTTCTATGCTCAAATTTTATGTAATTTTCTTAAGGTTAAAACCAATTACATTATTTTTGGAGGCAATTATGTATCTACCCTGTGTAATAAGACATGAAAATTGAATAATTCACAAATGAATATTGCATGTGACCATTGCTCATACAAGAAGCCAGTCTTAAATAAGAAATTTCATAGGAGATTTCACAGTATAATCTACCAATAGGATGCTAAAAAATTAATGGATAATTACAAAGCACAAATCATTTATCATCTTATGAGGGTCTCCATATTGAAATTTTAGTTTAATAACTTTTTTCTAAATTGAAACGCTTTTTGAATTTGACATTTTGATTACAATTATCCATGTACATTTATACTAATTTAATTATACATAAATGTATTTGAAGTTGCATATTACTTAGAGACAAGAATTTAGAGGAATCATTTATATACTGCAGGCCGGTTGCCTTGTCGCCTGCACCAAAGATCAGGCCCTACAAAACTTAACCCTTTTAGCTCTAGAACTTAGACTCTAGGGCCTCAAGATCCTGACTGGTGTTGCCTCAAGTGTGGCCCACTATATCCTGAGTATTTCCACCATGTTTCTCTTTACTTTCCTGCCATTCTTTGCAAGTCAACTAACCACCTAGACCAGTGCATGCCCTGAAAGACTTAACCCTTTCAGCTTCAGAACTGCCACCTTGGTTCTAGCAGGTACCCTTTGATGAATACCTCCTTATGTCAAGCTGACTTCCAGCCATGATTCATGATATTCCCCCACCATCTTCTGACATACTGTCTTGCTATTCCACAAGTATGTGTGAGTGTATTTCATATATGTGTGTGTGTGTGTGTATTTTATTTATTTATTTATGCATTCGTTCTTTCATTCATTCATTCATTTATTCATATATTTATATATTCCAATTCTAACCTTATAGTCAAATCAATACTTCCACTTCTACTGGAAACGTTATTTTGATCTATTTCTTTCTGGAAAGGATTTCCCTATCCTAATACTTACACTTCTTGTAACTTTGCAAACCAAAATATGTTTCAATGGCCACCAGGGCATTATATGTGTAATTTTTGCCTATTAGAATGTGAACTTCTTCAGGGAAAGGTCTGGTTTTGCTTTTTATTTTGTATGCCCAGTTCATATAATGGTAATGAAATTTGAAGATCCCTTTGTATTGCTAAGCTTATAACAGGTAGGTACTTAGCACCTAGTTTCAAATTAAGCTTCTGTTAAAGAAACAGAAGGCATGAACCCTTGTTGCCAACATAACAGGAAGGGACTGAACAGGGAGGAGCTATACCATACTTAAAGAAGAGCACAAGTAGGACAATAAGAACTTCTTGGGAAAAGCTTCATGGAGGCAGGACAGCTGCTTCTGGACTGAAGACTTAACTGAGAATTGAGGAGAACTGAGAAGATTAATGAAAACTGAGAAATGGGACAGGATTTCTTGGAGCAAGCCATGTGGAGGCTGGATAAAGTTATTTTGAATTTGAGAACAAAGCGTATGATGCTGAGGATTTAAGAGGGCCAGTCAGAGATACTGAGGATTTCAAAACCCAAATTTGTGGTGGCATAACTTTGGCTGAGATCTTTCTCCTGGGAACTTCTGCTGAAGAGCTTCCAGAACCACCCAAAACTTCTGATGAAGACTTCCAAGGGCCAGCCTGGAGCTGCCAAAGAAATCATGACTGTGATATTGGTACTTTGTCTGCTTGTGGCTTTGTTAAGCCTTGTCTTCCCAGGAATAGAGACTGTGAAGGATTTAAGATGGACTAGACACTGTAAGCTTCAGGGTGGAACAGAAACTGCACAGAGAGCTGGACAAGGAGCTGGGAGCTATCTGCCTTTGAACCCAGGTGACAGTTTGATGAATTCAGGTAGGAGCTGAGAACATGGAAGGGGGACCAGGGAAACTGAGAACCTATTTCAGGTCAAGATGAAAAAACTCGTCCATGAAAACTGAGTAGTGACAGATAAAATTGTAACTTACTTGTGACCTAGGGATGGGTGGCATGTGTATTTTCTACTACCCCTTAAGAGAGTACTAAAGAGTGACTATTGAAATTGTAACTTACTTGTGACTGAGGGGTGGGTGGCCTGTGGATTTTCCACTACTCCTTAAGAGAATACTGAGTAGTGACTGATATTGTACCGTAATTGCACCCCATAGGTGGAGAATTTTGACTATTGTACTTTGTGTCCCTTAAAGAGGCCTTACCTCCTTAAGGATGAATGACTTAAGAATTAAGTAGGCTCTCTTCTTTAAGACTGATTGAATTAATGACTTAACTAAATGATTGCTTGTCTAAGTGAATGCACTTTGTTTAAAAGAGAATCATTGAATGACTGAGTTACTAAATGATTGTACTTTGTTCAAAACTATGTGACCACTTTGGTGAAAACTATGCAGCCATTTTAGTGATAAGTTGTTGAGTTGTGACATGGTGAATGCTGCATTTTGATTTTCAGTGATGAGTTGCAGTATTGTAAATGCTGTACCTTGATTTTCTGTGAATGTTTTGCTTTGATTTGTTATCAAATAAATAGAGAATTTGCTATACTATTTAATTAGAACCTTGAAAGCTTTTCACAGCAGCAGTCCTCTGAAAAGCTGCTCATGCATGGCCTTAAAGTTCTTAGCACAGGTCTTAACACATGCTAAGCCTTTAATAAATATATTTTCATTCATTCAACCTGATGGCTGCCTTCAAGCATTTGAAAAACTGTCCAGTGGAAGGAGTAGACTTAATCTTTTTAGCAGCAAAAGAGAAGAATGTGAAGTAGTGGGGAGGACTTTCAGAGATATAAATTTAAGCTTGACAGAAGAAAAAAAAGCTCCCTAACAATTAGAGCTATTGGCAAGTGAAAGAGACAGCCTTGGGAATATTGGAATTGCCCTCACTTGAGGTGTTCAAGCAAAAGCTTTAATTGCTTGTTGGGGATATGGTAGAGAGTTTTTCCCTTTTGAGCAATGGGGTAACACTAGCTGATCTCAGAGGTTCCTTCCATCTCTAAGATTGAGAGATCCTTGAATTATAACATTTTTTGGTTGCCTGACTCCAGAAAAGACAAAGGTTTCAGAAAGAAGGAAACTAAGTTTTTTATAAACCTCTAAAAATGCTCTGAATGGATATTATGGAGGAAAAATAACCAAATTAGCAAATTTTCCTCTGACTAAAATTCATTTTCAATGTTTTTAGAAAGGAGAAAAAAAACATAGCATCAAGTAAATCTAAGAAAAACTCATGTGCTATTGAATAAACAAAGACTTCTGAATTGAAAGGCAGAAGACCTAGATTCAAATTCTGCCTAGGTAAGTAGTTATCTATATGTCAGGGTAAGCCATTTGACCACTCTTCATGCATCCCCATTTCCTCATCTATAAAGTGAAGGGAATTGAACTAAATAAGCAATCATCCTAAAATCTTCAACTTAATGAGTTTTCACAGACGTGCATATATTTGGAACTTTGTATTGGGTGATGGGGTATGGTGAGTGATCACCAGACCCAGTAGCACTATCTTGAGACCACTAAGGACTTCTACTGAAGCTTGTGATTGAACCTCAATAATGATGAGGATTATGTCTTAGCATCTGAAAAATTGGTTTCTGGGACAGAATCACCTCTTTATGCTGTATATATGAAAGGGAGTTCATCTGTTTCCAGGAGTAGCCAGAGCAGACAATGATTCTATGCTTCTAGGACTGTCTCTTACTAAATACCTCTGATATGCTTAAAAGTTTAAATTGCACCAAGTTATGGTTAGAAATGGTTGTTGAAACTTCCCAGCAAGTTTGTTGATGTTATAATTCCATATTCCTGAGTTAATTTCTCGAAACACTACGTTTGCTACCAGTCTATCCTCCTTGATCCCATTACCCCAACCAAAAGCATGACAGCTGTCACAGCAGACCCTTTGTCTGAAGATACTATGTAAACTCTGGTTCCCAGCAGGTCTGGAATTTTGATCAGGAAATACATCCTACTGTTCTGGGAAGCACCCACAGCAAGTATATTTTAATTAACTATTTACCACCTCCCACTTCCTTAACTTGGGAGATAGATAGATGATTTCATTTCTTCAGGTCCTTGCCAATCAATTTAATATTTTGTAGATGATCATTCAACTTATTAAGCTTCTACTATGCACTAGTCACTGAGCTAAGTATTGAGGATACAAATAGAGGCAAAGGTCACAGCATGGAGGGTGTCTATAAAGTGTTTGCTTCTCCAGGGGCTTGATAGACACTGTCTAGTTTATATACAAAACTTGCAGTAGAGACTGAATGTACTTGAAATTTTCTAGCTTCTTATAAAACCTGTTGTATTTAGTAGGAATCTTGTGAATATTGATTGACAAATAGAATGCAAACATTTAGTTAAATCCAAAGTAGCACTCTATTGACAATGATACTTTGTTGTTCTAACTTTAGCTTTCCTTAAAACAATTTGTAAAGCCACAAGCAAGCAGTACTTTCTTTTAATTAAAAAGTGCAAAAATCATTGAATATAGTAGTATAATATATCCCCCAACACAGTGGTTCTAAACATGTGGGTCGCAACCCCTTTGGGGGTTGAACAGGGTCACTTGGAAAACATATATTTCTGATGGTCTTAGGAACTGAGACACCACTCTGCTAACCATCTCCAGGTGGCTCCACACACATGAAGATACAACTACACACAAGTATTAACGGGTCATGGCATTAGGAAGGTTGAGAACCACTGCCCTAACAAATAAGGTGCTGTTTGGCAGGTCAGGGTACTTAAAGTTCCCACCAATGTGTTATCCAGGTTGTACAGTCCCAAACTAGTTATCTTGACTTCTATTACTCCTGTACTTCTAGGAACAACCTATTTCCTTTCAATTTGGTCTGTCTTTATGCCACCACTGATCACTTCTGGAATTTGTTTTCTGTAACCTACTATGATTCCTGAAGAAAGTTTTCATTCACTGACTCCTCTCTCTACTGAATCAAACAAGCATAAAGTCCTTATGTCAAAAAATGTCACTAATCTATATACATACTTGGGTGCATTGATAACTACTTACTAGGCATATATTTCAGAGAAGTCAAAGACACTGAGAGAGATATATAAATAAATAGTAGATATGCACATGTATACATACATATAAACATACATATACGTATATAACTCTAATACAGTATAGTACATTAATATAGCACATAATATGCTAATTATATACCCATTAACATATTATTATATTATACAATCATTATAATAGATAATACATCATATGAAATATATTATTATTGTTAATATATCATCAGATATATTAATATTTATATCACTATAATATTTATATGTGCAGATGTATATATAATTAGTTGCACTTTTATAGTAGAAGAAGCTGTAAACCAAATCGGTGTCTATCAATTGAGGGATGATTAAACAAATTATGGCAATAAATATGATGAAGTGGTATCATTACATAGGAAATAATGAATGCAGAATGAGTATTGGCTTTGGAGTTAGAAAACAGGGCTCAAATACTGTCTCTGATACTCACTACATTTGGGACATTGGACAAGTCACTGAACTTGGTTGAGTCTAAGTCTCCTCATATGAAAATAATGGGGCTTGAGTAGATAGTCTTTTAGATTCCTTCTAACTCCAGATTTATGATCTATGAATTCAGAAAATACGTAAGAATAACTTTGTAAAAGAAATGAATCAGAACCTGGGTCCTAGTTAACCAATTTACTGATGTAGCAAGGAAAGCAACAATTTAGGTAAAAACCATGACTTAACTTCCCAAAGCACAGTAGAACAATCTATTCAGGACATTAATTAACATATAGGATGCAGTTTTTTACAAAGTGTTTTTATTGGTTTAGGTTATATGGGATCTCGGCTTCATGCTTGAATAGTTAGGAAAGGGTATATTCAAGTAGAATTATCTTAAGAAAACAAACTATTGTATGTAGGTACTTCCAAGTTAAGAAGCACAACATGTTGGTTGAAGATAAAATGGAGTCATTATTGTGGAGTATATAGAGTCATGTACTCTTTAGGAATTTATATGAACCTAGAGGCAGAGTCAAGATGGTGGAGGAAAGGCAGGGTGTCACCTGGGACCTCCCCAAACCCTCCCAAATAAATTTACAAACATGACTCTAGATAAATTCTAGAGCAGCAGAACCCACAAAAATGGAGTGAAACAAATTTCCAACCCAAGAGAACTTCAAAGGTCACCAGGAAAGGTCTGTTACACCACAGTAAGAGAAGAGTGCAGTTCAGTAAAGGTCTTGGGACCCAGTAAAGCCAAACTGGGTCTCAAGGCCACTGATTCAGTGGCAATAATGGTGGTTTCCAGACCTCTAAGTCCACAGATGGCAAAGACAAATTAGAAGGTTAGTAGGAAAGGTCGATCATACATGGGTGAGAGTGAAATATAGTCAGTGCCAGGAGAACCTTTTTCCCAGCAAATCAGGAGCAGGTGTTGGGAGTGATTGAATCAGCAACAGCAGCTACAGTGGATTTTTCAGGAACTCTCAGGCCACAGACAGTAAGAGAGTCTAACAACTGGTCAGAAGGAGATTACAGGGATCTTTTAGTTAAGACTGAGGCAGAAATCTAATATTTTGCCCATTCTCAGATCTGGGTGTTATTCCAGGAGGAGAAATAGCATATCAGAGCTTGTGGCCACAGTGGAGAGGGGACCCTCCTCACAGTTTCTGAGCTGAAAAGAGTGTTTGTGGTTTGCTCACAAACCAGAGCACAGGCTAGGAGAGTAGTAAACATCTGTCCTTGGATCATAACACCTTAGAATAGCCACTCTCAACCTGTGGGTCACAACCCCTTTGGGGGTCAAATGACCCTTTCACAGGGATCACCTAAGACCATTGGAAAACATATTTCTGATGGTCTTAGGAAATGAGACATCATTCCTCTATCCATCTCCAGGTGGGTCCACCCATATGCAGACTTTCCCGCATATGAGTATTAAAGGGTCAAGGTATTAGGAAGTTTGAGAGCCACTGCCTTAGAAGAACTGAAAACTTACAGGTGCCTAGAAAAAAGTTGCAAAAACCATTGAAGCTTAGGACAGTGAGCCCTCCATCCTGGAAGCACAGTCCTACTTTAACAGAGTTAAAATTCAATTAATAGGTTGGAAAAATGAGAAAATGGGGAAAAAATACTCTATTGAAAGTTACTATGGTGATATGGAAGATCAAAGAACACATTCAGAAGAAGACAAAAAAGAGGCAGCTAGGTGGCACAGTGAATGGAGCACCAGAGTCAGAAGAACCTGGGTTCAAATCTGGCCTCAGACACTTTACACTTACAAGCTGTGTAACCTTGGGCAAGTCATTTAATCCCAGTTGCCCTGCCTTCCACCTTCAAAAAAGATGAAAAAAAAAGAGGACAGTAAAGTCAAAACTCTTATATCCAAAGGCTTCAAGAAAAGTATTAATTACTCTCTGGGCATATAGAAGAGCTCAAAACAGATTTCAAAAATCAAGTAAGAAAAGTAGAGGAAAATTTGAGAAGAGAAATGAGAAGGACGTAAGAAAAGTATTAGAAACATTTCAACTATTTTGTAAAAGCGACACAAAAAATACTGAAGAAATAGTACCTTGAAAAACAATCTAGGCCAAATGGTAAAAGAGGTCCAAAAAGCAAACAAGGAGAATGTCTTAAAACACAGAATTGACCAAATGGAAAAGAAGGTTCAAAATCTCAATGAAGAAAATAATTCCTTAGAAATTAGAATGGAGCATTTGTTAATGGAAGTTAATTACTTTATAAGAAATCAAGAAACAGGGACAGCTAGGTGGTACAGTGAATAAACACCTGTCCTGAAGTCAAGAGGACCTGAGTTCCATTGCAAATAAGTTTAAATTGCTTACATTCCTACATGTGAAGATGATATTTATAACTCATAAGAACTTCCTCATTATTAGGGTAGTTAAAATGAGTATATATAGAAAGAGAGCACAGGTGTCACTTGAGTATGAAATTATACCTATCTAAAAATAAAATTAAAGGGTGAGAGAGGAATGTGCTAGAAAATTTTAAATGGGAGAAGTGAAATGGGTTAGATTATCTCGGATAAAAGAAGCATGACAAAGCTTTTACAATAGAGGGGGAGAGAGAGGAGTTGATGAGGAGTGAGTGAACCTTACTCGCATTAGAATTGGTTCAAAGAGGGAATAATATACACACTCAATTGGGTATAGGAATCTATCTTACCTTACAGGAAAGGAGGTGGGAAAGGGAATAAGGGAAAGGTGGGAAGGGGGTTGATAAAAGGGAGGGTTGGTTGGAGGAGGGGGTAGTCAGAAGCAAAACAGTTTTGAGGAGGAACAGGATAAAAGGAAAGAGAGAATAGAATAAATGGGGGAATAGGATGGAGGGACATTCAATTAGCAATAGTAACTGAAAAAAAATTGAAGCAAATTTCTCTAATACAGGTCTCAGTCCTCAAATATTTAAAGAACTGAATAAAATTTATAAAAATAAGAGTCATTCCCCAATTGATAAATGAACAAAAGATTTAATCAGTTTTCAGATGAAGTAATCAAAGTTATCCATAGCCATAAAAAATACTCTAACTCACTATTCATTCAAGAAACACAAATTCAAACAATTCTTACTTATTATCACATAGCTATTAAATGGCTAATAATACAGAAAAGATGAATGACAAATGGAGGGGATCTGGGAAAAATGAAACTTTAATGCACTGATGGTGAAGTTATGAATTGATTCAAACCATTCCATAGAGCAAATTGGAACTATGCCCAAAAGGTTATAAAACCATGCATATCCTTGGACCTAGGTAAACTACCACTAGTTCTGCATTCCAACAGAGAGAGAAAAAAATAAAAGGAAAAGGACCTATATGTACAAAAAATATTTAGAGTAGCTCTTTTCTGGGTGAAAAGAATTAGAAGTTGAAGGAAAGTCCATCAATTGGGAAATGACAGAACAAGTTATGGCATGTGATTATGATGGAATACTATTGTAGTATTATAAATGATGAGCAGTATGCTCTCAGAATAACCTGGAAAGACTTGCATGGGCTCATGCAAAGTAAAATATGCTATGCACAAAGTAACAGCAACATTGTAAGATGGTCATCTGTGAATGAATTTGCTGTTCTCAGCAATATAATTAATGATCAGGACAATTCTGAAGAAATTGTGATGAAAAATGCTATCTATCCCCAGAGAAGGAACTATTAGTGTCTGAATACAGATTAAAGTATATATTTTTTATTCTCTCCATTTTTCTCCAGTTTTTTTTCTGTGTTCTCTCAAAACATGGCTATTATGGATATGTTTTACATGACTACACATGTATAACCTATATCAAATTGTTTGCCATCACAACAAGTGGCGGGAGGTGCAGCAGGGAGGGAGAGAATTTGGAACTCAAAGTTTTCTAAATGAATGCTAAAACTTGTTTTTATGTGTAACTGGGGAAAAATAAAATATGAAAGAAAAGCTTTAAAAAGAGTCCAAAAATAATTTATATGAACTGATATGGAGCAAAGAAAGCAAAATTAGATCTATTTACATGACAACAATAATGTTAAAAAAAACACATTGACTCCAAAATTCTGTCTAATAAAGCAATCAGTTATGACTTTAGAAGACTATTTTAGAAAAATCCTGACTCTTGCTAGACAGGTGGTAGACTAGAGGGGTGGAATGAGGCATACATTTTCAGACAAGTGCATTATGTTGATTAGTTTTCCTTGGTTCTGTTTATTTGTTACAAGAGAGGATCTTATGTGAGGTCAGTGTCGAGGTTAAATTGTGGGAAGTGATAGTGACTTATTTTTTTTAAGTATTAAAAGAACATTAAAAACAAGAACTAATAACTCCTAAGGAACAGATTAGATAAAATGAATGGAAAAAAGTCTGAAGTCTTCAAACTGTCCTAAGTCTCAAAAAAAGAAACTATAAAAATTTAGTTTTTAACCTTACGAAACAATGATAGCAATGTATCTTTTGCGCAGCCGAATTAGGAGCAGTGTGATGTGATCGATTGTTCTACAGAGCTCTACAGTGATCTTGTAGTTAAGGGACTCAGCTTCAAATTCTGCCCTCCTACAAGTTGTGTAGCCTTGGGCAATGACGTAGGATGTCATTCTTTCTTCCATTCATTTATTTATTGCTCATCTGCCCGTTTATGCAAGAATACTCTCCTGAGCATGTTGATCTCTCCTCTTCCCAAATTTCTATAAATTTTAGTGTGCTACATACTTATATGGGGTATTCCAAAAGTCAAAATGCAGTTCTAAGCTTTTAAAGCCTACATAATGTCTACTATATACACTGGCTCATATGTTGTATTTTTTTAATGTATTAGAAACTGAACTATAAGGTCATAAAACTTTTTATTAGCAAGTGCTTCAAGATGTATATCTACCTGAATTATATAGTCTTTATATTAGTCACCTTGAGTTCTTTTTATATTTGTGCAGCCTTTATTTCAAAGATTAAATCTGAGCCTTAATTTCCTTGTGTATAAAATATATTTATATCACCTTCCTTGTGGCATATGACACAAACTTTAAATCATGATCAAGTTGAGAGCTATTTTGATTATAACAAATTGATCATTTACTGGAATATGAAGTGTACGTTAACACGAAAACTCAGAAATCTATTATCTTTACATCTTTAAGTCAAGCATGTTTACCCCTTTGATTTACAATATGCCTTTAAATTTATTTTTAAAACTACATTGAAACCAATGCCAAAGGATTATGCTCATTTGTTTTGATCCCTTACTCTGACATTGTCTATATTGCTTATGGAACTATTTACATCATTATCAAATCTCCCAGCATTCTATTATCAATAGTTTACAAGGCAGGAAGTTCCAGGTTATTCCTCAGGACACAAATGAAATGTTTTAATATAAAATCAAGAAGGTATGATATGACATCACATTTAGGACCACAAGCATATGAGCAGGGTTTCCCAGAAACACTAGAAAACACTTTCCTAACCAAAAGCTATTACTCAGTGTGCATTTTAGTAATTATTTTTCCTCCATAAACCCAAGAAAAGCTTTAAAAAAAGGACACATTAAAATGTAATCATGTTATTAAATACAAATCCAGCTATTGCTGAAAATACTGAAGCAGGTGAAAGGCAAGGCAACACCATACATTTTAAAGGGCTTTCCCCGCAAAGAATAAATTACTTACTGAAAATTTAAAAATGATAGCTGGCTAGATGCCCAGTCTGCTTTGAAAGTATTTTAGAAATGTAATCATATATTGATTTCTGATTTAATTTGTTGACTTTCATGCCCTGTTAGCTGCAATGTTTCTCAAGCTAACATTAACAACATGGTGAAACAAAAGTTACCTTGACCTCAACAATAATAGCAGTTTAGAGAGAAACAATCTTTTAATACATGCCACTTGTATTAATTGTATGCCACCATTCTGGGATTAGAAATATGATAATATTTCCCAATACTCCTTCCAAGAGGGTGATTAATACTGATAGATGTCTATTGAACATATTATTGGCAAATATTTCTCATATCATATTAAAGATAAGGAATTATAAAAATCATGCAAATAAATATGACCCATGGAATTCATTTATATGAGGCAGTTAGCAAATTATAGTAATTTTTTTCTATATATGTATATGAATTTACTACTAAGTATACAATAACAGATGAAAAAATACTTTGGAATATAGCAGAGTGTGATAACCATTGCATATGGGGTCAAAAGACTTGAGTACCAAACCTTGTTATTTAATACCCTTAGAACCCTAGGGAAATCATTTAACCTCTATAATTCTTTTTCTTAATTAATGAAATGAAAGCCTTAGGCCTCTTCCAATGCCACTCTATCTCTAGATTCTCAAAGCCCATCATTATAGCTACAAGTTTCAAAATATACAAGACAACTTCCCAGATACTAACCCTTCTTTTGTTAGAAAATTACTTACAAATGAATAATAAACATACCAAAAAAATGACTTTTAAGCAACATGGAAACATTCCGTTTCAAAGGACTTGGATTTGACAGTATTTGATAATAAGATGCCATGCACCATGAAACTATTCATTTTTTTATCTTTAGCACACAATTCATGAAACTTCAGTCGTTCAACATTCAATTGAACACCCACCGAGTACAGAACAATATGTTAAAACTCTTTTCATGCTATAAAATAAGTAAAAATATATATACATTTACCTGCAGGAGTACATATAAAGCATAACTTACCAAAAGTGAGTGGATGAACCATGTGGAAATATGTGAGTACCCAGATAGCCACATGTTCAAATGGATTTCTGATCTTATCAGTTTGGGAGCTCTCTCTACTGAAGCAAATCACAATCCCTCCATGCATGCCCTTTGTGTATGACTCTTCTCCATTTGAGAATAAGGATAAAGTCTATGTAAGAGTAGTGACCAGATCTATGATTTTATTGGTAGAAGGAATTCCTTGGGATAGAAACCCCTTCTACCAGTGTAGATTCACACTTTGCTTACAATTTATAATCTGACAGACCTGCCTAGCAATAGTGTCAAACTCAGATAGAAAGAAATCCCTTTGGATAGCATATTCCTTTAAAAAAACACATATTAAAATTACCTGTTTTAATTAATTTTTATTCATTTTGTTAAACCTTTCCCAAGTACATTTTAATGTGGTTCAGAGAGCAGGAGTCTGGCACTTTTGGTAGGTTAAGTGACATGCCCATCGTCACAGACCCAGTATATGTGTCACTAGCAGGACTTTAACCCAAGTTTTCATAGATTCAAGGTAAACCCTTTATCCATTACACCACACTGTCTATACACAGTTTTTGTCATATTATCATTAGAACTGAAAGAATTAATATCACCTAGTCTAATCATTCTTCCTGCCACCATTTTACAGATGACTTGCTGGTCAGACAACAGGAGAGTCAGTGTGATGTAGTGGAAAGAACATTGTTCTAGAAACAGAAAAATGTAATGTTAATGAGATTTAAGATCTTCCTTGCACGTTAATAAATCTCACTTGGAACCCATTAAGGGAAGCTTGCTTAGGAGAGGCTCCCTTGTAGGAAGGCTTTCACA
>CM053601.1:58395966-58413836 GCA_028646575.1 Pseudocheirus occidentalis
AGCAAAGCAGGGGAGGGGCTTTACAGTGGGATTGCTGTTTTAGGGTTGGGGCAGGGGCAAGATGGGGGGAAAATTGGTAATTCAAAAATGTAATGAAAATGAATAATGTAAACAAGAAAACAAATAAAAAAATAAATTTTAAAAAAAGGAAGGCTTTCACACTTTTTGCTAATTTCTACTTAGGCACTGAGTGAACAGTGTTCTGATGTGTTCTGGCTCTGAGAAGTGTAAATATACTCTGAATTGGTATTTTGCTTTGGGCACTCACCTATGAAAAGGATCTTGTGACTCTCTGGGCGAGATTCTGAATGGTCGTATGTTTAGAGATCTTTGACTGCTCAGATGTAAACACTCTTTCCGTCCATGGATACATGTAAGGTATATAGTTGAATCAGGCAGCCAGAGCCCTTTCTGTTGGTCTTTATTTCTCTGCCTGTATTTTCTCAGAAGTTCAGGGTGCTTACTTTTCCCCTAAACTAGTGAATGTAATTTAAAAATGTTGTTGACCCCTTAAATAGTCAACTTTCCTAGTAAAGGAAATCTAAAAACCTGTGCTAGCAACAATCCTGGGTATTCCAGTGTGGTTGCCACTACAAAGAAACATATTCAAATCCTAGTTGTTGCTACTTACTAAAGTCACCTTGCTTTTCTGTACCATAGTTTCCTCATTCATAAAATGAGAAAACTGGACTAGATCTCTAAGATTCCTAATAACCCAAAATTATATTATTTCAATAAAACAGAGGGGATATAGTCTTTTCATTTTTTTCCTTCTTCTTCACTGTTTTTCATCCATTGTTTCACCTTAGTTTTTCAGTTATGTATTATTTACTGTCACTTTATAGATTTGAGTTTATAAGGCTGCCAAGAGAGATTACATGTTCCTAGGCATTAAGATGGAAATCCAAATTGTTCACAATAGGTAAATGACGGTATCTGAGAATTGTTTACATGAGAGAACTAGTTAGATTTTCCTTATTCATAGATAATCCATAGAACAATAATATATGCATATTCCAATAACTATTTTTTCAATTAGAAATAAAAATATTAAGATGGCAAAATGAATAATTATAATTTTCCAAGTATAAACAAAATAAGAGACAGTGTGGCATAATGGATAGAGAGTACAAAGGTCAAAGTTCTCCACCCTTAGATCACATTGTCTTAATCTCTCAGTCAAAAAGTCTCTTTTCTTCTTAATTGAAGATTAGTCTCCAATCATCCTTAAGAGGTACAAGGTACAGAGTACAAAGTTCTCCCATCCCTAGTCCACAGTAAATCATGATCTTCTCAGTCAGCATCAAGTATCCAAGGAGCGGTCTTTTCATATTGATTTGAGGCTGGCTCCCAAATTCCATTGTTCTTCTTCCATGGGTTCAGCTCCTGCCTGCATCTACCCCACTGTCATATGGATTTGAAGGTAGACAGCTCTCAGTTCCTTGTCCAGCTCCTTGTACAGTTTCTCATCCAGTTCCCCTTCCATATTGAAGCTCACAGTGTCTAGTCCACCTCAAGTCCTTCACAGTTTCTGTTTTGGGGAAGACAAAGCTTAACAGAGCTAAAACAACATTCATCCACATTGCTGACACTATCATCAATTCACTATTTGCCTGTGAAATCAGACCCACAAACAAGGTCCAAGAGGTCAATACAAATAATCAGTGAAGTCCCAGGACCTCTGAAACCCTCCTCCAGTACTTCTGTAAACAGACAACAAGAAAATCCTCTTTTAGGGCTTCCAATAAGGTCCCAGGGCTCCTGAACAAAGTATCACAAACAAAAATCAACACAAACAGAACAGACAAACAGAGTGCCTGGTCACCACACAGTTCCCCTTCTCAATTCTGCTCTTTTCCAGCTTGGGTTTCTCCTTATATATGATCATTAGCTCCTCTCTATTCCACCCTTTCCTGTTGCATTGGAAAGTTCCTCCCACTGTGGGGTTCACAAGTTCTGTTTCTTAACAAAGGGGCAAGGCTTAAAAGAGACTTGAACTAAAACGAGGCGCTAAATGATTAAATAGCTGAAACAAGGCACTAAGTGCTTCTTTGCTTGCCATTACAAGTCCACAAAACATTGACAAGTAAAAGATCTTTACTTTTTAAAAATCTACTTATTTCACAAATACATCATCTTGTATCATGTTCTTCCCATCTCCAAGCCATTCTTTTTCTCTAGCTCCTGGTGTCTATCCCATCATGCATTGAGAACCACCACATTAAGGTTTCAAATGGTGAAGAAGTATGATATTTGGGATTTGGTTATAATGTAAGATTTAGAGGAATACAAACTTAGTTAAAATTCAGGCTTACAAAATAATAGATTACATTTATAGAAGCTGGTAGAATTCAAAAAGTCCAGCCCTCTATTTTACAGATGAAGACATTAAGGCCCATAGAAGTCAAATGAAAGATTAATTTGTTTAGTTAAACTTCAAATTCTTTTAACTGCTTAATTTTAAACATTTGTTTTCCTTATTCTACTTTAAGGAAATCCAATAATGGTTTTTGTCACTTATGATGCTTCACACACTAAGAAACCCTAGGCGTTGAGATGTATTCAACTTGTAGGATGGGGCCATAGGAGGATGCTGCTTGAAAACTAGAAAGTAAGCCAGTCATAGAGGAGAGAATAAAGGGTGATCAGGTGGGAAAACAATTTCCCAAGAACCTGTTGGTCTAGACAAATATCTATATACGGCATAGATGAGAGAGATCATATTACTATTAAGGGCTAGTCACCTAGGAAAGGTCTAGGAAGCAGAAGTGGCTTCCAGAAAAAGTTTAGGAGAAGTTACAAAAGGAGGGGAAAGAACATTTTACAGGGAACCTGAGAATGAAGTTTTCTAAATGGCAAGATGAGAGAGCTCTTAAGACTTGCCACCTAGGAGATAACTTCAGAGTCCCAATATGGAAAGTTCTTAATTTCTGTGAGAAGGGGGAAGAGTAGAAGTGGAAGTGAGAAGAACAAAAAAGTCACCTCTTTGCCATTAGATCTGCATGGTACAGTGTCAAAATAGGAGGGAGTTGGGGGGAGGGTGTTGAAAGTGGCAGGTACCTGCATAGAACCTAGAATACTACACCCATATAATTAAGAATTAGGAAAACAGACTCTAGTGGTCTAACATGAACCAGCTAGACAACCAAATCCATAATAAAAGAACTACATAGAGACAGGGACTAGAACTGTAAATTTGTTTATTATAGGGAACTTTCAGGTGAGGGAACTCCAACAAACACAGATTGGTACCTTCTCTGTCATTTATATTCTTAGAGTTGCTCACACAGCCACTGTGTTCAAAAATCAGTCAAAAAACCCATCTTGCTAACTCCAAGGTCAACTATGTCATTTTATTTTCCAAAAGAAATACAAAGGTGGCTCTTCCTCTCCCTCCTCCTCCTCCTCCTTTCCCTCCTCCATCTACTCCTCCTCCTTCTCCTCTTCTGCACCATCATCTTCCTCCTCTTCCTCCTCCTCCTCCTTCTGGTCCTGCTCCTGCTCCTGCTCCTGCTTCTCCCTCTGTTCCCTTGGAGTGGACCATCCTGGTGCCTCTTTTATGAAGCAGTGGCTGAGGAGACCCCCAGACTCACCATGGCTGATGAAAAGCTAAGGAAGGGGTCAAGACTGAAAACAACAACCACATTAATTTGAAGGTGGCAGGGCAAGATGGTTTGGTGGTGCAATTTAACATTAAGAGGCACATACCACTTAGTAAACTAATGAAAGCCTATTGTGAACTACAGGGTTTGTCAATGAGGCAGATCAGATTCCGATGTGATGGCCAGCCTATCAATGAAACAGACACACCTACACAGTTGGAAATGGAGGATGAAGATACAATTGATGTATCCCAGCAGCAGATAGGAGGCACTTACTAAAAAGAGAATCTACATCTCTTCTCCAGAATTGTGCTCCCAAGGAAAACAATACACTCACAATTAGAAAACAAAGATTTGGTTCATCCACATCCTGACTACTGCGGTATAGTTTTCTCTATTTGATTCTCTTCCCCATTCCTTTATTGTATATAAAGTAACCGGTTGTTGAAAGTTGCAGGTGCCTGCATAGAACCTAGAATACTACACTCATGATAAGAACTATGAAAACATATGTATGTGCATATGTGCATAGGCATAATGAGTATTTTTTTTTTACTAAATGGCCAATGGTATGTTTTGATCAACATCAAATGGAGATGGGGAGGGGAAAAAACAAACTGGTTCTGTGAAAATATCCCTTTTCTCCATTAGTGGCATGCTCATTCAACTTTTATCTTTATATTCCAGTAAGTTATTTTTCTCTCACTGTTTAACAAAAACAAAAAAAAAACACAAAAAATCCTTGCATACCTTGTTTCATTGGATAATTTCAGTGTTTTCCTTTTATCATTGTAAAACCACGGACAATTTTATAACTATTTTGTACGTAGCTGTTACATGTAGGGCAATCTCTGTCTCTCAGTAGGGATAAATTACTAAAAAGAAATTTATCCTAGATAGTTTTCCCTTCAAGTCAAACATCTTGTTGTTTAAATAAACTTCTGGTTTAAAATTTAAAAAAGAAATACAAATGTTTTCATGTCAAGGTTAAAGCAGAATATTGTAGGAGTAATCTAAGAAAATAAGCTTATTTCATTATAATTAATGCATAGGACAATGATTAATGATCATCATTACAATTTGTGACACTATTATTCTTATCCATTTACTATTCCCCAGCTCTTTTAATGCCTTTTAAGCCCCCTAAGAGTATGGTGTGCTATTATCAAAGAGCAAAGGATGGAAGAATTTCTGAAAAATTTTCTTTACACAGATCCCGTATGTAGAAGAAGCCAGGAAAACTGGGAGATCTAGAAACCAGTGACAGTACCAGTTAGTCATATCATAGGCCAGCTGTAACAAAAGAGAACTTCAAGAGACAAAAGTGAACAATGGGAAACTAAGTGCTTCCCCCACTCCATAGGCCCAAGATCAAGGCACAAGAAGGCCATAAATGGCAAGAATGTGATTCAATTTCTTTAGCTAATTATTCACTCCCTATTTTTTTAGTGAAAAAAATTGATTTCCAACTTGTTTTGACTTTACTTTATATGCCAAAGGAGTTATGGTTTTGTTGATGTGGGAATTCTTGGTGTTTCAACACCCTCTACCAAGATTGAGCTACAACCTATCTTTAGCTTGAAGTCTAATAGAGTTCCTTTCTATTAATCTCATGATAAACTTTAAGTTACCTTTCTGAGTAGTGGCTTTTCATTCTTCATCTAAAAAAAAAGATAATGGAGAAAGGTCAAGTTAAATAAATTCCTCTAGGCCCACATAAAATGTCAGGATGATCTCTTTCAAATAAGGGAAGCTATTGAACCATACAGCTTTATCAGCCTCTCCTTTCTTTTCACCAACTAAACAAAAATGAGAGATCCAATTTAGAAAGACTTTGAAAGACAATTAAAATGAATGAGGAGAAAAAGATTCTATAAAAGAAATGAACTGCTGAATGGAACTTAATTTATTTCAGAAGTTACGAATCCCCCCCTTCTGTTACAAAGATTCATTTTGTCTGACTGATTAATTCCTCTCCATGTCTATTAGTGGTCAGAGTGAAAGTCTCCAAGGTATGGAAAAAATAAAACTAAAACAACCACATAGTAGTGAGCCAAAAAACAAAACGCAACAGAATAAACAATCTGGAATGAAGTATTAGAAATTAATTCCTTGAATAGTATGGTTAGTTCCTAATATTTCCCACTTCTATGACACAGTGAACTTCTTAGTCAAAAAAGAAAAGTTTATTAAAGAGACTAGAATAGAGAACATGATCATAGTTCTCAGAAACATACCAAGCTCTAGAGCTTTCTAACGGATACAAAGCATCTATGTTCATTTTAATATTAGGAAAAGAAAACAGGAAAGTGTATAGTGTTTGAATATATTGCAATTAAATATCTTTATAAGATATACTTCTTAAGAAGTAATTTCCCTGATACCATATTTTGTTTTTATGACAGGTTGATTCATCAGTGACTATGGAGTCAAATTCAAGATTTTTCTTTGTTTATGATTAATGAAAATGAAGCAAATACATTTTATATAATAGGAAAATACCACTCGGGATAAGGAGTTATAGGAAAATTATCCTTAACCCTTACAAAGTAGAAAAGGAATAGCAAGATACTTCATTGTCTAAAGTGCATAATGTTATGTTAATGCACACTTAAGAAGCAAGAAGTTTCTTCCTCTGTCAGTGAGTCAATGAATATTTATTAAGCTCCTACAGAACTATGTGTCAGATGCTGGAGCAGCCAGAGGAGATAAATATACAGATAAAAGTTTAGATTTTCTAGGAAAAACAGGTTAAGGGGGGAGACAAAATGCATAGAACTACCTGTGAAATACATGCCCCAAACTAAACAGAATAAATTGAAAATTATCAGCGAGGAAGGTCACTAGAATTAATGGGGATTGGGAAATGATTTCTGGAGAAGGTGGCATTTTAACTTTGACTTGAAGAAAGTCAAGGAAGTCAGGAGGCAGATGAGAAGGGATAGTATTCCAGGTATGGGGACAAGTTAGTGAAACTATTCATATTTAGGGGATAGAGTACCTTGTTCTAGGAACAGAAGGAGTACAATGTCCCTGAATTACATAATATGTGTGGTGGGTGTAAGATATAAGAAGACCTTAGAGGGTGAGGGAGACAGGTTTGAAAGGGTTTTGAAGGTCAAACAGTGACTTTTATATTTGGTCCTGGAGGTGACAGGAAGCTATTAGTGTTTATTGAATAGGGGTGATAACATGGTCACATCTGCACTTTAGGGAGATCACGTTGACAACTGAGTGAAAGATGGACTAGAATGGGGAGAGACTTGTAGCAGGGAGACCAAAGCAAGCAATGCAATAGTTCAGATTACACCAAGGTCTTGGCAGTGTCATGCAAAGAAGGTACAATGTTATGAAGAGATAAGATATTTCAAAAAGAAAGATGTTATAAAGATAAAAATCAACAAGATTTGGCAACAGATTTGGATACCAGGAGTGAAAAAAAATGAGTTAAGAATGACACCTAGATTGCAAACCTAGATGACTGGACATATGGTAGTATTGCCCTCCATAAAAAAAGGGAAGTTTAGAAGCAGGGAGGGTTGGGGAGAAAAGATAATTTATAAATTATAATAAAAAATAATAATCATTTTTAGATGTACTGAGTTTAAGAGGTGAATAGGACATGCAATTCAGGATATTCAAGAGGTAGATAGATACACAAGACTGGAGGTGAGCAGAGAAGATAGGCCTGGTAAGTATATTTAAAAATCATCAGCATAGAGATGATCATTGAATCCATGGTAGCACATGAGATCACCAAGTGAAATAGTATAGAGAGAGGAGAGCTCTCAAGACCTATGCTCACCACCACCCCCCCAAAAAAGGAATGTTTATCCATTGACAAATAATTTCAATTCTAAATTTAATGCAATTGACACAGGGTCTACAATTTTTCACCAAAATGCATCTGATAAACTCTCATTCAATAAGAATTCCCTCCTTTAATTGGATTCTCTCTTGGATATCCTCCATGGTCATGGCAAAACCTTTGGCACTATAGTTTACCCTGATTCAGTCCTTACTGTCGTCAGTCTTTAAACAAAGTTATCTTTCTTATTTCATCTTACAAAGAGCCTTCTATATTCTTATATATGTATTATGGATATCGTCTTGGATGATATTCCTTATGGCAGCAACTTGCTCTATGAATTAAATGCTTTTTTTTCTTTCTTTTTGTAGCCAGCATAGAATAAGCACCGGAGGTTTTGAATTCTTGACAGCTTTCAGACAACAATGTGACTAAAGATATGCTCTGCAAGGGAATGTTATTTCATTTATGAACGTCTTTTCACAATTTCCTCCATGAATACTCAGTATCATACTATTGTCATATACTTGTCTATTTCTCAGCTAAACTTCTAACAAAAGCTGTTTACACTCACTGCCTGCACTTCTCCTCCCATTCATTTTTTAACCCTTTGCAATCCAGCTTCTGAGTTTATCACTTGATTGGAGCTATTATCTATGAAGTTACTAATGATTTCCTAATGACCAAACCTGGTAGTCTTTGCTCAGTCCTCCTCTTTCTTAACCTCTCTTTTGCCTTTCACACTGTTGACCACCTTCCTCATGGATATGCTTTACTTGCTGGGTTTTCCTAGCACTGTTCTCCTTTTTCTTTGCTCTTCTTATACCTGTATTACCACTCCTTCTGGTAAGTCAGCCTTTTCTGACTCCTCACCTAAATAGTGCACCCTTCCTTGGGTATACCCTGGACCATTTTCTTTCTTTATGCTTTCTCATTTAGTGATCTCATTAGTTCCCAAAGGTTTAATTATTGTTGCTACGAAGATAACATCCCAAACTATATCTCTGGCCCTACTCTTGCTTCTGAGCACCAATCCCACCTCAACAAGCATTTATTGGACATTTTAAAAAAATAGATGACCCATCGATGTCACAAATTCAACATATTCAGAACAGAAATCATTCTTTTCCCACAAACTCTCCCTCTTCCAAAATTATGTTTCTGTTAAATGTATTACCAAGTCACTCATATGTGTAATCTCAGTGTTATTCATGACACTTTACTCTTACTCACCCCATACATCTAATCAGTCGACAGAACCTATGTTTTTTTATCTCTATAGCATCTTTCTCATCCAGCCCCTTCTATTTGGCTTCATGCCCCAGCCTCCGTTCAGGCACTTATCATCTTTTACTAGGGCCATTGAAATGGTTTCCTCATTCACCTTACTGATTTTAGTCTCTCCTAACTTCAATTCATTCTCCAGGCAACAACAAAGTGATTTTCCTAGAGGGTAAATTTGACTATTTTATTCCCCTATTCAGTTAACTCTATCAGCTCCCTACTACCTATAAGATTAAATATAAATTCTTTTGTATGGCATTTAAAGCCATTAACAACTAAGTTCCAGCCTATCTTTCCAACATTTTCAACATTTCTTTCTTTCTTGCACTCTGTGACCCAGCCTAACAGGCGTACTTAGAATCCTGAATGACACTTTACCTCCCACATTCATGTTTTTGTAAAGATTGTTGAATTCCTAGAATGTACTCCCTCCTCACTTATACCTTTTAGATTCTCTTATGTTCTTCAAGACTCAGCTAAAGTACCACCTTCAACATGAAGGTGACTTTTCTGACTCCCTCAGTTTTGCAAAAGAGAGAGTGTCTCTAAGTACTAACTGATTCGATCTCTTTCCTTCCAGAAGGGACTCTCAAAAGTTTTCTCCAGTACCATTATTCAAAAATATTGATTCTGTCTCTCTCAGCTTTCTTTATAGTACAACATTCATAGCCATACAATGCTACTGGAAAAACATAGCTTTGACTATATGGACATTTGTTGGCAAGGTGATATCTCTGCTTTTTATTGTGCTATTCAGATTTGCTATAGCTTTCCTTCTATGGAGCAAGAATCTTTTAATTTCATGTACAAAGTTGCTTATTACAGTGATCTTTGAGCCCAAGAATATAAAATCTGACACTGCTTCATTTCTTCTCCCTGTATTTGCCAGGAAGTGATGGGACCACTTACCAAGATCTTTATTTTTTTCTATGTTAAGTTTCAAGACAGCTTTGACATCTTCCTCTTTAACCCTCATCAAGAGGTTTACTTTCTTCCATCAGAGAGGTATTATCTGCCATATCTGAGATTGCTGGTATTTCTTCTAGCAACCTTAACTCTGGCTTTGGATTCATTTAGTCTGGCATGCAGATGTACTGCGCACATAAAACAAATAAATAAGGTGGCAATATACAGTCTTCTCAGATTCCTTTTTCAATATTAAACCAATATTCAGTTCTAGCTATTGCTTCATGCCCCCCATACAGGTTCCTTAAGAAACAAATAAGATGATCTAGTACTACTCTTTCAAGACCTGCCACATTTTGCTATGATCCAAACAATCAAAGATTTTAGTGCAGTCAAATCAGCAGAAATAATTTTTTTTTCCTGAAACTCCTTTGATTTTTCTATAATCAAGAAAATGTTGGCAATATGGTCTCTGGTTCCTCTGCCCCTTCATCCAGCTTGTTTTTCTGGTAATTTTTGGTTCACTCATTGCAGAAGCCTAGCTTGCAGAATCCTAAGCATAACCTTTCTGGCATGTGAAAAGTGTACAATTCTTCAGTAATTTAAGAGCATTCCTTGGAATTATTCTTCTTTAAGATTGGGACACAAACTAATTGGGCCACTGTTGAGTTTTCCAAACTTGCTGGCATTTTGAGTGCAGGAGTTTAATACCATCTTTTAGGGTTTTAAATAATTCAACTGAAATTCCATCACCTACACTAGCCTTGTTAGCAATGCTTCCTAATGCCCACTTGACTTCATTTTCCAGGATGTTTGGGTCTAAATCAGTAACTATACTATTATCAGTGATTACCAGTGACATTAAGATCTTTTCTTATATCCTTCTTTTTGTGTTCTTAAACCTCTTCTTAATCTCTCCTGCTTCTGTCAAGCCCCTCCCATTTTTGTCTTTTATCATGTCCATTTCTCCAAGAAATGTTTCCTTGATATCTCTCATCTTCTTAAAGAGATCTCTTGCCTTCCCCATTCTATTGTTTTCATCTTTTTCTTTGCATTGCTCATTTAAGAAACTTTATCTCTCCTTGTTTTGCTCTGGAATTCTGAATTCAATTGGGTATATGTTTCCCTTTCTCCTTTACTTTTATTTTTCTTCTTTCTTCAACTATTTGTAAAGCCTCAGAAGAGCCATTTTGTTTTCTTGCTCCTCTTTTTCAATGGTATATTCCACAATGGAATAAAATTGCAAAGAGAAACACCAGGTTAAACTAGCTAATTTTCCTAGAAACAGCCTTTAAAAAGATCTGGTCAGTCAGGCTGAAGGGAAGTTTTCTATCCAAAAATTCATTTAGTGTCATGTACATGGCCAAAATGGACCTTCCCCAGAAATCTGCAAATTTCCTGACATCTCCTCACTATCACTATGCATAGGTCTAACTACACTGACATAACCCTCAAAATCTTTGTAAGACCCAGGGAATCTGAAACGGAATTTTAAAAAAGTTTACACTAGAAAACAAACTTCAATTTTAGTAATACTGGTCCAGTATTACTTCTGAGTGGGATGTGGAGAATGTATAATTTTCTTAGCTAAACTATTTATTTTAAAATATCTTTATACCTTCTATACCTAGTTATCAATAGATGCCAGAGGTAAAAATAAAAATTTAGGGCCAATTTGTCAAAAAAAATATAAAATGACATACTTGAAACAGGCACAATTAACTTTCAAGCAACCTTCTTCCCCTGGCTGCTTCCTTCTAATGGATTTAAACAGCCCCTTCAGCCAAAAATGGCTCTGGGGATAGATGGTCCAGACTCTTCAAAATTTAGAGCCTCTACTTTTTGGTCCAGTTTTGTCTGAGCAGCAAGTCTCTAATTAGGTGTTTACCCTAACACCTTAGCTAATACCCTTATCTGAAACTGCCTTCTGCTATTTCCCACAGACCCAGGGAGAAATGCCTTGCAGTATCTCCCTGCCAACCTCTGTGCCTAGTTCTTTCCTTCTAGTAGCAGTAAAAAGATTGTCAGAGGTAGGAAAAAGAATGAAGCCAGGGGAGCAAAGAAGAAGGGAAGACATTAGGAAATGAGGTAAGGTTTCCTTTTATTCTAAGTTTTGATCTAAACCCCATACATTTTCCCCAGTCTAATATCAATGTTTGGTGCCACCCACATGGCAAATAGTATCTGCAAGTGTCTTCAAATCCCTTCCCTATTTCAGCAGGTAATCTTCATTCTATAACTTTTCCACCTCTTGCCTTGGGGTTTTAAAATAATCTCAGTCTGTATTCTCTTACTTATTGAAGCTGCATTAAAAAAATAATTTAAGTAACAAAACACTTTTTAAAACCATTTAAAGTTTAACCCTTTCATAAAATAGCAGAGTAAAGTCTGACTTTGACCCCTAAAGATTGTAACATAAGATTGCAAACAAGCTCAGTAATTTTATAGATGGCTAAACAAAGACCTAGAGAGGATAAATGGCTTGTCTACAGTCACATGCAAGATTCAAGGTGTTTTGCTCATGATTTCTGGATTTTGAGGAACTCAACACATATGTGATTTTATATATACATATATACACACATGCATTTATGTATATATGTATGTATACATGTGTGTATATATACATATATGTGTGTGGATAGACGGATAGATAGATAGACAGACAGACAGAGACAGACAGACAGACAGACAGACAGACAGATAGATAGATAGATAGATAGATAGATAGATAGATAGATAGATAGAACAGAATCTTAAGGTTCTGCTTCAATTTGTCCTTCACAAAATGTGGTAACTAGAACTAAACACATATTTGTGACATTAACTGACTAGAAGATAGTTAAAGAAGTCACCTCCCTAGTCATGGTTATTATGTCTTCTATTAATGAAGTAAAAATCTTAGTATTTTTGCTACCATGTTATACCAATTCATATTGAACTTGCAGTTCACCAAAACTAACACTTTTTTATATGCAGAATTATTTAGCCATATTACCCCTCCCAAGAGTTGCTCAGTTGAGTTTCTGAGCCCAAGTGTACAGATTTACATTTAGCCCTGAATGGGGTATACTCTCTGTGAAGACTTCCCACTATAGGAAGTAGAACAGAGTCCTGGGTTTCCTTAAAAGAAGTACAGAACTCAGGACCTTTTCCCCACTTCCTCTTCCTGGTACTTTATTGTTTTTTCTTTCCTTCAAAGTTTTTCTTTTAAAACCCACCCTTTTCCCACAGCAGCATTAGATTGAAAGGCTTCCTGGGTTTTTGCTCTGCCCCCAGAGACCATGAGCTTGTCTTTAACCAATGGGAATAAGAGATAGTAGCAACGGAAGTGTGCTTCCTGGGTCTTTCTTCTGATTGTGCCAGAATGTGAGCCTCACCTCTCAATCAATGGGAGGCAGGGATAGCCTAGTCTTTTCCCCATCCTTTATATTCTTCCCACATTTAGATTATGAGCCCACTCCCCAACCAATGGGAGCATGATGGGGGAAGGGCAGTAGGGAAATCTGACCCTGTTGTATTAGGGTTTAAAAGCCCCATTTGCCCCATATCACATGCCTCCTTCCTTTCAACCAGTTTGGTAAAGGACTCCCGGTTCCCAGGAAAGGAAAATAAGGATCCCTGTTCACTGAAAGCCTACTTCTGATTCTTTTATTTGGGTAAGTGGTTCATTTGACCCATACAAGTCTTTTAAATTTGATTTCTTTAAATCCAACCTAATATTCTGGCCTTGGGACCATGTTGGATCCTGAGTTTGTCATCCAACTGTGCAACCCTCTGACATGTGTGAAATCTAAAAATCTGATTAAGAGATAGGTAGGTGGAAAGACAAACAGACAGACAGACAGACAGACAGACAGACAGACAGACAGACAGATAGATAGATAGATAGATAGATAGATAGATAGATAGATAGATGGATGGATGGATGGATGGATGGATGAATGGATGGATGGATTTTTTTTTTTTACCAAATCAGTGACAGATAATTAAAAGAGTAAGGGGTAAGTGAAAATACCTTAATAGTACTACACTAGATACCTTTGTGCTACAATCAAGACATCATATGATTTTAGATCGTTCCCACCACCACTATCACCCCACCCCTCCACCAAAATATACTTGTTTCTGTGTCCTAGTCCCTTGGTAATTTTTTAAATGATTCCAGTCTGGTAAATGCCCCTGTAGCCAAAATCATCAAGTTCCTTAGTGTTGTGCAATGGTTGCAACATCAGAGTCTGATGTAATTTATCAGTGACAATTTACTTAAAGAAAAGGCATTATCTTCTGCTTTTCTGTTAAACCCTAAGGAATATGAGATCCTTTTATCTTATATCTTGTCTTTTCCATTAGAATGTGATTCCCTTGACAGAATGGATTTTCTTTACATTCCTATTTGTATCCCTAGCACTTAAGCCAGGACCTGGCAGATAGTAAGCACTTAATAAATGTTAAATAATTGATTTATTATTTGATAGAAATCTCAATTAATGAAAAGATTTTTGTGTGTCAACCACCCCTACCCTATGTTCCCTCTTATACTTGAATTACAAAGTTTTCACACACAAAAAATTTGAATCTCTTTAGAAAGAAGGAAAATGTGGAAAAAAGGTGTCTGAAAGATATTCATTATAAGTATAGACAATATGAGTATGAAAGATTGATGAAAATTGTTGTGTACCCTCTCGCTGAACAATGGAAGCTTCAAAGCCACATTAACTATAAATATATTTCTTCTTATGTTGCTACATTGTAAAGTAACCAAGTATAGCCAAATCCAATGTCTTTTCTCAATCTTCATGCTCCACAAAATTTCAGCAGTCATTAGGAGTATTAACCATTCCTTTCTTGAGAATACACTATTCTCCCTTGGCCTAAAGCATACCATATTCTTCCGATTCTTATCCTACCTCAGTAGCCCTTCCTTTTCTGCATATATTCTCCCCCTCCCCAATGTTGATGTTTCCTAAAATTCTGTCTTCCAAACTGTTCCTTGTAGATCTCCATCCCTTGACATTTCATTTCATTTTGCTACTTCAAATGTTATTTCAACATAGTTGCCTATATATATAGTTACCTATGTCCTATCTCCAACCTTGACCTTTCCGTGAAGTTTTTAAACTCATATTTCCAACTGTTTACAAAACATTCCCATCTGGATGTCTCACCCACACCTTGAACTCAGGCCCTAATTTGAAGTTTTGATCTTTTTCCAAACTTGCTCCTCTTTTTTTTAATTAATCATTTTTTTTTCTGTCCATGATCTGTGTTATTGTTTGTCCAGATCCTACTAGGAATTTTAGGGACGCAGATGTCCTCTGGTAATTATAGAACATAGATATTTTCTTTTTTTTCTTTATATCTATTGTTATTCAGTACTATTCTCTATTCTTCACTCTCATCTGCCAAAACAGATCTTCTTCAAAGTCCTATCACTTTTACTTTCATAACATTTTTCCATAAATTACTTTCTCAACTTTAACATTGTCACTAATCTGGTGCAGGCCCTCAGCACCTTGTCAATGAACTATTTGCAAAAGCCAGACAATTAATCTTCCTTTCACAAGTCTTTTCCCATTCAATCCACCATTAATTCAGCTGATAAAATGATCTTCCTAAAATTCAAGGCTACCATATCACACACACATCCCCCCCCCAAAAAAACAGTTTCTCCCAGATTAAATATGAAATCCTCTATTTGGTTTTCAAAAAAATTTTTTTTTGCTTTTTTGGAGGGCAGTTAGGGTTAAATGACTTGCCCAAGGTCACAGAGCTAGTAAGTATGTCAAGGGTCTGAGGCTGGATTTGAACTCAGGTCCTACTGACTCCAGGGCCAGTGCTTTATTCACTGTTACACCTAGCCACCCTGGTTTTCAAAATTCTTTATAACCTACCCCCAGAACCTGCGCAGTCTTCCTCCATCTTACTCTCTTCTCCCCCCTCCTTATCTCTCTATCTATTCTGAAATCCAGTGACACTGGTTTCCTTGTTATTCCCAACACAAGACTTCATCTCTCCAAGTCAAGCATTTTAACTGACTGTTCTATGTACCTGGAATAATAAGCCTCCTTATCTCTGCCTCCTGGGTTCCATAACTGTGCCAAAAGAAATAAGGGAAAAGATATTTTCAAAGAGACAGAGAAAGATTGGCCCAAAATGATACAAAGTGAATTGAGCAGAATTCAAAAAATAATTGATACTCCAGCATCAATATTGTAAAAACAAACAATTTTGAAGATGTATAAACTGATAAAGGGTGGAGTAAAACCATAAGAATGATTTATACAATAAGAAGTAACAGCAAAAGACTTGAAACCTTCTATCAAACCAGAGGCCTAATAATGAAGCATCCTTTCTACTTCTTTTTTTTTTTTTTGCTTTTTAGAGGGCAATTGGGGTTAAGTGACTTGCCCAAGGTCACACGGCTAGTTTTTTTGTGTGTGTTACGTGTCTGAGGCCAGATTTGAACTCAGGTCCTCCTGACTCCAGGGCTGGTGCTCTACTCACTGCACCACCTAGCCACCCCCATCCTTTCTACTTCTTAACAGAGAACTGGTGGTCTCAGATCACAGAATGAGATTTTTTTTTTTTCAAGAAAACCAATTAGGGCATTTGTTTTGCTCGATAATATATTTGTTACAAGGATTTTGTTTTTCTTTTTTCCCCCTTTTTATCTCTATGAAATAGACAGTAGAGGGAGAGAAAATAGATCTCTGTAAATTTTTTTAAATATATGTAAAAAGGGAGTCCCCTTCGAGAAAATTCCTCTCCTTGATGCAGATCCACACCCGTATTGCAACTTATAATTTTCAAGAGTTTCCTAGGAACTAAGAAGTTGCACTTTGGCCAAGGTCCCACAGTCAATGTGTGTCAGTGATTATCCTTAACCCTAGGTCTTCCTGACATCTAGGCTGATTCCCTATTCACTACATCATACTGCTTCTGAGTAGAATATACAATTAATAACTGCATGGTGAGGTATCATACTGTAATGGTAATGGAATTTAAAAATCCCCTTGTATTGGCTTGGTTTTGGGGTTAAGTGTTCAGAACCAGAGCTTGTAAACCCTACAATGGGATGGACTTGTTGACATGATGAGAGGGGTGTGAAATGGGAGGAGCTGGTGCCCTGTATAGGGAGAAGCCCAAGCTGAGAGAGGGCAGGAGAACTTTTGGGGACAGTATTGTGGAGGCAGAGAGAAAGAGAGAGAGAGACAGAGAGAAGCCAAAATCAAGAATGCTGAGAGAGAGAATTGCCAGGGGCCAGAGTTGCTGAGACTAAAAGACAACTGCCAGCTGGAGCTGCCTGGAATGCTGTGGGTCAGCTGGAGCTGCCCAGGACTTTTTAGAACTGCAACATGGAACTGCTGAGAACTGAGGAGGTATGACTGTGGTGCCAGTATTTTGTCTGTCTGTTTTGATGTTACTTTGTCAGAGTTGTTTGTTGATAGAGGCCTCAGACCTTGTTGGGCATAGGTTGACTTCACAAGCAGAAGGTGAATTGAAGAGGATGCTGGCAATGTGAATAAATGTTTTGATGTCTTTGTTAAGCTTTATCTTCCCAGGAACAGAAACTGCTAAGAAACTTGCCTTTGGTCAAGATGAAGAAATGAGGTCTCCTTGGGTATTGAATACTGTGTTGATATCATAACCTAGTTGTGTCCTAGGGGTGGACGGTCTTTGTGCTTTGTGACTGACCAAATGAATTTATTTTGTTTATGACTGGAAACTAATCTCCAATTGAGACTACCCAGGGGTGGAGTACTTTGACTTTTGTACTTTGTGATTGATCTGAGGACTTATAAATTATACAATTACCCTGTGTTTGATTTTCTTTTTTCTGTGAATGTTTTGCCTTAATCTGTTACTAAATAAATGGAGAGTTACTATGCTCATAATCAGAACCTGAGAGTTGCTTGTGCTTGGCCTTACACATATTTTTAATACAGTTAAGGTCAAATCAGCAACACATTTTTGCACCTAAATTTTGAGATCCTATATTTAAAACTTTACAAAGTAAACTAGGAAATATAAAATAACATCTATTAGGAAATATAAGCTTAACACCATTAGAAAAATGTGGGATGGAACTGCATGCTTAGCTACAAAATGGATCTAAGAACCATGTGGGTTTTGTTTTTTGGGGAGGAGAAGGACATTTTGTTTTGTTTTGTCAAAGCAACCTGCAAGATCTGCCCACCACTCAATGAAATGATCAATGAGGCTTCAAAGTGCTATTCATCCTGCTGTGTAGAAAGATTTCACTGATG
>CM053601.1:58414336-58455078 GCA_028646575.1 Pseudocheirus occidentalis
AAGTCTTTTTTAAGTTGATCTATGGCTTGTAGGCAGTCTTCATGCTTCTTGGAAGCATTTGGCATGGGAGTTCTGACTGTGTTGTCTTCCTCCCATTCCATGCTTTGATCCTTTTTGTCTCTGAAAAAGGCTTCTAGAGTTTTATTTCTTTTCTTACTTTGCTTCCTTTTCCTCATGTTAGCCAGTCAATTAATTGCTTGATTTTTTTTTTAGCTCTGTGGAATTCTGCTTCTGGGGGGAAAGCTCTGCCCCAAATCACTGGGGTTTTCACAGCTGCTGGAGCTATTAGTTGGGTGTTTCAGCACCCACCAGCTATGACTTGCTGAAAGTGCATCCCAGGACCACCACCCAAGACCACAATCTGGATGCAGGCCTCTCAACACAAAAGTACTTGGCCCTGATCAATGGCCTTGGGCCCCCTGAAATCCACAGGCCAAGAGCTCTGAAGCAGCCCAGTGGAGGCAGTTGCCACTTGTGGCCATTCCTGGCATCACTGCCACTTCCTGCTTCTGCTTTGCCATGATGACAGTTTGGCCAGATGCTTTTGTCCCCCAGATTGAGCAAAATTCCACTGACCTTTCTCTTAGCCTTATTTCTCCTGGCTTGATAAATGTGGAAACTACCCCTGCTGCTGTCTACCCACTCTCCTAGAGAGTCCAGCTGTGACTCCTCCTGACCACCCTGAGGCCAGGACATGATTTCAGGCTCAGCAGGTTTCAACTCCCAGCCTGCTGAGATGAACCCCACTTGGCAAGCTGCCTTCAGCAAGAGATGTGTTTTCTGTATTTTTGTGAGTTTTGGAGATGTGAAATTTGTTTAGAGTGGTATTTTATGGGTATTTAAGGTAGCTGCATGGGAGCTGTGAAACTTTGCTACTTCTACTCAAACATCTTGGCTCAGTCCCTATTGAATGATTAAGTATAGATTATTGTATTGTGAATTGGTTGAATGATTAAGTATTGGTTATTGTATTGTGAATTGATTGTGAATGTTTGTCTTGATTTGTAATGGAATAAATGAAGTGTTCACTATACTGTGTAATCCATACCTTAAGAGCTGTTCACAGTAGCATTATTTTGGGAATCTACTTGTGTATGGCATTGCAATTGCACAGAGAACAGATCATCAATAAAATGATTCCAAAAAGGAATGTATCAATGGCAAATCATTTGTTTTCTAGACAGTGCACAGCTCTCAGAGAAAAGCTTTAATCACAGAGAACATTTGATTAGATTGACTCATAAAGTAGAAAGACCATTCTGGAAATAAGTTTCCTGTCAAAGACTGGTCATGAGTTGTCTGTGTGTTCTGGGGAAAGATGTTCAAGTTCTTTGTATCTGTTTCCTTAATTTTTTTACAAAAAGAAAAGACTGAGGTTTGAATCATAGAATTGTTGTGCTAAAAACTCACCTTGTTGAACCTATACCTGATCTAAGAATCCTCTCTAAGATATCTATGACATGAGTTTCCAATTTCCACTTCAATAGCTTAAAAGAAGGGGGATTCATTAGCCTTCAGGACAACTCATTCAATTTTGGATAGACCTAATTTTTAAAATGTTCATTTTTCTTTATAGGTAACATAAATCTGTTTCCCTGTATATGCCACCTAATAGTCCTTTTCTGTTCTATGGAGCTAAACAGAAATTCATCTTAAAATTCTAATACTTGGGGCAGCTAGGTGGTGCAGTGAATAGAGCACTGGCCCTGGAGTCAGAAGGACCTCAGTTCAAATCCAGCCTCAGACACTGAATACTTACTAGCCATGTGATCTTGGACAAGAAACTTAACCCTGCTTTCCCCCCTCAAAAATTCTAATGCTTAAAATATTTGAAATTATAGTCCAACCCCTCTTCTCTTCTCACATCAAGTATTCTTTTATCTATCTGTTTTGATGCTCTTGATTGCTCTCTGGATGTATTCTAGATAACCATCGATTTTTCTTGGCTATTTCGCATATCTGTCAATAAGAACTAGTATACTAGATAAACAGGATAGAGTACAGTGGGACTATTATCTCCTTTATGTGAAACATATTGCTCAATTGACAGGAATGCATTAGTTTTTCATATATTTTTTGGTCACTATGTCATACTTTTAACTCAGGAGGGGCACTACCTGACTTATCTCTTGCCACTGGACCCTGATGATGACTTTGGAGGAGAGAGTGAGACTGATGATTTTTCACAGCTCTGCCTCACTTAAATCCAATTCACTTGCTAGTCAAGACATCACCATCCTAATGTCACTGGTGGTTTTGGGGAATGAAAGACAAGCAACCAACAATAATTTATATTGAACTTACTGTAATTACCAATTCCTTTTCATATAAATTGATGTCTATTTCTGTCTTTTCCATCCTATACATTGCAGTTGATATTTTGAACCTTCTTGCATGACATTATTCCTATTACCTTCACCTTAGCAGTTTTTCATTCACCATATCTCTTCCTATTGACTTATTTTTGTATTGCCATTCTGTGTTGGTGCATGGACTTGGGTGCTAGACTACACCCTTCTCCTAGTGTGGTGCAACAGACCCTTCCTGTTGACCTTCCAGGTTTTCTTGGGCTGGAAATCTACCTCACTCTGTCTCTTTGTGGTTCTACCCCTCTAGAATTTTTTTCTGATTCACTTTTTAGAGGTATTTGAAGGAGTTTGGGAAAGAACAGGCTTTCATTCTGCTTTCATTCTGCCATCTTGCTCCCCCTTCTCACTGCCCCCTTTTCTAGTGATATTTAAGCATTCATGGATCTCAATGGTTTTGTCTTTGGTTACTGAGAAAAACCATAATAGTTCCAGTGATGATTCCAATCATTGCAAAACCAAAAAAAAATCATCAATTTATTATAAGCTAGTTTAGTTAACAAATTGATTACTAATTACACAGAAACTGTGTCACCTTGGGCTTTCATTTATCTCACAGGGAAACTACATCTGAATACATGGAAATCGGAGTTGGGGTGGAAAATGCCAAAAAAAAAATTAACTCTGACCACATTCCTCCAGAACACATTTTACCCTTAAATATTCTCATATCATTTCACAAACTATTGCCTCTCTCTGAAATGCCCTCTCTCCTCATTTTACCTGCTCAATTTCTATTTGGCTTTGAAGTCTAACTGTTCCACACTCTTGATTGTTCTAATTACAATGACCTTCAACTCCTCATACATCACAGAGAGTTTTTCTCTTCATGTGTTACAGATGTACATATTATTATTTTGATACAATTAACAGATTAACATGGAAAATAAAAATGTGCAGCTAAATTTGCTCAGTAACCATTTTTGTTCAAATAAATTAACATCAATATGCACATAATCATAGCAGTTTTTAGTCTTTCCCCCTAAATCTTCATCAATATTCTCTGATTAATAATGAATATGTGTGTACTTGTATGTGCATGTGCATGTATGGGTTTATATGTCTTTGTATGTTTCCATTGCAATACAACCTGTATTGTATGTGAGCAAATATTGAAAATATCATCTTATTTCCCACCCAGTGGTCAAAAGGAAATGTCTAACCTTTGTCTTTTTTTGCCAACCTAATTCATTTTAATATTTTGAATTTAATTTCCTATTGTGTTTTAGAAATGAGCAGAATTGTATATGGGCTGGTACTTCTAAAAGACATCAGCAATTCATAGTTTTAAATGTGTAAAAGTGATTTTCTACGTCTAGAGTTAAAAATGTTACATTAAAATAGTCTATATAACTTCATGTATATATGTAGAGATTTCAAAGCACAGAATATTTGGCATTCAGAAGAGATATGTAAGACTTAATCTGTCCTGTGGACTGTAAAACTGGTTTTAATCACCTTTCCTCTTTCATAAGCCAAATAATGTACTATAGTTTTCTGCTTTAAATTTTGTCCCCATTTTGTATTTCTCCATATAAAGGTTTTCAAATTTCTTTGTGAAGTTTCTACCTCTATATTTTTAAGCATCTGGGTTAGAGTTCAGCTCCTTCATGTGAGCCATAAAGGTCTGTGTATATTGAAGTTTTTGCCATTATTCCTGATTATTGATACTTCCTATGACAGTTATGTCTAACTTGTATACATGGTTTGCCTTGGATTTCTGATCTATTGCCTGTCCTAACCTAATGTATGAATAAATCCAACTTGTTAATAGGCAACCCACTTCCAGTGCTGTTGCTTCCTTCTCATGTTACTAATAGAAATGGAGATCCCCAAAAGCTAGTTGAATTGCAGTGTGTCTTCCAACATGGGAAGGCAACCTCAATGATAACCTCTTATTTTCCACCATTATTTCCTGTGATTTCAATTTCAACCCCAATTTTCTTTTCCTTCAACTCTGACTGCTAATGGAATCTGAAAATCAGTTAAGGTCAAGAAACTGGACCACCAAATCCTATTCTTTGTTTCACAGAGATAAAAGTACAATATTTTGTTTTCCTTTCATTTGATCAGAAAACAAACTTATTTTCCTTTCATTTTCACTCCCCCAGTTACTACTCCAGGTAATAGATTAAATAAATAGGTTAATAGATAATAGTTTCTTCCTGTACCCATAAAAAGAGTTAGTATGGTATGAAGTGAAATCATTGTAAACTTTTGAAAATCAGTTTTAATCTTTGTTTTCCAAGCCCCTATTTAAAAAAATAAATCAAATGTACTGTTCTCTATTGAAATGTCAAATTAGAAATATGACATATTGTCAAAGATCATAGGCAATTCTTAGAAAATGCTACTTTGCCAAATTCAAATGAGTTCTATGTATTATGAGTCTTTCCTTGACAGCCATTTCAAAAGATATAATATTCCTCAATAATCTTCTAGTCATATTTAAATGAAAATTGGCACTGTTTCTGTCTTTCCCCATGTCTTCCTTCCTTTGCTTTCCCTCCCTTCCCTTCTTTTCCTTTATTCCACCTGTTTGGAATGAAACATACCCTTCATCCTTAATTTAATGAAAAAATAAACACAGAGATCTCTTAGGATAAGAATAGGAGTTTATTCTCTTCCCTGGGAGAAGAGGGCAGTCTTCCCCATTACTCATCATGGAGAAGAGGCAAGTTACAAAAGACAGGGCAAGAATTTATAACTTAACTCAGTCAAGCCCCCTTTCCCAACTCTTTCCTCTCTCATTGGTGGAGAGGCATACTTCACCAAATTCTTCCCTGACTGGGAGAGCAAGAAAAGGGGGGAGGAGGGTCCCACCAAGGTGGGAAAACAGACAAAGGAAGATGAAAGTGATTGACAGGAGCAATGGAGGTGGAGGAAGGACTGGAAAGTTAACAACCCCAAAATGAGAAGTTTTCACTCATGTCATACACACCCAACTCTCACTATCATATTTTCCTTGAAACAAAATACTATACATGACCTGCAAGGAAAAACACAATAACAATGATAACAACAACAGCAATCCAGAGCCAAAGAAGACAAATAACAAATATTTTAGCATGTTGAAGATACTACCTAGAAACTCATTTTCTTATGAAACCCTCTGATACCATGTGGATGGATATAAAAACAATTTTTGACAAACAATTTCATCAGTAACTTTATAGTGATGTAGTCTAATGATGAGGATAGCTAGGTAGCTCAGTCGCTAGAGTGCCAGGCCTGAAGACAGGTAGACTGACCTTCCTGAGTAAAAACTCTAGCCTCAGAAACTTACTATCTGTGCAACCCTGAATTTCTTTTTACTTGTGTTTGTATTTCCAGCACTTAGCACAGTACTCAGCAAATAGCAAATACTTAATAAATGTTAGCTGACAGAATTAGATGAAGTGAATGGAAGAGATAGTAACAAGTCTCTTCTAGCTTTGAAGCTATGTCACTAAAGAGGTCCCGCATTGTTTTTCATCATTTAATCTAGTTTGCCTCAGTTTCCTCATCTGTAAATTGAGCTGGAGAAGGAAATGGCAAACCACTCCAGTATCCTTGCCAAGAAAACCTCAAATAAGATCATGAAGAGACAGACATCACTGAAAGTAAATAAACAACAGTCTAATAATAACACATCTAATGTAAACAAATAAATTCATGGAATTATTTGACAAGTTAAAAACTATAAACTATTTTATTAGACAATAAAAGACAACCAATGCTCTGTCAGGGATAAGGTTTACAGTAAGAAAAATATATTAAAAAGTTTTTTTTAAGTCTTGGTATTTTCATTATTTTGAATTTATTTTTGAGAATAATTTTCATTATTCTCATTAAGTTAAACAATTCTGAAAAGTTGAAGATTTTATTAGAATGTCACAGCTACATTTATTAACAAAAAAATCTTTTCTGAGAAAATTTGCTATTTTTTCTCTAATTATTCAATATCACTAATTGCATCACCCAAAGTGCAGTGGAGTGACAGATGGTGGGCATGAGTACACTGAAACATTTTACCAAGAAAGAGTTGGACTTGATGCAAAGGACAACATCAGAGGGCTGTACCACTAGAAAAAATGATGGGATGCTCATGTAGCTGGAGTGAGGCATAACGTGTTGCTCCCTTGGTGTTCATACAATGTCAAAGGTTCAAGTGGTCTAGAGGAAGGTATCTGGTACATTGGGGCAGACTTTCAGAAGATTTATGGCAGGACATAGATGAAATTTGCATATGGTGAAAAGGCATATATGGCCTATGGGGGTTGTGATTTATCTCCCTTAGAGGATGTGCCCATGTTGATGATATCATAGATTTATCAAATAAGATCAAATATATCTATATTGCTAAATCATGAAAACAAACAGTATCACAACAAGGATACTTGAGACAGTTCTATGATAGTGTCTTTTTATTGTCTCAGTTACATTTTGTCATGAAACAGCAGCATGTTATATAAAGAACAGGCTAAAATTTGACAAGGAAACCAGGGAGAATTTGCCTCTAGGGTGATACTTGAAGTAGATGCCTTGTCACCAGGAGGAAAGTCACTTCTTAAGAATATGCAGAGCAGCAGAAGTTACAGTATTTTGGTCTGCTTAGTGGTTTGTTTTATCATTTCTAGGATAGAGTGGTCTAGAAATTTGAAAAAAAAGTTTTTAATTACCTTAATGTTTGAATAATTTCTGAACTAGTTAGCTATGCAAACCACAGAATACAATCCAGTCTCTCCCATTGCCTGCATGGCTCCTCCAAAAATTCCATTTAAGGAGTGTCTGCCATATCTCATTGTTTTCCATATAACCCTTTGGACTTTCTCTACCAAGTAGCATATAGGGTACCTTTATTCTTTTCTCTCTACCCTCCCTGCTCCAACTTCCTGTTTTTGTCCACATTAAAATATAAAGCTCCTTTAAGACAGGGAATGAATTGTTTTTTAATTTTATTTGTATTTTTAGCCCTTAGAACACCAGTTAGAAAACAGCAAATACTTAATACATGCTAGTTGACAGAATTAAATGAACTAATATTCCAGATTTAAAATTATTGCTGCATTCTATCATGTATATTTTTTTAAAAATTGCTCTTTTGATAGGAACATATGTAACCATATGGTAATAAACATTCTTATGGACTATAAAAGAGAGATCCATTTTAACAGTTATTATAGTATTCATATGCAAGATACATATATACATATATATATACACACACACAATGGTAAATGATTTCTGAAATAGATGGCTATCTATCCAAAGACATACAAAGAGAATAATGTACCTCACTTCTCAATGGGAAAGATAGGACTCTTCTAGCTTTGAAGCTATGACCAGTGATATGACTAAGGAGGCCCTTAATAATTCTATAGTTTGATATAATAAACACAAAACCATTCAAAACCAAATGTATTTGAATAACATCTTTTATTTGTATAATAACTCAAGTCTATTAATCTCTAGTTCATTTTTTCTTTTGCTCATTGGGTATATATAGACACTTTCACCTAAAATAAGTATTTTTCATTTCATTATTTTAGATCAGACAGACTTAAACATCTGAATTTTATGTTTTCTTTATTTATACAATTTAGGGGTTCAGAGTTAGCTTTATTACCTTTAAAATAGTAATTATCATACTCCATTTGTTAAAAACCACAGAAGCAAGTGGACAGAGGATATTTTTGCAAAATTAGGACACATCCCTGACACTATAGACAAACAGAGTTAAAATAAGGCTTCTGTTTACCTCAGAGAAAAGTGTGAAAATTGGAACATGGGCAATGCATTCCTTCAGAGCACGGGTCTTTAACCTATCTGTTATGGACTCCTTAGCAGTCTGGTAAAGTTAAGGTAAGTATCATTTAAGTACCTCTGGCATTACAATGTGTAAATTTATCCATCAATCAATGAAGGAATTCAATGGGCATTATTAAGTACCCACTGTGTGTCAAGAATTGTGCCAAGCTCTGGAGATGCATAAAATAGTATTGAATTGTATCCCTTGTAGTCTTACCCATTCTGTATTTTGTCTTAAGTGCTTTCTCATTTGCATACCCCCTAGACCTGGCTCTGAGTATAGGGATAAATCTAAAATGTTATTAGTTGTGTTTGCTACCAGCGTTTTTCAAACCTGGCTTGCCCAAGAAGCAAGAATCCATAGTGGAAAATTATTGAGGAAATAGATTGAGCATCACAGCTGTGCAACAGAGCCATGAAATCTCATTTGCTTTGAAAACATTTTAGCTATTCATCAGAATTAAGCTTTATAGAGACAAGCAAGATATTTTTAGATCAAACCATTGCCTTACTCCATCATAAGACATATGAAATAGGATCAAGGAGTTTAAATTTTTTAAACAAACATTTGAGACTTCCAGATTTAAAATTATTGCTGCATTTTATCATGTACATTTTTTTTTTAAAAAAATGGCTCTTTTGATGGGAACATATGTAAGTATATGGTAATAGCATTCTGATGAACTATAAAATTGAGGTCCATTTTTAAAGTTAATATAGTATTCCATATGCAATATATACAATGGTAAATGATTTCTGAAACAGATGGCAATCTATCCAAAGATATACAGAGAGAGTAATGTGCTTCACTTCTCAGTGGAGATGGAATACCTCAGGGAGAAAAATTATTATTCATTATTTATATTTTAGCGCGCATAAGGAGGGAAATGAGTAAAAGAGGGCAAAGTTAGGCACTGATATTAGCTTATAACCAAACAGCCAAGTTTCAATGAAAAGAATTTCATCCAATGAAAAGAGTTGTCTCTACTTGAAATTTTTTTCCCTCCATTTTTCCCTCCCTGCAATGTAGCCTTCCTTTTTTAAGCTGCATTGTGCTATATATAAGTAGGATGTGAGCCAGAACAGGAGACTTTTTGAGGCCTGACAGTAGGAAAAACTGGATAGCAAAAAGACAATGGTCTACAAAAGAGGCTCTGAACATGTGGACCAAGAACCAACAAGAGAACCTCCAGATTACAATGAGGGCTATGTGATTCCATATGCAAATCAATAGTTTTCCTTTAATCCTTATTTAGATCCATCAAAATATGTAGCATTAATTAGTTTAATAAATAAATAACCATAGCTTGTGTTGAGTGAATTATATTATCATTTATATAGGGCTGTTTGCAAAGTGTTTTTCATATATTAACTCATTCGAACCTCACAAAAATTCTCTAAAGTATATATGATTATTACCTTCATTTACAGATGAGGACACTGACACTGAGAGAGGTGGAATGACTTGTCCAGGATCACACAACCAATAATTACTTAAGACTAGATTTGAACTCAAGTTCTGTGAAGGCAGAAACTGTTTTGTCATCCTTTGTATCCCCAGCACTTAGTGCAGTGCCTGTTACATGGTAGATGCTTAACAAATGCTTGTTCATTGAATGATTATCTGGTACAAAATAGTGTTAAAAATTCAATCAATTATTGAATGGATGGATGAATAAACAAATTAAGTCCATAGAGTCACAAAATCACACAACCTTGGAATGTGAAAGGACCTCAGATGTCATCTTATCTAAGCTCTATCTAATTCAAAATCATCTGTACAGCATCCTCAGTGAGTAGTTACTTCACTATCTCCCCAAGCATCCCATCAAACATAAATCTGCCTAAGGCAATTTGCTCCCAGACTTCTTTGATTCACCCTCTGGAGATAAGTAAAACATGCCCATTCCTCTTCTCACAAAACCTTTCAAATATATCAACATGACCATCACACCTATCAAAATCCTTACAATTTCCACAATAGGTATGCATGGTTCTTTCCATTCATCTTCTGCCATAAAATCTTCATAATCCCCATGACCCTTGCCCTCTTGGAAAGTCTTGAGTTTCTTGCTATCTTTCTTAAAATGTATTGTTCAAAAGTGAACACAGCCTGTAAGACAAGGTCTGAATGATAGAAAAATATGGTGGAACTATTGCCTTCCTCATGCTTCTCTTAATCTAGCCTTTATGAAATGCTTAATACATGTCAGGCACTTCACATATATTATCTTATTCAAACCTCATAAGAACATTTGACATTAGGTGCCATTAGTATCCCCATTTAATTATCAGGAAACTGAGGTGAACAGAGTTTAAGTGACTGGTGAAAAGTGACACAGCTAGGAAATGTGTGAGATCAGATTTGAATTTCAATCTTCCTGACTTCAGGCCCAGCAGGACATGTACTGCACCCCAGCTACTGCATAGGTCATGTTAGGTTTTTTGGCTGCTGTATCTTGCCATTGACTCAATCTGAGCTGGCATTTCACTTTATATTTTCAATTTTGTTGTTGAAACTTTGTATGTTTGCCATTAATTTTCATCTTCTGTTTAGCCTATCACTCTAGACTAGAGCCTATTTTTGGATTGTGATTTTGTTTTCTAACATTTATGCTATTCTTAGTTTTGTGTCATCCAGAAATTTGATAGATATTCATCTAAGTCTTTCATAAAAGTGTTAAGCAACAAAGAATAGATCCTTGGGCCATCCTACTGCCAGTCTCCAAAGCTGACACCAATTCATTAGTCATGAATTTTCATATCAGGTCGTTCATTCTGTACCAGAATCCACCTAAGTACTATCATCCAGCCATATTTCTTCATCATGTGTATGTAGCAGGAGAGAGATCGTTGAATGCCTTTCTAAAAAATATGTTAATGAAGAATATAACATTCCCTTTACCTAATACTCTAGATTTGGTTTGTTTTCATTTTCTGGGTAGGCCTTATTTGACTATTATTTTATTTAGTAGAAGATCTCCCAAGGAGGAAACTCCCTGTATCAACACCTATTAGCAACCATTCTGCAATTTATTATGTTAGATATTTGTCTAGCACACTGAAAGGCTAAACATGTTAGTCAGGATCACACAGCCAATATATTTCAGAGGACAGAGTTGAACTCAGGTCTTCCTCACTCTAAAGTCATCTCTCTATTCACTATATCACAGGACCTTAACTCTTATATTAGATTGAGCACTGAACTTATAGTCAGGGAAATTTAATCTCAGATCTTTCCTTAAATTGTAGCTGTGTGATGATCAGATATGATCATATTACATAGAGTGTGCCTTTGGAAGTTATGTGCTCATAAATTTCATTCGTTTGACTAATTGAAGGAAGTCACCAATTGTTTTGACATTCTACACATGCAAATGATAGAGACATTATTCAATTAATCTGTAGGTATTTGCAAGTTGTTTGTCATTTTTTTTGGCTATGTTCTATTTACCCCAGAAAGGCCAGGGACTGCGAAGAAGCTATCAAATAAGAACCGTCAATATTATAAAGTACTTGGCTTTATCCATATTATCTCCTTGGATCCTTACAACTATTCCAAGAGGCAGGCACAGCAGATTTTAATTATCCCTGTTTTACAAATGAAGAAACCAAGGCTCAGAGAGGTTAAGGGGCTAATTAGCCTATTGAGTGTTGTAAGTAGGATTTAAAGCATGATCTCTCCCAAATCCAAGTTTAGAACTCTCTACTACATTGTGCTGCCTATTAAAATGTTTGTTCATTCTTTTGACTGAATGGCATAAAAGTAGAATTTAGTCAACAGTGTGATAGTCATGATCCAAGGGACCAAAATGGGGCAAACACCTCTTTCTGCTGCTTTGAAACCCTTAACTAAGGACCTAGGTTATGCTGACCAGAAACTTAGTCATACAAAAAACTGGTACTGAGTTTTCTCGCAATTAGACATTTCAAGAAATCCATTTGTCTTATTTGAAAACTGGCACCACACTGGTCAACTAGTTATTTTTACCAAGTTCCTTTGATTGAATAAAGACACTGGGGATACATACACACACACACACACACACACACACGTGTGTGTGATACCTTTTTTTTTTCTGATTTCATGGATTTGTAACTGATCACTCTCTACTTCCCAAAGGGGAAAGTTTGTAATCTTTCCTACAATTAGAAATAAGATCACCTAATTTTGTATCCTGGTTAATTGTTTTTTTAATTAATTGTTCTTATTTATTTACTTTTAATACATAAAAGCCTGTCCTGCCCTGTATTTGGGGTCCAGTGCCAAAGCTGAATGGGCTTGATCCCAGTTTTTCTGAGCAATCAGCAAATATTGATCAAAAAATTAATGTGCTCAGAAGCAGGAACCTTTACTTCCCCAGAAATTTCATCGTTCACACACCACATACTTCAATTTGGTAAAACTTGCCTCTACTTAAATTCTATTTCAACATTTTTGAGGGAATTCAGGTTTTTCCCCATGTAATAAAGAAAATTTCCTTGGCATTTATTATTATTATTGTTATTGTTGTTGTTTTCTAAGTGGGAAAATTAAAGATTTAAGAGAGCATTGACATCTTTTTGTTTTCTAAATCTTCTGCTCTTCTGAAATTCTTTATTATTGTCAAACTCCATTATGGTACTATTCACCCAAAGGTCACAAACTCAGGGCCATTTTTACTTCTTACTCTCCTTAAGCCTACATCTTTCATATAAACTTCCTTCTCTTCCCTAACACATTCAGTACCCTAGCTCATATCCTCAGCGCTTCTCCCCTAAACTATTACAATTATTTTCTAAATGGTCCCCTTTACTAAGTCTCTCACTTCTCCAATCCATCTTCCACCTAGATATCGTAGTTACTGGCTTACCGCATGGGTCTTACCATGTAGCCCCAAACCCTAACTCAACAAACTAATGGATTACCATTTCCTCCTGGATTATCTATAAAGGACTTTATGTGGCATCTCAAACTATGTATGTCCAGGCCCTTTACTACCTTTCCAGTATTCTTATACTTCATTTACTTCCTACACTCTGAGATTTAACCATACTGGTCTACTTGCTGTTGCTATTATATAATACTCCATCTCTTATATGTATATCTATATGTGCATGTGTGTGTGTGTATTCACACACACACACATGCACATAGTTACCTGGCTTTCCTCAAAATAAGGTCTTTTTTTGTCCTTCTGGTGCGTTACCCTCTAAGGGTACCTTCTTCCTATTCATTACCTACCTACCTATCTATCTATCTATCTATCTATCTATCTATCTATCTATCTATCTATCTATCTATCTATCATATGTACCTATTTATTTACATGATATCTCTCCCATTAGAATGTAGGCTTCTTGAGGGCAAGGACTGTTTTTGCCTTTCTTTGTATCTCTAGCATTTAACATAGTGTCTGGCACATAGAAGATACTGATTGGTTGTATTCATGTTATGAGTTAGGAAGTTATTCTAATCTCCAATTCAGTTCTTTCTATAATTCCATTCTATTATTCCATCAATCTTGATCATGACCCTCAAAGACTTGAGAGAGATACCTTATTAATGTTTATTCTTTCTTTTTGAAGTGGATGAATGTCATCACAGGGTAATGTCTTTGACTTGTGGGTGAATTGGGTTTAGGTGAGGCAAAATTCTACAAAGTCATTGATCTCACTCTTTCTTCCTGAGTTATTGAAGTCTCCTGGCAAGACAAAAGTTAGGATGATGAGCCATGGCCCAGGATGCAGTGAGTGACCCTGGAATCTTTCATGTGTAACGATGCCCTAAACTACTCCACACAACCTGCTTCAGCCACTTCCATGGCCTTTGGAACCAATTCTCATCTTCCCATTCCAATGGGGGAAGTCTTTACATGCTTGCTATAAACATTCCCCTGAATCATTGATGGATTGAAGTCTGTTGGTTACCCTCAAACTGGTTTAGTCTATTTGCTGAGGAAGTTTTTGCAGGGCACTATGCATGTTATAGATTCTTAGAGCCCACAGGTGAAAGTTGGGTGAAAGGTGGATGCCAAAGGTGGATGAGCAGCCCCGAAAAGTGTTCAGTGAGATCTCACACCAGAGGTGCTAGTCCTCTCTGAATACCCCATACACACCAGAGAGATACCAAAGTAAGATAGTATCTTTTATTTCTTGAAATGAGGAGAATATAATTCTAGACAAGAGTATTAAACTAAGATTGAATCTTAGTGCTTGAGCATAGAAAGAACAGACTGAACCAGGTATAAAAAGAAGGCAGGAGTTTTACTTAATTAGGGATTCAGTAATATGGATGCTTCAAAATTTCTCAGACTCAGATTAACCTAAGGCTTTATAATGTCAGGTTTGTTGTATATTTGTTGGCTTTGTATAGGTCATCAATAATATGTAATGCCAATAAACTGGAATGTGAATTCTAAGGTAGAGCACTATGTATAGAACAAAAGATTAAAAAAGTAATTTTGATGTCTTCATTGTATCTTAAAACTGCATATGATTTTTATTTCTTTAAATCTTATGCAAACTATTTTTCATTAGAATTAAAATCCCCCAATGCTTTATTTTTCTCATGAGTCAATCCAATCCAACCCAACAAATATTTATTATGTGTCTACTATTCTATGGAACAAGACCCTCAGTTAGGTGCTAGAGATATAAAAATGAAGTTTAAGAAAACAAAACACAACAAAAAGAACCTTCCCTCAAGGAGCTGTTGTGGAATGGAGAGTGGACAACATGCCCACAGCTACATAAATATTTAATAATTTGAGAAGAGGGAGCGCTGACATTTAAGAGACACTTTGTAGAACAGATGGTACCTGAATTTATCCTTAAAGGAAGCTAAGTAGTATAAGAGATATAGAGGAGGAAGTACATGTTAAGATTGACTGGAGAACCATCTACACAAGGCAAAGGGGTGAGAGATAAGATGTTGAGTTTGGGCAACAGTAAGTAGGTCAGTTTGCTTTTATTATAGTGTACAAATTGTAGTAAGGAGTCTCTAGTCATACTATGAAGGGATTTAAATGGCAATCTGAAGGATTTTTATTTTATCTTAAATATAATAGGTAGCAACTGAACATTTCTGGGCAGGAGAGTAACATGGTCATAACTGTGCTTTCAGAAGTTTATTTTGGCAACTGGGTGAAGGATGGATTTTGGAGGAAAGATACCAGAAGAAGAAGAAAATCAATTAGGAGGTTATTGCTATAGCATTTTGAAGAGATAATAAGTACCCAAAGAAGTGTGGTGGCAGTGAACATGGTGAGAAAGGGATGGATATGAGAGGTGCTTTGGAAGAAGAAATGAGGAAATTTGATAACTAATTGGATGTGGCAGGTTGTGGAGAGGGAGGCCAAGTGTCTGGACAGAATAGTACTTTTAATAAAAGTAGAGAAACTTGGATGAGGGGCAGATTAAGGGACAAAGATAATTGAAACTATTTTGGACAAATTGTTGTCTGAGATACCTTTGTAACATTCAGATGGTGTGAAGCAGGCAATTGTTGGTAGGGGCCTGGAATACATAATAGAGAAAAGAGTTGGCTGCATAGATTTGGGAGGTATATGCTAAGAGATCATCATTGAATATATAGGTACTTCTTGTGGTTTGGCAACGACCCTGGGCTCTCAACGTCTATCTTTGCTTTAAGCGGTTTGAGAAAGGTTCTATATGGCTAGAAAGTCAGGTGGCATGCTATTTGTCATTACTGTCCTAGATAAACATGTAATGACTCACAGCAAGAGGCAATACAAGATCAGGAAGTGATTTATTTTTGTCCTTAGGATCTCATCAAAACATCTCCTAAGGTGAGAAGGTGTTAATACCTGAATTGGTAGAGGGAATTTAGGCACTAGGGAAATGACAATATCTCTTCAAAAACTGTTGGTTGTTTCATGTGAATATTTCAATATTTTTTTTCTCTAGTCTCTAAGATCTCAAAGATCTCATAAAAAAATGCTGCTTGGGGTTGGCGAGGTGGTGCGGTGAATAGAGCACTGGCCCTGGATTCAGGAGGACCTGAGTTCAAATCCGGGAACCTCAGACATTTGACACTTACTAGCTGTGAGACCTTGGGCAAGTCACTTAATCCTAATTGTCTTGTCTTTCCCCTTCAAAGAAAAAAGAGAAAAAAAGAACAAAGTGCTGCCCAGGCCCATACTATATTATGCTGTACAGGGATTTCCTGGAACACACAGTTTTCATAACGGATACTTGGCTTCCTTACTTGCTGTCTTCCATCAAGAGAGACTGAGTTTGAAGGGAGGCATGGATTCCTTATTTAACCCATGGGAATACCAAAATAATGTACCATATGTGATTAGGTACAAGATATTCACATTGATAATGTTCTAATTAAAAATATCTGGTTCAGTACATCATAATGACCATTCTGCATTCTAATTGCAAATGAAAATTGGAAGCTGATACATTTCTCCCCTCGGGGTGTGTGTGTGTGTGTGTGTGTGTGTGTATGTGTGTTTGTGTGTGTGTGTTCAAATTCTTAAGATCATGGACCCATTGAAGTATTTAAGCTTGTTATCAGGTTGTCTGCTACATGTATCCTTCCTGGTCCACAATCTGGTACTCTTTTCCCTTCAGGCGCCTAGAAACCCCTGTATTGAGGAATACCATAGATGTAAATAGATATACTTGGCTTGGGGGACCTTTTTGCATAGGACAAATGTAAATTTAATTGTTTCCAATGTTAATAGCATAATTGAAGAATATATACTTTTCTTAGTTTTTATTTATGTTCTGAATTTAAACACAAAATAGAATAGGTATTTGCACATACATAGTAGAACAGAAGAAGCAAATTGTATGTGGATGGTTAACTTCTTTGTAGTAGCAAAAATTTATTAAGGAAGTACCTATAAAAGTTGCCCTTGGCAATACTGTCTCTCTCTTCCTCCACCACTATTTCTGCTCCCCAAAAGTCTTTCTGGCCTTCTCTTCTTGGGCTTCTCTCTGCTTGAGCTTCTTTCTAAATCCACAGCACAAGCTCCTCCCAGTTCAGCCCTCTCTCTTCAGGTCAACAAGTCCATCCCACAAGTGGGATTTAGAAGCTCTGGGTTTTAACACTCAACCAAAAACCAAGCCAATAGAGAGGGATCTTTAAATTCCATTACTGTGGCACATAGAGAGTTACTTAACTGACTCAGGCAAGGCAAGCAATTATGCAGATGGGCTATCTCATGTTAGAAAATCACTTAATGTTTTCCTTTTCTCCATTTGTAAAATGAGGGAATAGGGCTAGAGGATCTCTGAGTTTCATTGTGTGTCTAATATTCTATGAATCTAGAGCTATTTAAGCTATGTTAAGATGGGGCAAAATATTCTGTGAGGTAAATGAGCACCACAATAAAATCCACTGGGAAATTGAATAGCTCTTGTTATAGTCTGATTGCTCTATCCTTAGTCACAGAATGTTAGCTGCACTGCACAAATGTCCTTTGATTTGAAAAATATTGCAATAAAGTAATAGGGTGTGAGATGAAGCTGAATATGAAAAGAAAGTAGATTAACCTCAATGACTTTAGTTTTTTTGAATTCTTTATTTGCAGTGCTGTAATTTTGGTAGCTCCTAAAGTTTATAAATTGGAAGGCTTAAGAAAATAGATTGTATAAACATCAGACAAATAATCCCAGTGGTGATTTTCTCATAATGAGAATAGCAAGCAAGCTATCTTGAAGCTTTCTATTTATGTGCATGAATCCTCATCTTCCTTGACAAGATGGGTAGTTAAATGACCTGTTGATATTTTTAGTCAATGATTTTCAACAGAAGTTTTTGTGTGTGTGTGTGTGTGTGTGTGTGTGTGTGATATATGCAATACAAAAACAGAACCCACAGAATTCATTTTAGTAAGATGCTGCTTTTTTACCCAAGTTGGAATGGATGTTTCTTGTGGGCAGAGACTTTCTTGATTTTCTTTTTATTCCCAGCTGTCTAGAAAAGCATGGGTGGTACATGTAATTAATGAATACTTACTGATTGACTTTGAGTACTATAAAAAGCAAATGACTTATTTCACACTCAGTTATCTTTAAAGAACACAAGTAAAATATTCTTCCTGAGTGTAAGTAGGAGAAAAAATTCTCAATTTTATCCTTGTGCTTCTTTATATATCCAGCCATCATAGAAAATGATATGACTACAGTTACAGTCATAATCCTGGATATTCAGTTCCCATTAAAAAATTCTTCTACTGCACAGAGGTATAGATTGTCAATCCTGGAAGCACCTTAGATAGTCAGAATATTCAACTCCCTCACCCCTCCTTTCCTGATTATAGATGAAGTGGTCCCATAGATAATCAATCAATCAATCAATCAGTCAATCAATAAGCGTCTATTAAATGCCTACTATGTTTCAGGCAGCCTGCTAAACCCTGACAATACAAAAAGAAACAAATGAGAGTCTCTTTCCTCAAAGGGTTTACAAATTTAATGGAAGAGAATACATATAAATGAGTCTACACAAAGCAACCTATATACAAGATAAATAAGAAAAGGTAAAGGAAATAATTAACAGAGGAAAGGCTGAATTAGCATGGAAACCTACATTCTCTGATTCCAAGATCGGGTCTTTCATAACATATTTAAGTCAAGGTTGCTTTCAGCAGTGCAGAGAATTCTATTTACTAGAGCTCATAAAAACAAACCAAAAAAAACCCCTTACTTTGGTAGCACAGCTTAGATGTGACCTCATCTTTAGGTGACAGGATTAGCAACATGACTTCATGGGCCCGTTTTAAGTAATGAGAGTCATTAATTAAGAATCATCAATTTAAGGCACAAAAGGACTTCAAAAAAGCTGATGATTATGGCAAGAGCATTTTAAGAGAGAGGAGCATCCCAGTATCCTTTTAAGTTGCCAGTTTGGTAACATTTTCTAACATTAATACATTTATTTCATCTTATTTGATTAAAGTAATGATCAACATAGAAAACATGCATCTTTTTTATCTGGGGCATCTTTCAGGGAATGTCTCATTGTAGCTCAAACTACAGGATGGAAAGATAAGCTTTTTATCTCCCTCCCTCCGCCCCCTCCACTATAGTCCTTTGTCTTGGACATTACAACAGACAATAAAACTTTATCTCTGAGTCTTATTACTTTTTAAAGTGAGTGATCCTTCCCTCCACCTAATAATTTCTCAATAAACCCTTTCTTCCCTTCTGAACCTCCCCTTTGTAATAAAGAACAGAAAAGAACAGAAGAAAAACATGTAAGCAAAACAAGTGCACAAAATTATGATTTCTGGTGGCATACACAATGTTTGATTCCCATAATTACCCATTTTGGTCAGTCATCAAACTCTTATTAAATATGTCCTATGTGCCAGGCCTGCTTCTGAGACTTAGGGATGTGGGGAAAGTAAAAAATACCTTCTTTTCTTTCAAGAAAAACCCTTATAATACAATAGGTGTGGCAAAATGTAAATAATGAGGCACATTATACACATACCAACATGCATATAAAGAGAGAGGATAACAGAGAGTGCAAGAAAAAAGACCAAGAAACAGAGTAAAAGAGAGACAGAGACTGAGGTTAGATGAAGGTAATCAGAAAGGGAAAGCATTAGAAGCTATGAGGACTGTAAAAGGTCTCATATAAAAAGCATATTTACATCTGTGTTTAAAAAAGCCAGCCCAATAAAAAAAAAGTAGATATGAAAGGACCATGGATTCTATTCATGGGGAATAGATAGCCAGTGCAAAGTTCTAGGCTAGAGACTCATGTTTGAGGAACTCTACAAGTTAGGTCAGGGTAACTGGATGATGGAGGGCATTGAAGAGTGTAAAGTGTAAGAAGTCTGAAAAAGTAGAAAGAGACCAGACTATGAAAAACTTTAAATACTAGACAACTTTATATTTAATCTCTGAGATGATAAGTAGTCACTGGAGCTCATTGAACATGGGTGACACGGTCAGACCTCTGCTTTGGGAAATTCACCTTGTCAGGTGAGAGGAGGATACATGACAGTGGAAAGAGCTGAGGTAAAGAAAACAGCCAGATCAGCTGAAAGATGATGAGGACCTATATTACAGTGGGGGTTCTATGAGTGGAGAGAAGGGGAAATATGTGAGAGATGTTTTAAAGGTAGAAATGAGAAGATGGATTGGATTTGTGGGATGAATTAGAGCAAGGAATTGGAGATTACACTGAAGTCTTAAACTGTATGATTAGGAAAATGGTTTTGCAACTGACAGTAATAGAAAAGTTAGGAGCTGGGAGGAAAGATGATGAGTTGTGTTTTGGACATATTGAGATAGAAATACCTATGGGACATACAGTTTGAAGTTTCCAAAAGGTAGGTGGTCATGGGTGGCTGTAATGCAGAAGAGAAATTAGTTTAGGCTGGGATATGTAGATCTGGGAATCTTCTGCAAAGAAATAGTAATTAAATTCATGAGAGCTGATGACCACATGAAATATAGAGCAAAAAGATAAAGCTATTGTTTAGAGAGCCTTGGGGACATACATCATTGAGGTTGTGACATGGATGAAGAACTAGTAACCGAGACTGAGGAGAAGTTGAACAGATAGGAGGAGAACTAGAAGGGGATGATATTATGAAAACCGAAGATCTAGAGAGAATGGAATATCCAGAAGGAGAGGGCAATTGACAGTGTCATATGCCTCAGATAAGCCAAGGAGCATCAGGATTGAATAAAGGCCATTTGACTTGGCAATTAAGATATTATTAATGACTTTGGAGAGAATAGTGTTAATTTTATGATGAGATCAGGAGTCACATTGCAGACTCTAAAAGAGAAAATAAATAGAGTAGAAGTGGAGATACAATATAGTCATAGTTTTTCTTTTTTTTCTCCAGTTTTTTCTCTTGAGATTAGAAGTCTTCTATAAAGTAATCCTTTATTGGTTGATTGGCATAACACTAAATATTAATAATATGTTGTAATTTCATTAAAAATTGTCATGGAGCAATCATAGACAATAAAATCTTTCTTTTTGTAGTCTATTCATATAAAATCTTTTGTATATGTAGTTGCATAAGTATTGAGTATACCTTGGTAAAATTTAGAGACTTCTGTGCCACAGTTGAAACAGTAGAATAAGATTTTGGTGGAGTTTGATATTAGAAACAAAACTTTTAAAATTCTTTAATCTGAATTCATCATATTTGTGAGAAATCAGATTTATGGCTTTCTCAGTTGAAAGTTTTTTATGTGTATGATTGGTGATTGGGGTTATAAAGTTATCAGCATTATTTTCTTTGAAAATCACTGTTTTTAGCTAAAATTGGATGTGCCTTCATAAAATATTGTTAGATTGTTGTAATTTTGAGTGTCAGTTTAAATGCTATGAGTCAGGCACAAGAAGGCCAAATCCAAACACCAGAAAAATGAATCCATCATAGCCACAAAGATGTTAATACATATTATCACTGCAGGAAGCAACACCATGCCAAAGTCTTTTCCTTGCTTGTGTCCTCTCCAAAACAAGCCTAGCTGTCTCCATGTCTGTATTCTCTCATCCCTCCATTCTCACTGCTCTGACTCCCAGCTTCCTCTCAGCTCTGTTTTATGCTTCCTGCCCAACCATTCAGCAAATACCACAAGCTCCATGTGATTACATTTAGCCTAGTAAGGGGCAGGGATGATCTTAGGAATTAGGCCTATCAAGGGGCAAGGAAGATCTTCAATTCCCCCTTATGCTATGCTGGTAAATTTCAATAAAAACATAATAATGTCATTGTTGTAAATTATTTGCATGTATATAGCTAAAAATCTGTCATTTCAATACCTCTCTCTACTTTTTTGCCTCTGCACAAAATTTCATTGAAATTATTCAATTTTTTAAAATGAAATTGACCACAAAAATAGAAAAACTCAGGCATCAGGCAATTATAATCACTCCATTTTGGCAGCAAAATTTTGCTCCTTTTGTCCAACTGCATATAATAAAATGAATATATGAAATTACATACAGATAGACAATGAATCTCTACTAAAGGTTTCTTCCACTTTCACTTCATATCCTCCAGGTATTTGAAGGCTTTGTTGGTGAAATGCAAAGTATGACAAAGTAAGTTGTAAAACCTTCATTATGGTTAACAACATGGATTGCGTATGTATGTTTTTAGCAAGGCCAGTCTATATAAATTTAGAAAGGTTTATCACTGAAAGGTTGGTCACCAGCTTATTAATTCTTTGGCTACAGAAACCCATGAAGATTAAGAGAGATAGTATTTCAAGTCAGAGGAGGGATTACTTAATGGAATAAATCACAGATTATTTGAAATATCCATGTGTCATTGATGACAATATATTACCCTAAACAAGTAGCAAGTACATGCTTACTATTTTGTAAAATGGGAATATTTCCTTTAGCACAAATTAAAAGAACTAGTGAACTTATAATTATATTCATATATTGATTCATTTTTAAAATAGAAAAACATATTCATTTGTCTTCCTCAACCTTTTCCGTAACCAAATAATAAATAAATAGGGCCTAAGGAAGTGAAGGATCTTTTTTTTTTCTTACTACTACATGTCATGCCTAGTATTTCCTTTTTGGAATGACAATCAAGAAATTCCTCTTAAATTTCTTTCTAATCATCAAATCAGAGAAATCCCAAACCAAGACCTGTTTTTTATATTTTACTACTTAGTCCTCTAGAAGAAGGATCAGAATCAAAGGTTTTTCTTCCCACTTGTTTGCTATTTTTAGCCCAATATATTGGTCTAAATGCCTTGATTCCATGGTGACAGGAACCATGGAAATATGATGAAAGATGAAAACTCATTTACTGAGACAATCTAATATTAAAAGCTACCTCTTCTATTAAGTTACAAATTCAATGAATTGTACATTTTCATTTAGGAAACTTAATAAGAAATCTGGGACCCATAGAGGTTAAATCACTTGTTTAAGAACAGAGAGCTAATTAATTATAGTATAAACCAGGGATGGTGAACCTGCAGCCTCGGGCCACATGTGGCCTTTGAGTCTAGGTCCTTGGGGTTAGCCTTTTGACTCAGTTTTACAGAACAAATACTTTTATTAAGGGAATTTGCTCTGTGAAGTTTGGAGTCAATCAAAGGGCCACACTTGAAGACCTGGAAACCTTTAAATCTAGGGAACTCTGTCCTGGGCTAATGCGCTTTCTAATATGCCAACATAGAGAGATTAAGTTTTGATATTTCAGAGCTATAAACCTGAATAGGAAATGGTTGATATTATTATCAAGTAGGATGATAAAAACAATTTATTAAGCACTTCGAAAAAGTACGTTTTGTGATATAATGGTAGGAAACAAATCTCTTTGATTTGTTTTTTGTTCAGAAATTTTGAGGATAATTAAACTGTTGTAGTTGTTCAATGTTCAGTTGTATCTGACACTGTATGACCGATCCCGAAAGATTCTGGAGAGGTTTGCCATTTTCTTCTCCAGTAAATTAAGGCAGACAGAGATTGTTATTTTCCCAGGATCACACAGATGGTGAGTGCATTGAGGCTAGATATGAACTCAGATCCCCCTGACTCCAGGTCCAGCACTTTATCCGCCAAGTCATCTACCTGTCTTTAATGAACTCTAGTGGAAGATATTAAAAAAAAAATCAGTAAACAAATAGAACTCCAGAGCTAATTCACTAATTAATTTGTTGTATTTTTATATGCAGTTGTGCATATTTCGTGTTAATCTGGGTGATTCTTTATATTTATATATTATACCATACTCTATGTAAAAGGAATAAAAAAAATATGGGTCACCAAAAGGATAATAGAAAGATACAGAATGATATTAGGAGACTGTCATACAGAAAAAGCACTAGACCTGGAGTTAAACTTCAAACAAATTTTGGTTGTGTTACCCTGGTCACTCAATTTCTTCATCAGTAAGATAGGAATAATGATAGTTTCTTTCTCACAGGACTATTGTGTGCATCAATGAGAGAATATTTAGAAAGCCCTTTATAGTCTTAAAAAGCTATATAAATGCTATGGTTATTTTTGTTGTTATTTGGCTATAGTTGGCATTTTTGTGGGTTTTTAAGATTTGCAAGGCACTTTACAATTTGTTTTATTTGATCATAACAATAATTTTGATGCTATTATTCTTGCTTTGCAGATGAGAAAACAGATTTAGAGGAGTTAGATGCCTTGCTTATAGTTAGACAATTAGTTTGGAGTAGTATAGGAACCTCAGGTCTTTCTCAATCCAGATATATAGTACATTATTCAGGACCCCACAAAGCTGACTAATAAGGCATCAAAAGTTTAGGGCTCTTCTGTATAGTTTATATAAAAAAAACACTTTGTTAACGAGTTATGCTATCAATCACTTGGTTTCCTAGCTGGCACAATGGAAAAAGACAAAGCCATGGGAGATAATTACCTAATGGTGATTTCAGTTTGTCCTGGGAGACTAGCATTTATTTATGTTATGTTCTGACCAACAGAGTCCATTGAAAAACAAATTGATACCCCTATCTGATTTTCACATGATATATTTGGATGATTATGAAAATTAATCTTTCATTCATTTCCAAAGGAGATCACAATTTTCTGAAATTACTTCTCTACCAAGTACAAATACTTTTAATTGCTCTTCTACTATGTCATGTATATATATATATATATATATATATATATATATATATATTTCTGAAAGTGCCCTTTAGCAATAGAACCACAAAGGAGTGTTTATTTTTTTTAAAGTTTGATACTATAAAAACATTTTTCTTGTGAGCATTTGAAGGAGAGGACATGTCAAAATGTGCCAGAGTGTAGACTGACCCTAGCAAATGGGAGATAACTGATTCATTAACCCTTCATTACTTTTTTCCCATAAAAATCACTTATTTTAGGAAAGGTAAATACAAAGATTTTCAAAGGAAGCATTGGTTTGGCTATGGTCGGAGCAAACTATGGAGGTGAAAAGTGTTATTATGCTCTTGTATCTAAAAGTTGGAAACAAAAAGGAAAGAGATACACAGAGAGAAGACATTGTGCAAAGAAGAATTGTTGATTTAATTCTTCATTATTTATTTCTACTTCAAAAGCTGTGCCTTAGAAAGCAAGTCTGTACACAAGACAAAGGATTAAATTTATCTTTAACTATTTCAGTAAACTGTGAACAGTCCTAGGCTTTACTTATATTTCATGATGTCTAGTATAATGTGGATTAAAATAAATAATAATAATGATAAAATAGCACAATAATAACAGTTCACATCTCTATTGAGTCTTACTGTTTGCAAAATGCTTTTCTAACCATAAACCCTGTGAGGAATATACAACAAATATCTTGATTTTGTAGATGAGTCAGTAGGAAAAAGGGAAATGCCTAGCCTAAGATTATGGTGCTAGTAAGTGGTAAAGCTGGAACTCAGACCCAGGTCATCCATTTCCTCTTATGGTGTTCTTTCCAATGTGCTATTTTCCTTACAAGGCATTTTCATCAAGTTACATCAAATTGGAGCAATCAATTTCTAAATCTCTCAATTTCTAGTTGAATAAGCAATTTTAGCTACCCTTCTCCAAATCATCCAAGCATTATGTCTACCAATTCTGTAGTTCCATGGGTCTGTGATCTCAGTGTCTGTGTTCCTTCCCCTAGCGGGTCTAGTATTACTGGTAACAACTCATTTGTGCCTTTTCATTTTATGTATTTCAACACTAGGCGTCGCTGTGGAGCACAAAGATCTGTGTTCTTTTCCCCTCACCTATCAAAAAGGAGCAGAGTTTATTTAGCTTCAGAGAACTGTGCCCACTGCCATTGCTTCAACGGTTCATTCTCCTATGGTAATATACAGATCAGGACAACTAGATGGCTCCAGAGGAGAGAGTGAGGTCAGTGACTTTGCAGAGCCCTCCCTCACTTAAATGCAATTTGTTTGTAAGTCATGTCATCCCCTTCCTGATTGGTCACGGTCCTCTTTGAGAACAAAGGACAAGCAGCATTCTACTGAGGGATATCTAAGTGAGACCCAAGTTCAAGGTTTATGGTGCATTTATGAAATTCTTGGAAGAGTTATATTCTTTCATTCCTGAGAATATAAACTCTGATTCTTCTCAGGAAGATAACAAGTAACATTTATAGTTTACTATGTGCTGGGAACTGTGCTAAGCACTTTATAATTAGTATATTCATTTGATCCTCAAAACAACCCTGGGAGGTCGGTGCTTATATTATCTCTATTTTACAGATGAGAAACCTCAAACCATCACCCTGGCAGTTCATTAGGGTCCTAATGTGCATAATCTCTGAAATACAAAATCCCTTCTGACCATTCCTCCCTGCGTATACACATACTCACCTTGATCTCAAATATTGAAATGGCTGTAGACAACAGGGAAAAAAAATAAGTTGTAAAAAGACAATTAGGCAGCGATCTCAAAATGTGATTCTTTACTCTCTTCCCATCCCAGAGGCTATCCCTTTTAATCCCTAGAAGCTTGTGAGAGGAACTACATTTATAATGCCTTTCTTTAAATTTCCCATAGAGTAGCTGCCTGATAGACAGGGATTGCTTCCTCTGGGCCTTGCAAGATTTTTGTGAGGATTCATGCAACGCTCAAGGTGATCCCTTATGCTTGCTCCATAGCCAGCCCAGATTCTTTTCGTGATTTTACATATCCTTGATTACATTCTTTAAGCCACTTAGAATCTCAGGCTTTAGAATGGAAAGGAAGCTAAAAGACCACCTAGTCTACTCTTTTCATTTTACAGTTGAGGAATCAAGGCCTATGGAACTTGTGATACCAAAAGCCACAAAAGTAACATGTTCCAGAGGGAGGTTTGGAACCCAGGTTCTCTAACACTAAATCCTGTGTTTTTTGCCCTATATCATCATACCTGCTGGCACTTATTACACATAAATCATAGTTGGCTGTATGCTACAGCCTGCATGATCCTTTGCAGCTTTGAGACACCTGTCATTTAGACTCCTCTGAGACCCTGGTGTTACACTGTTCACAGGCAGATGTCCTCACTATTATGAATATTGATATGGAAATCTTTGCTTTTTGTGAAATAACAGTAGTTTGAAAAAAATGAAAGTAGTGCATAGTTTTCCAAAAGGTATGCGGCCTTATCTTCTCCTTTCACTTGGATTTAAGGAAATCCTTCTGTTGCTTGAGTATGTGAATTAATGTCAATTTAGGACCCAAATCACTATCAATCATAGTGCCTCTCCAAGGTAAAAGTAAAAATGCTTATACTAAGTCAATGGAACTCAGAAAACTTTTACAGAAGATCTGCTCTGAGCCTGGAATGGGAGTTCTTTTTATTATAGGTAATTAATTTTCGTTAATTATAATGTACCCACACCATTCCAGAATCTATGTACAATCTAGAAAAAGGACATTATTTTCCCACAGGGTAGGAAAACGAAGGTAAAGGAGTCTGTAGCAGAGTGGTATTTTCTTTTTTCTTTTGGTTAATTTATATATTTTTAGTTTTCAACATTCACTTGCATAAGTTTTAAATTTTCTCCCCTTCCCCCTCCCTTCCCCAAGATGCCACGCAATCTGATGTAGGCTCTAGTATACATTCCTATTAAATATATTTTCACTTTAGTCATGCTGTATAGAAGAATTAGAACCAATGGGAGGAACCAGGAGAAAGAAAAAAAACAAAAGGAAAAATGAAAATAGTCTGCTTCTCTCTGCATTTGGACTCCATATTTCGGACTCCAGAGAGGATGTGGATGACATTTTCCCCCATGAGTCCATTGGAATTGTTTTAGGTTCTTGCATTGCTAAGTCTATCAAAGTCTATCCAAAACTGTGAAGTCTGGCAAAGTCAGTCATCACACATGTCACTGTATAAAATGTTTTCCTTATTCTGTTCACTTCATTCAGCATTAGTTCATATAAGTCTTTCAAGGCTTTTCTGAAGTCTGCCTGTTCATCATTTTTTACAGCACAATAGTATTCCATTACATTCATCTAACACAGCTTGTTTAGCCATTCCGCAACTGATGGGCATCCCCTCAACTTCCAGTTCTTGACCAACTACAAAAAAGAGCTGCTATAAATATTTTTGTACATGTGTCTCCTTTTCTCATTTTTCTGATCTCTTTATGTTATAGCCCTAGATGTGTTATTGCTGGGTCAAAGGATACGCACATTTTTATACCCCTTTGGACATTGTTCCAAATTGCTCTCCCGAATGACTGGCTCACTTCCAAATTCCACCAAAATGAATTGGTGTTCCAATTTTCCCTCATCTCCGATGTTTACCATTTTCCTGTTTTGTCATTAGAACCAGTGTTCTTAACTTTGTGTGTGCTTCACAGACACCTTTGGAAGTATTCTGAAACCTGTAGACCCCTTCTTTGAATATTGTTTTAAAGTGCATAAAATAAGAAACATAGGATTAGAACGGCAGCAATTATATTGAAATACAGCTATAAAATAATAATCAAAAAAAGTTTATTGACCCTAGATGAAGGAGAATATATATTGTATTGAAGAAAGAATATTAAGATTCTGAGAGGAGGAGATGAGGAAATACACCAGGTATAGGAGACTATTGATGCAAACACCTATATGTGAAAGACATGGTACTGAATTCAGGAAACAGGTAGTGGTCCAGGTTAGATGGACTATTGTTGAGACATAATATGAATTAATGTTGAGCATGTAGATGGGAGTCAGATTATAGAAGTTTGTAAATACCAGATTTTATATTTTATCTTAATGATAACATGGAACGACTGAAGGTTTTTGAAAAAGAAAATGACATGGTCAAGTCTGTCCTTTAAAAAATATTATTTTAGCAGTTGCAGAGATGACATACTAGAAAAGGACTTGAGGCATGGTTACATTGTTCTGCTCTTAGCAACATGATATTGCTGTTACCACTTAAAGCTCTGTCACTAAGTCCCTTTTCTCAGCCCCTCTTGGTGGGACAGTGATGGTACTGAGTCTTTGATTGGTTTTGGGCATTTCTATGCTGCTGGTCTATCTTGGAGCTCTGAGCACTGAGTTCCAGTTTCTAAACTATCTAGAAATCTCACACTATTGAACTGAGCCTGATGTTAAGTCTATGATCTGAAATGTAGGAACTAGTTACATTAGTTTAGGTCAGAGCATGACAAGCTCCTAAATTAAGGTAGTGATCATGTAGGAAGGGGACATATTAGAGAGGAAATATGAAGATAGAATTCACGAGGTTTCACAGGATCATAGATTCAGACTTGGAAGGAAACTTAGAGAGACAAATACAATCAGATAGAAATCATATCTAGGGCTTGATATGTGCACAGATCTCTTGTTTTAAAGTCTCAATGTGCTTATAATTAGCCTTTGAATCTATGAACAGATCAACCAGTGCCAACTTATAGGCAGTGTGGTTCAGTCTAAATAGTCCTGGATTTGCAGCTAGAGAAATTGGTTGAAAATCCCAACTGTCATTATCTTCTAGGTGACCTTAGGCAAATTTCTTCACATCTATGGGACTCAGTTTCCTCACATGTGGAACTTAGAGGAATAGATGTCTCCTGGGCTCTCTTATAGCTCAAAATCATAGCACCATAAATAAAAGTTGAAAGAGACCCTGGGCTGTATTGGAGCTAGTTCTTACTGGCTCACTAAAGCTGACTGGTAAGTTTTTAGGGTGAGCATTTACATCTCAGAGATCAATCAATCAGGGATTGATTTATTTCTTTGTTGTGTGTCTGGATTTAAGATTAAGTGGTGGACACATTTTATAATACAAATTAAATAAAAAAATGTATCTTTTCTGTTCCCCTTCCCCACCCCGGAGAGCTGATTCTTAAACATTTACCCGCACAACCCAGAAGGGACTTAGAAGTCATCAAATCTATGTGCCTAATTTTACAGATGAAAAAACTGAAGCTAAGAGGTAAAATGATTTTCGTCGTGTGTGTGTGTGTATGTGTGTGTGTGTGTGAAGTTCTACAAGATATTCAACTAGCTGAGAGGATTATTAGAAAGGATAAAGAACCATAGGTTTAGACTTGGAACAGACTCTAGGGGTAACCTATTCTAATGCTAACCATTTTACAGAAGAGGAACTAAAACTGGGAGGTTGTAAACTGAAAAGTTGAAAAACAGTAAGTCTAACTTTTATTCACCTTTAAAATTAATGGGATTGAACTAGATAGTTACATAGCTACTCAAGCTTCTTCCAGCTCTAAATCTATGATAGAATGCATTGGAAGCAGGATTGGAAAGAAACAAAGTCCTCTGATTTCTGTTCTGGTGATTTTTCTGTTATACAAATAACATAACTATTTCTTTGCTTTTCACATTTGAAGATTAGGAATGGAACAATCATCCAGATCATATGAATCTTAAGCAAATTGGAAATACATAATATTTTTATTTTAATTATTTTTTCCAATTATCAATAATTTGCCCCCTTCCTTCCAAGTCTAATGCCTTGGGGAGAAGGCAATGGAGAGAGAGGAACAAACTGGAAAATCTGATAACAAATAAGCAAAGTCAACCAAAACAAATTCCTGAATTGGCCATGTCCAGTTTTCATTGCCTCTGTCAGGAGGTAGTGAGCATTCTTCCTCTTGAGTCCTTTAGAATCACGGTTAATCATTGGATTAAACAAATTGAGTCCTTAAGACTTTCAAAATTATTTATTAAAAATAATATTGATGTTGTAGTGTAAATTTTGCCCTTGATTCTTTTCACTTCATTGTGCCTTAGTCTTTAAATGTTATCCTGGGTTTCTCTGAAACTATCTCTTCATTTCTTATAGCATAATGATATTCAATTTAATTGATGTATCATAATTTATTCAGGCATTTCCCCATCATAGAGGAAAGAAAATCTTAACTGTTCTCTTTTCTTTTTAAATTCCTCTTCATGATTTCCCTTTTAAATTTGCTTGTTTCACTCCTAGCTGTTTCCTAAATTTACCCTATCTCTCTTTTTTCTGCTTTCCCTTCTTCCTGATTCCTCCTGTTTCCCTGATGAGTGGAATGTATTTCTTCATCAAATTCCTTATGTCTGTATATGTATGTTCTTCCTTCTTTTGGTGACAATGTTAAGATGATAATTTATATAGTGGTTATTTAGTGGCACCAAGTGCTTTACAATTATTATTTCCTTTGATTCTCACAACAGTCCTGAGAGCTAGGTGCTGTAATTATCACCATTTTACAGATAAGGAAGCTGAGGGAAACAGAAGTTAAGTGACTTGTCAAGAATGACAGAACTAGTAAGTGTCTGAGGTCACATTTGAAATGAAGTCTTTCTAATTCCTGGTCTGGTACTCTATCCATTGTGCCACCGAGTTGTTCTTTACTCCCATGTTTGTATTTCAAAGCTTTTATTCAACTTTGGTCTACTCATCAGGATATCTGGAAGTCATGTATTTCCATTGGGGTAAGTTGTTATATGCTTATGTATTTTGCCTTCTGGATATGCTCTTTGCTTCTTCTAAGAGTAGAGTACAAATCTTTTGTCATCTTGACAATGATTCCTTTGTACTTAAACTTTTTTTTTTTGCCTGTTCGTGGTATTTTATTTTCTTTGATTGGGAAGCTCTGTATTTTAGTTATGGCATTCCCAGTAGATTTTATGTGGGAATTTCTTTCATGAATTCATGCATTTCAAGAGGTAATAGGTGGATTCTTTCTGTTTCTACTTTGTCTTCTCTCTCTAAGAAAGCTGGTTAGTTTTATTTCAAGACTTCTTGAACAATGTTATGCAGGCTTTTTTGTCACGCCCTTCAAATAGTCAGTGATTCTTAAATTATCTCTTTGATCTGTTTTCCAGGCCACTTGTTTTTAATATCTGACATCCTATAGTTCCTTCTCTTCTTTTAGTCCATTGGCTTTTTGTTTTTAATATATCTAGTCATCTCATGAAGTAATTAACTTCTATTTGGTCCAATTAAATTTTCACCGAGTCTGTTACTTGGCTAAGATTTGTACGATTTGTGCTAATCTGTTCATTTATTTTCCCAAATCTCTTTTCTGTATTTTCACTTCCTCCCTCCATTATTTCTTCTAGAGCTTTCATTTTTTTAAAATTATAATTTATTAACTGAAAAATCTCATAATTTTTTTAGTAAATTCTAATTATCTAAGTGGCAGTCTGTGTTGTTCTTTGAGGTGTTGCTTGTAGATATTTTGGAATTATTCTCCTCTTCTAGGTTCGTTTCTGAAGCATCCTTAGCACCATAATAGTTCTTTATAATTTTTATGAGTTTACTCATTTTTATACATTGTTCTGCTCTTAGCAACGTGATATTGCTGTCACCAATTAAAGCTGGATCACTAAGTCCCTTTTCTCAGCCCCTCTTGGTGGGACAGTGGTGGTACTGAGTCTTTGATTGGTTCTGGGCATTTCTATGCTGCTGGTCTATCTTGGAGCTCTGAGCACTGAGTTCCAGTTTCTAAACTATCTAGAAATCTCACACTACCGAACTGAGCTTGAGGTTAAGTCTATGATCAGCTCTGCAGCTTCCCTAGCCTCCTGGCCTAGTTCAAAGCTTCAGGCTCTGAGTTCATGATTTCGCCCCACCCTTTCCCATTTTTCCTGCCTTGAATCACTTTTCTGTAGTCTGATTTAGTTGTCTTGAGCTGAAAAGATAACCCACTATAGTTTTCCTTCATTTTCCCAATCACTTCTAAGCTCTACTTAGTTTGTTATTGAAGATGTGTGGGAATTTGAATTGTGCTGTTTCTTCTTGGTCTGTCATCTTGACTTGGTCCCTATGAGGTTGCAGACTTGAAAAAAAATACAAAAAATATAATTGAGAAAAGAAGCAAGTTAATTAAAATGTGAGCAATGGAATTCATTAAATATATTCACCAGATCTTCACATGTATACTTTTATTTTCTATTTCACTTGATTTCTATCTCATCTCCATCTGATACCAGTGCACTCACATTTGTATTTTAATTGAAAAACTAAGGACCACTAATGTTTTACTTCAATGATTTCTTGAATGGAGATAACTTTTTGCTCAAAGCTATTGTTTGTAATATATATAAGTGTGATGAAATTCCTGATGGAGTTATGACACTTGTAAAACTTCAAGAGTGGGTTAGAGGTAGACTATTTTTTGTTATTTAATGATCTTTTCCCCTTAGGGTAGAGAGGCTCATTATTTCAGATGATGGTTGTCACTAGGTGATTTAATATCATTATCGTGGTCATTGTTGTCATCATCATCATCTTCTTCATCTTCATCATCATGATCATCATCATCATTATTGTGATTATCATTTCTAAGCCATAGCAAGTCATAAAGAATAACCATGGAGGAGTCTCAATCTGCATCAGAAGAAAGACTTTACACATCAATGAAATTGTGACTCTTTGTATATATAGCATTATTATTAACTTGCTTGCAAAGTACCTTATAGCAATTATTTGAATGATCTACTTCATCTGAAACTCTGAGAATAAATGGGGATATGACAGAGGTCCTTTTATTTGATTTTCTTTTGCTTCCTTATCACTTGAACAATTTCATTTCTTGTACCTTCTCCTCCTTCCTCCTTCTTCCAAATTCTCATTCCATGAAACCGTAGAAGACTTTTTTTTTTGCTTTTTGGAGGGCAGTTGGTGTTAAGTGACTTGCCCAAGGTCACATGGCTAGTTTTTGTGTTAAGTGTCTGAGGCCAGATTTGAACTCAGGTACTCCTGACACCAGGGCTGGTGCTCTATTCACTGCGCCACCTAGCCGCCCCTATAGAAGACTTTTTATCCCCTCTTATATCAGTCTGTAGGACTGAGAAGGGGAAAAAGAAGAAAGAGTGCAGTGGCTTGCAAAATCTTGATGCTCTGGTTTTATTCTATTCTGGTGAGATACTTCTCCGCAAACCTGACCTGCCTCCCACTAGTTAGCTATTTTCAGCTAAGTGCTTGCTGTGGCTTTAGTCCCTTAATTAAGTCTCCATAGCAGGGAAACCTGAGTAGGGCATGGGGTGGGGATGAAGAAGGAGGAATCAGCCTACAGAACTTACCCAGATTTTAATAGCATCTTCTCTGTATAATGTGCTAAGCATTCTATACAGAGTGAAGTGAGCCTCCTAAATGAATAAGTGAAAATAAAGCTGAAGTAATAATAGACAACCTCCTTTAAAAATCCAGGTATTTAAAACTGCTTGGTCAGTTGCATCCAGCATACCTCAGGAGGATTCCCTGTGATAATACTACAATGGCTTTCCATAAAGGCTGTCTACATTGCTGCCTATTCTGATATTCATTAAACCTGACAAGTTTCAATGTTACTTCAGGTCACTTCAGGCTAGATATAGTAGGACTCTGGGAATCTTGGTCTGAAGCAAACCAACTGCTTTTGACGTACACTCATCCCAAATGAAATCAAAGTGAGCTTGACCTGGAAAGAAAGGACTGATTCAAAATGAATCAGAAATTATGATATTTGCAGCAATCTCTCTCTCTCTCTCCCTCCCCTACTCTACCTCCCCCACCACCCTCTCTCACACAAACATTGGCAAAAAGAAATATCTTTTATATTCCACGGTCTAAATATTTCATGGGGTAGTGAAATTAATGATTTGAGATTGTCGGATCATTGTTGTTAAAATAAGTCAAGGTCCTTTTGAGCTTTGGTGGAACTGCTGCCTAGAAACTGCAGTAACAAATATCATGAAATGAAATATGTCACAGGATATTCCAAGATGATAAAAGACAAACTTGGCAAAATATCTTCAAGGCTTAAAAGAAGCAGCAGAATAACAACAATTAGAGTGGAGTGCATCAACTTAGTGTTCATCAAATCACCTTTGCGTGAGATCCATGTTTGTCCATCTAACTTTGACCTTTCTACATGTGATGGGCACAAAGCTTGATGAGACAGTGATCCCACTGCATCCTTACCAGCATTAATCTAAAATCATCTGCAAAATGAGCACAGCTTCGGAAGTAGGGGAATGTAAGTTCTGACTAAGTTATTTTCCTGATTGTAGTATATGTGGACAAGTCTTTAGTTCTTTATATCTTCCCATTCCCTTTGTAGTGTAGTGAAGGCAATACCTTCCTCTCTTTACCTTGCTGGGATACTGAAAATGTAAAGGAAAATAGTTTGGATCCATTTTAGATGTCTTCGTAAGTATTTCTCTTGATTATGTTGCCATCATCCTAGTTATGCAGGCAATAAAGCCTAAGGATCATTCATGATTCTTTTGCTTATATCAAAGACATCAAAACTATGGTTAGATGATGAAATGGGTAAGTGCTGGAACTGGAGTCAGGAGTACCTGAATTCAGACCTTTCCTCAGACAATGAAGGTGTTACTCTGGGCAAGTCACTTAACCTCTCTGAACCTCTGTTTCTTTATAAAATCCAAAGAATAATCTTTGCCTTCACAAAATTGTTGTTAGGGTCCAATGAAACAGCATAAGTAACGCATTATATAAATGCTAGCTTTTATTATTATTAATACCTTGGCATCTTTCCCTTGTGTCAATTTCTAATGTTATCAACCTTGTTCAAATTTTTGTTATAGCTTACCTAGACTATTATAATAGACTTCTGACTAGTTTCCAGTGTGTTCAGTCTCTCCTCTTCCAATTCCTCTCTCATTCTACTAAATGCCAAAATAATCTTCCTATTGAACAGGTCAAATTATATTGTTCCTGTGCTCTGAAATCTTCATTGGCTCTCTGTTGCTCATAGAATAATATACAGTATTTTTAGATTGGTATTCTGGCCACTATATAGTCTTACTCCCACTTCCCTTTCTAAGCATTATTTCATAGTACTCCCTTCAGACACTTTTATTCCCCCTTTCAATTCTCCATCCTGCTGTTTACCTCCATTAATGAAGATAAGTGAGAATTGATGGCCAATTTCCATCTGCATACATAGATATTAATTTGTTCCGCAGTAATCTACAGGGACTCTCATTTCAAACAATGATCTTTGAGATATTATTTCATTGGCATGACTTAACTCAGTAGTAATGATAACTGACCAACTTTGACATTGCTGGGTTGAGAGTCAGTAAAGTTTGGGGAAAAGGAGGGAAGGTAAGCAGAATTGTTTGGAGGGTGGGAAGGTTGAATGTTCAACTGCTCCCAAAGAGTGGAGGAGGAAATAATGCACAGAGTACTAAATAGATTTTCCAGGGTGAAGAATAAAGCCAATGAGAAGGGAATTTGTAGTCTATTCTATTTGTAGACATTTTTAGTAAGGGAATTAAGGGATGATGTGGTTTTTAGATTTGAGGTAAAAAACAAAAGAATATATATATATATATATATATATATATATATATATATATTGTGTGTGTGTGTGAGGGAGCAGAATGAGATGAGAAGAGTGAGGAGGAGGAGGAGGAAAATGAAGAGGGGCAGGAGGAGAATAACAGCATTTATGTGGCACTTTAAGATTTTTCAAGTACTTTACATACATTTTTTTCTCATTTCATCCTTACAACAGTTTTTGCTATGTAGGTATTACATTTTACAGATGAAGAAACTGAGGCACAGAGAGGTTAACTGACTTGCCCAGAATCACACAGCTGTTAAATCTCTGAGGGACAATTCAAATTCAGTTCTTTCAGATGCTGAATTAGCACTGTATACATTCCTGAATACAGGCTAACCCAAGTTCATTTTTCTATACATTTCTGAATGTGTCTTATTGTCCATCTTTAGTTCTGTATTTAGCTATGAATACTAATCTTGAAGGGTTTCTTGTTCAATGCTTTATCATAATTTGGACAAGAAATATTGTTCCTTTGTTTTTTACCTGTGTGGCATATTAGGGCAAATTCTTTTGACTGGTGATGGTTCTTGTTGAAGAGGTCAGGTTTGCCACATAGCAAGTATGAAGTTGGGTGGAGGGAGATAGAAGAATGCAGTTATTTTATAGGAAGATGGAAATGGAAAATTTCATAATTGTATGAATTACTATATCATTATATGGTTCAAGCATGCTGCAATAGAAGAAACACTGGACTTGGCATCAGAAAATTTGCCTTCACGCCATGGCTCTGACAGTTATTGCCCAATGAGACCTCAGGCACATCACTTGAACCCTTTGGTCAACAGTGTCCTGGTGTATAAAATGGAAATTTTGGACTAGATAACCTCTTAAGTATGTTCTGGCTGTGACATCTTGTATCAACAATGCAGTATTCACAATGCTTACGGTAACTATAAATATACTGATATGGCTATTAATCACAAAATGTAACAGGCTTTCTACATGGGAAATATAGGTAGAGCATTTATTCAAATACCAGAAAATGAGTCCCAAAGCCAGAAAGTCAAATCCATCACAGTAGTTATGAAGTTGGCACATGTAGTTAATGTAGTAAACACTCCACGTTCTCAAGCCTTCAAAACAGGACAGGCTACCTCAGGCAAAGATCCTCCTCTCCTCACTCACACAACTACTCAGTGTCCAGGCAGCTTGCTCCCAGCAGCTCAGGTTCCTCCTCCCCTCTTCCTCCCACCCCTGCAGTTCCAGTCCCTAGCAGTTCTCGGCAGGAGTCCTTAGCAAAGATTCTGCCTGGTTCAAAAGAGAAAAAGGAGTTTGCCCTGCAACCACAGCTGCTGCTGCTGTTTCCAGTCACTACTTCAGGAACTCTAGCTTGGCTCGGCTTCTTCTTGCCCCACCCTTCCTGCTACATCATCAAGTTCAGGGGACATGGAAGATCTTCAAATCTCATTACCATTACACATCCCACAAAACATCTCTGTAGTCATCTATCAACATCTCATTGGTCCTCAGTTTTTTCATTCTTGAAATTAGACAGTTATAGAATCATAAGATCATTAAAGTCCTTTTGTGAAATCTAAAATTATTTGCCTTTTTTTGAGGGGTAATTGATGTTAAGTGACTTGCCCAAGGTCACACAGCTAGTAAGTGTTAACTGTCAGAGGCTGGATTTGAACTCAGGGTTCTCCTGACCCCAGGTCCAGTGCTCTGTTCACTGTGCCACCTAGCTGCCCCATATTATTTCATCCTTATGGTGAAATTTCAGAGCTTGGCTTTCAAACAAAATAGCCCTGTATGTGTATGTATGTGTGTATATACATTGACATATGTGTATACATATATACATGTGCCTATACATGTTCATGTATGTGTATGTGTTTGTATTATGGGAATTAGACCTTTTTTCTGATTTTCCCTGTTGTACAGTACACTTTACACCAGGGCTTCTTAACTTTTTCCACTTGATGACCCCTTCAGTGCTTTTTAAATACTGGGTCATGATCCCATATAGGCTCACAATTCACAGTTTAAGAAGTGCTACTTTAGGCAGAGACTATTTCCCTTCCTCTATTTGTATCTGAGATACATAGCACAGTGTCTGGCAATAATAAGTGCTTCATAAAAGCCTTTTGCTTGATTGGCTGATGAGGAGGTTGAAATAGATGACCTCTAAAACCGGTCCCTCTTGTCAATGTACGTTCCTAAGATTTGAAGTATGCCACGATGTTCTATAATTTCAACAACTTGGGGGAAAAAAAACCCCAACAGTTCTATGACACCTAGTCTTTTGAATTAATTAGAGGAGTATGTTGCATACTTCCTTCACCTTCCCCTGTCATCTCTTCCAATAGCAGGCTTTTACGGAATAAAGGACTACAAATAAACCTCTACGGTTCTATTTCTACAGTCATTCTGCATGTAATCCTTTGCCTCTATATAATTTGGCCCAAAGGCAAAATATGATCCCAAATATTGATGTTACAGCTATGCCATACTGCATGGAGCAGAGATTTAGGACGTTTCCAATCAATTACAAGATCAAAGTAGGTAGACAAATTGGATTATTCAAAAACTGACTGAACTTGAATCCTTTGGGTATTTTATGCTGGCTTTAAAAAACAGTAGAAAAAAATGTCATTTTTTTTGGTTAGAGTCTTGGCTTGCATGGAGACAGCTAAGTGGCGCAGTGGATAGAACACAGGACTTGGAGTTAGGAAGACCTGAGTTCAAATCTGAGGTCAGAAAGTTATGAACTTATGTGACCCTAGGCAAATCACTTAACTTCGCCAGGTAGGTGGTATAGATGGGTAGAACACTGGGCTTGGAATCAGGAAGACTCATCTTCCTGAATTAAAATCCAGAATCAGGTACTTACTAGCTATGTGACCTTGGGAAAGTCACTTTATATCATTTGCCTCAGTTTCCTTATCTGTAAAATGTCAAATCACTATGTTATATTTGCCAAAAAAAACCTGAAACAACAACAACTGAAAACAAACCAACCCAAAATGTGGTCACAGAGAGTCAGGCACAACTGAAACAACTAAACAACAACGACAAGAACAACAACAAAGCATATATGGTCTTAAGTCATATAACCAACCTTAATTCTATCACTAAATGATTATATAGACCAATAATTTTAAATAAATATAAAAATTATCATTGTATATTAATAAATTCAGTGTTATGAATATAAACTAAAGTGGTACAAATATTATGCTTAATCTAAGGCAGTAAGAATAAGATGGGCCCACCCACCTCTGTAAGAAAAACAAACACATGTTGCTGCTTTATGTCAGTGTGGTGGAGGATTATCTGTTCATCCCTTTTATCTCATAGACTTCAATGATGCTAGGAAGTATTTGACTCCTATGTCCAAGTGGTTGACACTGGAGGGATTCTTGGGGCTTGAGAAATAATTAAGGAGATGCTACTGTATTCTGCCAAACTTCTGGAGCCATGGGAATGCTGACACAGGCAGGAAGCATATCTGGGTGTCTAGGGGAAAAGGATATATCATTCTATGTGTGTGTGTGTGTATATACACACATAGATTTAGAATATGTATTGTATAATATATGCATGTGTGTAATATATACATGTGTGCATGTGTGTATATGTACAGAGATACACACACATATACTTTCCACTAGTGTCAACAAGATAAATCACCTCAGAGATCACAAGAGTGGTTGTCCATGACTCCTGTGCAGTCTTTTATGAGAAGCTAAATGCAATTGGGCATTTGGAGGGGAAGAACCCTGGAGTGAAATTGTATTTGAGGTATAACAGAGGGAGAACCTATTTAACTTCTCACAGCAGGGAAATTAAGGCATTCTTCTCTGCTATATTGGAACAGGACTTGCCACTGAGAGGCTTTTTCTCTGTAAAAAAGATCCAGGAAATCTGTTGCTAGGAGCTCAGAAAGCAACAGTGACAGGAACAATGCTGCCTGCTGGGAGCTATGGAGAGTTGCAGAAGGAGGGAGAGCTAGGCTACCAGCTGGGAGCTAAGGAGGGGTGTATGAAGAATGGAAAAGCATTTACTAAGTGTTTATTATTTTCCAAAGCCATTATGTTGAAGAGGAATCATATTCTGAAGAGTGTCATTGGGAAGCCATATGTAGTGTATGATTCTAAGTGATTGAGGCTGTTATACAGATCTTTGGGGACAGAGTTGCTCAGCATTGGGATTTATTACTTTCCAAGAACTCTGATATAGTTTCTGCTCATTTTCTTGGATTTATAAATAATATTTTCTTTCAGTTTTTATTTATTTATTTAATTAATTTTTTTAAAAATTAACTTGTTTGTTCACTTTTAGGTTACAAGATTCTGTTCCATAGTCACTTCAGTTATAGATTTTTCTCCCCTTCCTCCCCATGCCCCACCCGACCCCCCCATGGTGGCATACAATCATGTA
>CM053601.1:58455578-58472921 GCA_028646575.1 Pseudocheirus occidentalis
AGTGGGGTGCTGCAGCCCCACTTCCCAGCCTTGGCTCAGTGAAAGTGCACCCCAGGACTACCACTCAAGACCACGATCCAGATCCAGGACACTCAATGCAAGAGCCCTTGGCCTCGATGGGTCGCGTCAGCCCCCTGCTATCTGCAGGCCAAGGGCTCTGAAGTAGCCCAGTGGAAGTGGCTGCCGCTTCTTTCCTGCTGCTACACCTGCCTCCTGCTGCTTCCTTGCCCTGGGAGCAGTTTGGCCAGACCCGCTCTTCTCCTCCCCAGTTAGCAAAATCCACTGACCTTTCTCTTAGCCTTTTTGTCTTCTGGCCTGATAAATGTGGTAACTCTGCCTCCAGTGCAGCCGATATGCTCTCCTATAGACACGGCTCCCTGCCCGATGCCCCACGGCCTTAGCCAGCGGGATTTCGGCAGCGGCTCCCAGACTGCTTAGAAGAGCCCTGCCTGCTGCGCTGCCTGTAGCAACAGATGTTCTTTCTGTCTTTTGGAGAGTTTTGGAGCTTGAAAAACTGTTTAGTGTCCCATTTTATGAGTTTTTTGGCATGTTTGTGTGGGAGCTGTGGAGCTTTGCTGCTTCTATGCTGCCATCTTGGCTCTGCCCCCCCAACCTATGTATTTTTTAACGAAAAGTTTACAGACCTCAGTTTAAAAATCCTGATCGAAGATCATGTTAGTTTTTGGGACTAAAATGTCAGATTATTGACTTATATCGAATTTTTCACTGAAACCTTCCTCCTCTTGAATACATGATATTAACATTTTTTTTATTTTTGCTTTTTGGAGGGGGGAAGGTAGGGTAATTGGGGTTAAGTGACTTGCCCAAGGTCACTTGGCTAGTTGTTAAGTTTCTGAGACTAGATTTGAACGCAGGTCCTCCTAACTCCATGGCTGGTGCTCTATTCACTGTGCCACCTAGCCACCCCTGTGATATTAATATTTTTGACCTAACCAAAAGACTCTTTTCCCCCAAAATTGATTTTTATTTAAAAATTTTACTCTATGTTTTACCTTACCAAGATCTTTTTGCATCCCAGCTCTTTCAGTCTGTGCAAGCTGTCTTTCTTGGCTTTGTATCATCTCTTATACTAAGGCAGGTGATATAATGGATGATACACCAGCCTTAAAGTCAGTATTTAAATCTTTCCAGAGCTACTCACCAGCTATGTGACCATGAGCAATTTATTTGTCTTTTCCCAGTCTCCTCATCTGTAAAGTAGGAATAAGAATAGCACTTAATTTGTCAGATTGTTGTGAAAGATAAATGAGAAAATTTATGTAGAAAGCTTTGCAAACTTTAAAATACTCTCTGAATGTTAACTATTATGGTTCAAGTTAATGATAAAAGCATATAGGAGTATCAGATTCTTTGATCTTCATTCCAAGTTGACAACAGACCATAAATTCTCTTTGGGTCTAGTCATTCAATCAGTTCCTTAACTGCTTAATTGCAGTGCCATCTATCACAATTCAAGTATCTTTTCTACAAAACTAACTCAATATATCTTGTTATATTATTTTGTTAAAATTTAAATAAATTAACCAACACCTCATACCATATGAAAAGTTAAGGTCAAAATGGGTACATGATTTAGAAATAAAATGGGATACTTTAAGCAAATAAGAGGAGTGTGGAATAGTTTACTTATCAGATCAATGGATAAAGGAAGAATTTATTACCAAAAAGAAACAAAGAACATTATTGGATGTTCAATAGATAATTTTGATTACATGAAACTTAAAAGTTTTTGTACAACCAAAACCAATTCAGGCAAGATTAGAAAGAGAAGAAAACTGGGGGAAAATTTTTATACTGTTTCTCTGATAAAGGTCTCATCTCTCAAATATATAGAGAACAGAGTCAGATTTATAAGAATACATGTCATTCCCCTATTGATAAATGGTCAAAGGATATAAATAAGCTTTAAAACCATGCATACCCCCTTGTTGAGCAATACTCCAACTAGATCTACAACCCAAATAGATGAAATAAAAAGAAATAGGACCGATATGTACATAAATATTTATAGCTGCTCTTGTTGCAGAGAATTGGAAATTGAGACTGTGCCCATGAAGTCGTGAATGACTGAACAGGTTGTGGTAGATGATTGTGATGGAATACTACGGCGCTATAAGATAATGAGCAGTATGCTTTCAGAAAAAGTTGGAAAGACATATATGAATTCATGCAAAGTGAAATAGGCAGAACCAAGAGAACACTGTGCAAAGTAATGACAATATTATATAATGACCAACTGCAAGTGACTCAGCTATTTGCAGAAACACAAAGATCTAAGACAATTCAGAAAGACTTATGATGAAAAATTTTATCCATCTCCAGAGAAAGAACTGATAGAACCTGAATGCAGGTCAAAGAATACTGTCATTTTATTTTCTTTATTTTTCTTTGGGTTTTTTAATCTGTGTTTTCTTTTACAACATGATTAATTTGGAAATATGTTTTGCATGACTGGACATATATAACCTTTATCAGATTGCTTAACTTCTCAGTGGAGGAGGAGAGGAGACATAGTGGAAGAGAATTCAAGCTCAAAATTACAAAAGAAAAAGGTTAGAATAGTTTTATAGATAATTGGGAAAATATTAAAATAAAAAAATGAAGGAAACCATATGCAATGAGTATGGAAAGCAATTGTGATGCCAGATTTAGTAGGGCCTTGATTTTGAAGCTCAGGACTTTAATTTATACTCAGGAGACAACAGAAACTACTGAAGTTTTATGAATATGGAGATGATGTGAAAGATTGTTCCTATAGTTATAGAAAGATGAGTTGGGAAGATAAGAGAACAGAGGCAGGAAGTACTATTTGGAAGCTATTGCATTTGTACAGGCATGTGGTAACAAGAGCCTATAAGTACTGTGTCAGTGTAGATGGAAAGCAGAGATAAATACAAAAGATATTGAAGAGGTAAAATTTGTAGTCCTTGGTAGCCATTTGGTTATCAGGGTTGAGGTCTAGGAAAGAGTGAAAAATGAACCCAGCATTTTGAACATCATATAACAGTTAAATTATGGGGCCATGAACAGAAATAGTCTTTGGAAGGCAGAGGAAGTGTAAGGAAAAAGATTAAGTTCTATTTCTTACCATATTGCATTGAGAGTCCTCATGGTTCAGCAGGTGGTGGTGATGTCCAGTAGTTGGTCATGCAAGTCAGGAGGTAAGAAAGTAGGTAAGATCTAAGGTAGAGATTAGGGAGACAGGGCTATATAGAGCTGATAGTACAAATTATGTGGGAGAATGAAATCTCCAAAGAAGGAGAAACAAGTGGTGAGCAATTAAAGAAAAAAACAATTTAGGTTGTCAGACATTTGAATTTCTTGCTGAGGATGATTTGTGAAAAACACTTTCCACATAGAGCTTTTAGAAGAGGAAAGATATCTAACTTCATAAACTGCTTTGGGTAAAATGTTTCTGGAGTCAAAAAGATGAACTTAAATTAGTTCTGGTGGTATGTGTGGTACTGTAAGCCCCTGTGTTTTGTGACTCTGGTCACACCAATTTCCTTAAAGGTCCTGCCAGTTCTTAACTGTATTCCCAAAAGATATTCAGTGTGAGAAAGGATGGGAATAAAATTGAGCAAAAGAAATAGATATTGCAGCATTAGTTTTTAACAGATCATAAAAGCAATGCTTTCATTTGGACTGAAGGCTAAGGAGCTCATTAATCAGTCCTTCTGCTTCTGACCTCAGTTTCTGGATAATGAAAAGAAACCTTTCCAAGGACTGTTAATATGCTGTAAGAATTCTTATTTATTACAGAAAGGGAATAGATTTAGAACACATATACACACACATATATACATACACACATGTACATACACATATATATTATCATTTGTATATGCATGCACACGTACATACATACACACATATTTGTGTGATGATTTAACTGCATATTTGTTAAAATGTTATCTTTTTAAAAATTTTAGACTTGAATACTAAAACTTAAATACATAATAAGAAAAGAAACAGAAACATATTATAAACTTAAACATCAAATAAGGAAAAAAATGTGCTCAGCAAAACATAAGAGGATGCAAAATATATATCGATAAATTTCCATTTCATGAAAGCCTATTTATTAAATACTGTCCATTGTGCTAAAAGCTATCGATCTTTTCTTCCTTGTATGTTTTCTTTTGTTCTCTGCTGTACATTTTTTACTTTGTTCTTGCCCCTCCTTCCGCCCCCTTTCCCACAGGCTAAAATTAAGTGTGGATATACTTATATATAGACACTGATATATATCATGTATCATACATCATATATCATACATGCATACATACACACATATACTTTCCCTAAGAGATTCTACTCCTAATCTTTTTTTTTTTTATGTTTGTGTATAACTTTCATTTCCTATCTTTCCTGATTACTTCTACATGCTACCTTGCCCTCCTGGTTACTTAACCTACCTCTCCCTCCAAGGATTTCTTCCCTATCTTTCCATTCCCATAAAACTAAATACCCTTTTGTATATCCCCTTGACTTAGTCCCTCACCTTCTCCTCTATAGATCTGTTCCTTATTCTCCCAAGAATCCCACCTTTATCCTTTCATTTCTGTTGATCTAAACACCTTTCTATATCCCCCTTTAACTTATTCCCCAACCTCCCCTCTAAAGAACTTCCCTCCTTTCTCCCCTCCCTATCCTTTAGCATTTTTTCTTTGTAAATTTAGATTTTTATACTTTTCTAAATGTGTACACACACACACACACACACACACACACACACACACACACAGTTCCCTTTTGAACCCATTCGCATGGATGAAATTAGGTTTCCAGAACTACCAGCCTGCCTCCTCTCTCTAATTACTTCCTCTGTATCAGTTATTCCTCTCACACCTCATTTAGGTTATTTGTTAAAACATCTTCCCCCATTTTTGATGAGGTAGGGAATAAAAGGGAAAGAAAATCAATTTCTGTTTACTTAAAAATATAAAGGTGGGAGGGTGACAAACATATATATGTATATATATATATTTGTCACCCACCTTTATATTTTTATAAGAGTATACAAAAAAATATATATGTGTATATATATATGTATGTATGTATGTATGTATACTCTTGTACATAGTCTCAGATGAGGTCATCGTATTATTAGTTTTAGGTGGCACAGTACATAAAGTGCCTGGCCTGAAATCAGGGAGATTCACCTTCCTGTGTTCAAGCCTGGCCTCAGACACTTATGAGCTGTGTGACCCTGAGCAAGTCACTTAATCCTTTTTTGGCTCAATTCCTCATCTATAAAAAGAATTGGAGAGGAAAACAGCAAATCACTCCTATCTTTGCCAAGAAAACTTCAAATGGCATCATGAAAGGTCAGATACAACTCAAACAACTGAACAACACTAACACCAACAATATTCTTTTGGCTTGTTACTAGAGACCTCTCATGAAGTATGCATAATGTATGTATATACTGTGTATATGTATATATACACATATGTGTATATATACATACATAATGTATGTATATACATGTATATAATGGAAAAAACAAAACATCAATAAAATTAAGTGAATAAAATAATAATTATTAGCATTTATATAGCATTTCAGTATTTGCAAAGTTCTTCAGGGATATTTCCTCATTTGATCATCACAAAACCTGGGAGCCAAGTCCTGTAATTACTCTCATTTTACAGATGTAGAAACTGAGGCAGAAATATGTTAAATGAGTTGCTTATGATCACAAAGCTAGCAAGTATATGAGATCAGATTTGAACTTGTCTTCCTGAATACATATCAAACACTCTACTATTACACCTAATTGCCTACACAGAGTATTTTATTACTCCTTTTGATAAATGTCTAAGAGAAATAAGAAGGGAAGCCTTCCAGGGTTGCAGCCAAGTTGCAGAGTTGAGAAAGCCTTTAGCTGAGCCCTCCCAATATTCTACTCTAAAGAACTTTAAAATAATATCTCAAATTGTATTCTGAAGTGGCAGAGACAAGGAAAGGTCACATGAGATATCCTTCCAGTCCACAACAACCTAAACAGGTCAGATAGAGAGAGCTATGACATAGGGAAGGAGATTGACTTAGAGTTTATGTGAATGAAACACCAGTGGTGTCAGTAGGTAGTAGCAACAGAAACAGAAGCAGCATTCAGAGTTCTCAAGCTCAAGATAGTAAATGGAACAGGTAACCACTTAGAAACAGATTACAGGGGACCCCTGTGACAGGACTGGAAACGAGACCAGAGGTTGTTTGTCAACTCCAGTGCTTATAGTCATTTCTGAGTCATAGCTGAAGGGCAGAGAGGAGTACTTTCCCTTAAGAGGAAGTGGAAGTCCTGAGGAAGAGTATCTTTGTAGATTATATGAAGGTATAATTGAGAATCCTTAATAATCAACTAAAAACTAGTCTAAACAATTAACAATTTTAGCAAAGTTGCAAAATATAAAACAAACCAATAGAAATCATCAGCATTTTTGTATACCATCAACAAATCCCAGCAGAAAGAAAGGGAAATAGGAATTCCATCTAAAATGACTACAGATTATATAAAATACTGGGAAGACGCACCAAGAAAAGCCGAGGGATAATATAAGCACAATCACAAAATGCTTTTCACTGAAATAAAGATCTAAAGAAATAATAATCTAAGCAATTGGCTCCTGGGTCATCTGAGTCAATAGAATAAAAATGACAGTTCTACCTAAGTTAATTACTTTTTCAGTGCCACAGAAATCAAAGTACCTAAGAATTATTTTAATAGAACTAGAAAAAATAGTAAAAAAAAATCATCTGGAGCAACAAAGGTCAAGAATATCAAGGGAATAAAAAATAAACAAAGGAAGGTGGCCTAACAGTTCTAGATTTTAAATTATATTACAAAGCAGTAGTCAACAAAGCAGTCTGGGACTGGGTAAGAAAGAGAGTGGTGGATTAATAGAATAGATTAATAGAGTATATGGTAGTAAATGACTATAGCAATTCAGTGTTTGACAGACCCAAAGATTCAAGCTTTTGGGGTAAGAACTCAACATCTGACAATAATTGCTGGGAAAACTGGAAAAACTAGGCATAAGAGCAATATCTCATACCAAATATCAACATAACGTTAAAATAGATAAATGATTAAGACATAAAGGGTGACATAAGAAAATTAGGGGAGGTTGGGAAAATGTGCCAATGAGATCTATGGATAAAGGAAGAAATTTATGACAAACGAGGGATAGCATCATAGGATGTAAAATGGATAATTTAGATTAAATTAAAAAAAACTTTCGCCTAAACAAAACTAATGTAATCAAAATTAGAAGGAAAACAGGAAGCTGGGGGAAAAATTAGAGCAAGTTTCTCTAGTAAGAGACTCATTTCTCAAATATATAGGCAACTTTGCCAAATTAAGAATAAACAGCCAGTTGATAGGTTATTAAAGTATACAAATGGGAAACATTTAGAAGAAGAAATCCAATCTTTTAGTAGTCATGTGGAAAGTTGCTCAAAATCACTACTAATTAGAGAAATGAAAATTAAAACCACGGAGATACCAACTGGCATTTATTGGATTGGCTAACATGACATAAAAGATAAATGACAAATGCTGGTGCGGATGTGGAAAAACTGGGACACATGAAATGCTACTGGAATTGGAAACTAGTCCAAACATTCTTGAGAAAATTTGGAACAATGCAATGCCAAATGGGCCATAAAACTGTGTATGGCATTTTTTTTGACATAGCAATACCATTACTAGGTTTGCATTCCAAATGAATCAAAGAAAATGGAAAATGACTTATTTGTACAATGTGTATGTGTGTGTATGTGTATGTACATATTTGAACACACATATACATATATACATACACATACACATGCTTTTCGTACTGGTAAAAACAAACTAGAAATCAAAGGACTGATCATCAATTGAGAAATGACTGAACAAGTTATGTTATATGATTGTGATGGAATCCTATTGTGCAATAAGAAGTGATGAGCAAGATGCTTTCAGAAAAGCCTGGAAGACTTATATGAACTCATGCAAAGTGCAGTGAACAGAACCAGGAGAATATTGAACATATTGACAGCAGTACTGTAATGATGATCAACCCTGAAGGACTTAGCTACTCTGATAAAGACAATAACCCAAGACAATTCCAAATGACCCATGATGAAAAATGCCTTTCATCTCCAGAGAGAAAGCTGATGACCTTTTAGTGCAGATTTAAGCATACATATTTAAATGTGTTAACCTATACTAGAGGATTATACGAACATAAAGTTCTGAGCTCTTCTCATTTTTAAAGTGTTTTTTCACTTATTTACCAGAGTCATTTCCCTTTAAATTTCATTCCATCATGCAACAACAACAACAAAATCACCTGATTTTATGGATTAGATAATTGAGGAGTTAAATGTTTTGCTTATGGCAATAAATGTAGTAGGTGCTGGAGGTAAGATTTCAACACATTTGCCTGAAATCTAATTCCAATACTCTTCTACTGAATCACACTTTTGTTGCAGTTGATAACACTTGCTATTTCACTTGAATGTATTGAATTTATATTTCCAAAGTGACTATAATTAATCTTTTATCCAACATCTCAAAGTAATATGGCTTTTAATACTTTTTTTTCTAAAAATCAGCACCTTTGTATAGCTGCACCATTAAATGTTAAGATATTAATGTAGTATAGAAAAATATCATTCCTCTAAAGTCTCACAATAGGTGAACCAATAAAATCGAAATGAAATTAATCTGGGAAATAACACAAAAGGAACTTCTATTTAAAATTCCAGCCTTAAAAGATATATTAAACTATAACATTTCTTAATAAGACTCATAGAGTGATTTCTATTTTCCAAAGTTAATGAAGATTTAAGAAAAAAGAAAATTTAATGTGCTATCCAATTAGCATGTTACCCACTGCATTGGAGTTTTAAATTCTTACTGTGTAAAACGAGAAATTCATGTAAAGAAAAAGAAAACAACTCTATTGGCCTATTCTCAAAGACAGACAAGAATAGCATCATTTGTCATAAAGTTAATATCAAATCCTGCAGAATTTCTATGAAAAAATACACCTTTTAACATTGCTTTCCAATAAAATCCTAGAGGACTCTAGTTCTATGTATGCTGGAATACAATTTTATTGTTATGGGATATGGTTCCTAGGAAAAGACCATGATCTTTGAATCAACATTTTGGTTTTGTTGGATTTTTGTTATTATAGGTCTTGGTTTGTAAGCATGTGGTTCATGACTTCTCTGCTGAGAATCTTTAAGTCAGTATATTTTTATATTCTTAGCATTGTTTTTGTTGACTTTGGATAGGAGAGCTCTGGCTAGAGCTCTATGGCTGACTGTGGCTATAGTTAAAGCACACACTTTGAGGGTATGGATTATCTTTTCCCTGATTTCTGTCATCCAGGTATACTGTCCTGAGGACAAATCCAAGCTTATAGCCCACTCCTCCATTAATGTTTATCATTATTAATTCTAACCTACTCCCCCTGAGTTCATACCACCACTTTCTCTTCTCTTGCCTTCAGAATCCCTCTTCCAACCTTAATACTCATCTCTTCAACTTTGATCTCTTCCATATGTACTTATTGTATCTTCTCAATTACCTGCAACATGGCATTGAGCCCTTCCTAACTTTTGCTGGCCACTCCAACATGCACCAGTTTTATTACTGCCGATATCACAAGAACTGACAATATATTTACTACTAGGCCCATTCTTCCTTTTTCGAGTGATAATGATAATTGCTAACATCTGTATAGTATTTTAAAGTGTGCAACGTGCTTAAAGTATGTTGCCTCATTGGATCCTCACAATAAGTCCTGAGAAGCAGGTAATATTTTTTTCCCCATTTTGCAAGGGAATCAACTGAGGCTGAGATAAGTTAAATGATTTTCCTAGGATCTTACTTCTAGCATTTGAATTAGCGTCTTCCTGACTCAAAGTTTAGCACTCTAGCAGTTACACTGACTTTGACCTTGAAAGAACACTTTAAAGTTTGCAAAGAGCTTCACAGAGAGGAGAGTTCAGACATTCATGGCTGGCTTGGCCATAATCTCACTTGTTCTTCACCATAACTTATGATGTAAGTGCTTTCTAAATTTTAACCTCCTATTGTTTCAGGTAAATAAAACAGGTTTGGGAGAGTTTGTGTGACTTGTTTAGGGTCACACAGCCAGTAATTTTTTTTAGGCATCTTCTAAGTTAAGTCTTCCTGACTCCCAATTCAATTTTAAGCCCATTGTGACTCTTACCTTCTCCTATTCATGTTGTTATGTTCAGATCTGGCATGATCAGAATGACTGGACAAGGTCTCCTTTGGAGTTCATGATATTTGAATGATTGAATTATACAGTGGAAAGAACCCTTGCTGTTGGGGTCAGAGTAGTTGGTTTTAGAATCTCACTTCTGATTACTGTCTAACTTTGCATAAGTTATCTAATCTCTCTGGGCCTTGATTTTCTTGAGGCATCTGGACTACATTGCATCTAAAGTCTCTTTCATATCTGGACCCTAATTTTGGTTTCTATTTGATTCATCTCTTACTTTTCTCCATTATTTTGGGATTTGGCTCAGTCTTCCTCAATGCCAGTTAGAGAGTTACACATATATCTAGGTTTCATCAAGGTGGGGACATAGGATTAATTGTTGTTCTTCTTCCTTGAAGAAGATTAAGATGACGTCGCTATGTCGGCACCCAGGTACGGTTTGTCTGACTGTGGATGGTCAGACCAATATGAGTTAGGAAGGCTCTACCACAGATCTGGTACAAATAGTTCTCATCAACATTTGGGCTAGTAATGTCTCTAAATGTGCACATTTCACTTTTCTTTTGAGCTACTGAAATTCCTCTTTGCTCAAAGAACACAATGCTTTCTTTGATGCAGACACACCGTGCTGGATGGTCCTTTACGGGTTCCTCCCATATCATGCAATTGGCTCCAATGCTCTTCAGAGAAACTTTGAGAGTGTCCTTGTATCACTTTTTCTAATCTCACTGTGAGCACTTGCCCTATGTGAATTCTCTGTAAAATCGTCTTTTGGGCAACTGTATGTTTGGAATTCAAACATGTCCAGCCCAGCAGGGCTGAGATCTCTGCAGTAGAGCTTGAATGCTTGACAGTTTAACTCAAGAAAGGAATTGTGTGCTACCTTATCTTGCCAGGTGATTTTCAGAATCATCCTTAGACAATTCACATGGAACTGATTCAGTTTCCTGGCACGTTACTGGTATACCATCCAGGTTTCACAGGCATACAACAATGAGGTCACAAAAGCTCTGTGAACCTTCAGTCTGATAGTCAGTCTAATACCTCTTCCTTTGGAGACTCCCAAACACTGAGCTAGTTCCGGCAATGTGTACATCTGACTCATCAGCTGTGTGTAAATACTTGGAAAGTATTTACACAGGGCAAGTGAACAACATTCAATATTTCTCCATTTGTTGTAATCAATGGTTCTATGTATGAATGGTGTAGTGCTGATTGTGTTTTCCTGGTGTTAATTGTTAGGCCAAAGTTAGCACAAGCAGTAGAGAATCAATTGTACTTTGTTGCTTCTCAGCCTCATATGCTGCATTGAATGCACAATAATCTGTGAACAAAAAAATCATGTACCATCTCTCCTTCCACTTTAGTCTGAACTTGTAGCCTTTTCAAGTTAAGTAATTTATCATCTGTGTGGTGGCTGACTTTGATGCTATTTTTGTCTTTGTTGAAAGTCTCTGACAATAGCTGAAAACATCATGCTAAAAATGAGAAAAAGCACACATCCCTGCTTTACAGCATTGGTGACTGGGGAAGCACAAATCCATTATCCAGAACCCTACCAAATATGCCACCATGAAATTAAAAAAAACTGTATTGATAACCATTTGCAATAAAGGTCACATGTAGTATTTTATGTTCCTGTGATCATAGATTTGAGCTGAAAGGGAAATCAGACGGCATTTCATTCAGTATTTTACAAATGAAGCAATTGAGGCCCAAAGAGGCTAATTAATTATTCCAATGTCACAATGATTCTGCATGTCAAGGTTAGATTTGAACTGAGCTGCCCTGACTCCAGAACCAATACTCCCCCCCATAACAGTGATGATGTGAAAGAAAATACAGATTAAAATAACCTCAAGAAAAGTAAAGAAAGTAAAAATAAAAAGTTGCTTTGATCTGTATTCAGAAACTAGCAGTTATTTTTCTAGGGATTGATAGCATTTTCCATACTAAATTCTTCAGACTTATCATGGATCATTGCATTGCTGAGAACAGCTAAGTCATTCATAGCTGATTATCTTAGAATATTGCTATTTCTTTATACACAGTACATTTCACTTTGCATCAATCCATATAAGTATTTCTAGGTTTTTATGACAGCATCCTGCTCATAATTTATTATAGTATAAGAGTATTCTATCATAATTACATAGCACAACTTATTCAGTCATTCCCCAATTGATGTGCATCCCCTCAATTTTTAGTTCTTTACCCACAGAAAAAAATCTGCTATAAATATTTTTGTAAAATAGGTCCTTTTCCTTTTTTCTCTCCTTTGAGATATAGACCAAGTAGTGGTATTTCTGTGTTAAAGGATATGTATGCATGGTTTTATAGCACTTTGGGCATAGTTCCAAACTGTTCGATAGAATGGTTTAATCAATTCACAACTCAGAAAACAGGACATAGATGTCATATTTTCCCTACTTCTCCTTCAACATTTGTCATTCACCTTTTCTGTCCTATTATCTAATCTAACAGGTAAAATATAGTACTTCAGAATTATTTAAACTTACATTTCTCTAATCAATAGTGAGTCAGAATATTTTTTCATATGGCTTATAGATAACTTTAATTACTTTATCTGAAGACTTATATTATCCTTTAATCATTTATCAATTGGGAAATGACTTATTTTTTATATATTTAACACAATTCTTTATATGTTTGAAAAATGAAGTCTTTATCAGAGAAACTTGCTTTAAATTTTCTTTATAGTTACTATTACATGTATTTCCCTCCATCCTATTTCCCCTACCCTGATTCATTTTATTCTCTCTCTCTATTTTCTCACTATCCATCCTCTAAAGTGTTTTGATTCTGATTACACCTTCCCCCAATCTGCCCTCCTTTCTATTACTTCCCCACTCCCATTTTCTTATTCCTTTCCCCTTCCTTTTTTCCAGTAGGGTAAGATTCATTTCTATACCCCATTACCTACGTATCTTATTTCAAAGTTACATTTAAAAACAATTTTTGAACCTTGTTTTTAAAACTTTGAGTTCCACATTTTTCTCACTTCATCACTCCCCAACCATTCTCATTGAGAAGGCAATCAATTCAATATATATTGTACATGTGTAGTCATGCAAAATACTTCCATAATAGTTATGCTGTGACAGACTAACTCTATTTCCCTCCATTCTATCCCATTCCCATTTATTTTATTCTCGCCTTTCACCTTGTCCCTCCTCAAAAGGGTTTGCTTCTGATTACCACCTCCCCCAATATGCCCTCCCTTATATCACCCCTTCAACCTTTTATTCCCTTCCTACCTTCTTTCCTATAGGATAACTTAGATTTTCATAAAGAAATGAGTGTGTAAGTCATTCCCTCAGAAGCCAGTTCTGGTGAGAATAAGGTTTGCTGATTGTCTCCCCCCTCTTCCCTCTTTACCTTCACTGTAAAATCTTTTTCTTGCCTCTTTTCTGTGAGATAACTCAACCCATTCTACCTCTTCCTTCCTACTTCTCCAAGCACATTCCTCTTTCTCATTGCATAATTTTATTTTTTAAGGATCATCCATTCATATTTAACTCACTCTAACTTCCCTCCAACAACCCTAATAATGAGAAAGGTCTCATGATTTACCAATATCATCTTTCTATGTAGGAATATAAACAATTCAACTTAAGTCCCTTATTATTTCTCTTTCCTGTTTGCTTTTTTTTAAAGTTTCCCTTGTATATTGCATTTGAAAGTCAAATTTTCTGTTTAACTCTTTTTTTTCTGAAAATTAAATTAAATTAAATTCCTCTATGTCATTGAATGTAATTTTCCTGCCTCATTGGTTACATTCAGTTTTTCTGGGTAGGTGATTCTTGGTTTTAAGACTTGTTACTTTGACCTTCATAATATCATATTCATATTCCAAGTCCTTATGATCCCTTATGTAGAAGCTGCTAAATCTTGTGTTATCCTGATTGTGTTTCCAACAATACTTGAATTGTTTCTTCCTAGCTGTTTGCAATATTTTCTCCTTGACCTGGGAACTCTGGAATTTGGCTATAATATTCCTGGAGCTTTCCTTTTGGGTTCTCTTCTAGGAGGTGATCAGTGAGTGAATTCTTTCAATCTCTATTTTATCTTTTGCTTTTAGAGTATCAGGGAAGTTTACTTTGATTATTTCTTAAAAGATGTCTACACTTTTTATCATGGCTTTCATGTAGTCCAATAATTTTAAAATTCTCTCCCCTGAATCGATTTTCAAGGTAAGTTGTTTTTCCAGTGAGGTATTTCACATTGTTGTCTATTTTTTCATTCTTTTGGTTTTGTTTGATAATTTCTTATTTCTTCAAAAGTCATTTGCTTCTGCTTGCGCCATTTTAGTTTTGAAAGAAATTTTTTTTTTCTTCAGTGAGCTTTTGGACCCACTTGGCAAATTCTGCTTTTTAAAACATTCTTCTCCTCACTGACTTTTTGGGCCTCTTTTGCCATTTGGGTTAGTCTGTTCTTTAAGGCCTTATTTTCTTTAGTATTTTTGGTGTCTCCTTTACCAAGTTGTTGATTCTTTTTTTCATGATTTTCTTACATCACTTTGATTTCCAAATTTTTTCTCTACTTCTCTTATTTGATTTTCAATTTTTTTTTGGAGCTTTTCCATACCCTGAGACAAATTTGTTTTTTTCCTGAAGGCTTTGCATCTAGTAGATTTGACTTTCTTGTCTTCTTCTGAGTGTATATTTTCATCGTTATCATCACCAAAGTACATTTCTGTAGTCTGAATTTTTTTATGCTATTTGCTCATTTTTGCAATCACTTGACTTTTTTTAACTCTTTGTTAATGTTGAACTCTACTTCTAGTGTGAATGATATACTGTCCCAAACTTCAGCGGCTTTGTGCAGTTGTTTTTAAAGATACTTCAATGAACGTGTAAGTTTACAATTCTTCCAAGGTAGTGTTCAAAGTCCAAGTTCAAGTTCCAAGGTATGATCAAATAAGTGTTGTTTATTCCCCTCTTGGCCTGTGCTCTGGTCTGTGACCACAAGCACTGTTTTCTGCCCTGAATCTGATAGGAAGGTTCCCTCTCCACTGTTGCCACAAGCTCTGTTATACTAGTACCAGTAACCAGGGAAAGCTAGGTGGCACAATGGATAGAGCTCTGCTCTTGGAATCAGGAAGACTCATCTTCATGGGTTCAAATCTGACCTCAGACACTTAATTATATGTGTAATGCTGGGCAAAGTCACTTAACCCTGATTTCTTCTGTTCCTCAACTATAAAATCAACTGAAGAAAGAAATGGCAAACCACTCTAGAATATCTTCCAAGAAAATCCCAAATGGGGTCATGGAGAGTTGGACATAACTAAAAATAATGACAACCTCTAGTTACTTCCAAGAGATATGCACATAAAATGTTTCTTGAATTTGATTGAATCCAGTCTATAACCACATTCATCTTTCTTTTCACATCTTTGTCAAATATTGACTCATTTTGCGTGCACTACAGAGGTCAGATTCTCATTTTCATATAAACCATGCACCTTCCTTTACTTTTTAAAAATGTAATAAATTTTATTGGTTTCTTGTTTACAATGTTAATTTTCATGAGATTTTTGAATTACAAATTTTCTCCCTGTCTTTCCCCTACCCCAACCCCAAAACAGTGATCCCACTGTAGAGCCCCTCCCCTGGTCTGCTCTCTAACTTTCTGGTAGGGCAGGGAGGGTCTCCCTAACCCAGCCCCTGTATATCTTAATTCCTAGTTGCAGGTATTGCAGAGCTTTAAATTCTAGATTCTTACGATTGCCACCCCCCACCCCGCCCCACTGGAAGGACAAAGAATTCAATACAGGCTGTGTAGGTGTGATTATACAGGACATCTTCATAGTCAACATATTGTGACAGTGATCATATGTCCCTTCTTCCTATCCCTCCCCCACTTTTCTGTTCCCTGCCCTGTCCCTGTCCCTCTACTTAAGTCTGAGCATCCAGCATCCCTCCCCCAGACCCTGCCCTGCCCTCCATCATCCTACCTTTCATCCCCATGCCCCCTACTTCCTTGTGTGGCATGACGCCCAGTTTAGAGTTTAGGCCATTTCTTCCCTAAGCCAAATTCAATGAGAGTAAAAGAAAGTAAAACTGTAACAGTTATCCATTGCCTCTTTCAAACAGGATGGTAAACCCCATTTCGTCTCTCCCTGTCTCCTCTCATTCTAGTCCACTCCCACCTCAGAATTTTCCTTTTAAAGTATCATACCTTCCTATTCAATTGATCCTATGCCCTCTATATACCCATATATACACATACTCAGATATGTATTCATATGCATCTATAGCCTCCTATATAGACATGTGTTTAAGTATACATATATGTCCATTTGTATTCCCTTCACCTATCCTCATACTAAGAAAGGTTTCATAACTTATTATTATTGTTTTTTCCATATTGGCATGTAAATAATTCAAATTTGACAAGTTCCTTATGATTTCTCTCCCATGTTTACATTCTCATGCTTCTTGTGTTTGATTGTCAAATTTTCTGTTCATCTCTGGTTTTTTCAGCAAGAATGCTTGAAAGTCCTCTACCTCATTGAATGACCATATTTTCCCATGGAATAATATGCTCAATTTTTCTGGGTAGTTGATTCTTGGTTTTAATCCCAGCTCCCTTTATCTTTGAAATATTGTATTCCAGGCCCTCTGATCCCTCAGTGTAGAAGCTGCCAGATCTTGAGTTATCCTGATAGTACTTCCACACTATTCAAATGGTTTTCTCTTGGTGGTCTGTAATATTTTCTCCTTTAACTGGGTATTCAGGAACCTGGCAATAAAATTTTAGAAGTTTTCTTTTGGGGATCTTTATGAAGAGGTGATCGGTGATTTCTGTCAAGTTCTATTTTGCCCTCTGACTCTAAAACATCAGGGCAATTTTCTTTGAGGATTTCTTGAAGGATGCTTTCCAAGTTCTTTTTCTGGTCATGGGTTTCAGGTAGAACAATAATTTTCAATTTGTGTCTCCTGGATCTATTTTCCAGGGCAGTGGTTTTTTCAAGGAGATATTTCACATTGCTTTCCATTTTTTAATTTCTTTGTAACAGTTTAATAGTATCTTGGTTTCTCAT
>CM053601.1:58473421-58488605 GCA_028646575.1 Pseudocheirus occidentalis
GGGGGAGGTGCTGGGGCTGAAGCTCTGGGAAGGGGGTCATTTAATTTGTCCCCCATTGCCCCTTTGTGGAAAGGGTCTAGCTTCAAGCATCTCACACTCTTTCCTAAGAACCATGTTCTGAGGGGTGGCTAGGTGGTGCAGTGAATAGAGCACCGGCCCTGGAGTCAGGAGTACCTGAGTTCAAATCCGGCCTCAGACACTTAACACAAAAAACTAGCTGTGTGACTTTGGGCAAGTCACTTAACCCCAACTGCCCTCCAAAAAAAAAAGCAAAACAAAACAAAAAAAAGAACCATGTTCTGAGACAGTTCAGTGAAGGCCAGCAAATAGGCAGCTTCTAACCATTTTTCTTCTCTACCACAGTATAATTCTAATTGCAAGAAAATATTGTTTTTTAAAGTCCCCAAAACAGGCCATGATTCATGGTTTTCTAGGTGATAGCTAGGCCAAACATTGTTGCAAAATACACTAGCTTTTCCTTTTTAAGGTATCCAGAGAAAGTAAATTTTCCCCAATGTTGTAAAAGACACCCTAAAGGTGAACTTTTGGGAGCTACAGGCATAGGACCTAGAAGTCCCTTCCTCCATAAAGGAAGGTTTGAGAATAAGCCTTGAAAAACAAACAAAACAAAACAAGACAAAAAACCTGCAAAAAAAAATACCTTGAATTTTCCCAGATCCCTAGAGCTGAGAGAATTGAAAGTATCTGGCTCACACTTCCAGATGAGGCATCTGTCCTTGTCCTCCATTCTTCAGAAGCTGTGCACATGTCCATGTTCTCCAACACAACCAAACAGGACCAAGAATCCGAGGTCAGGTTGAGTACCTATCTGGGTGACCTAATAAGACTTGAGAGTTCAGGCCCACAAAAACAAAACAAAACACAAAAAACATGCAAAAAAACACACCTCCAAGCTACTTGGAGGACAAGAAAGCAATGGGGAAAGAGAGAGGCTTATGTACCTTCCAGTCTCAACTGGAGAAGAGCTTGAGATTTAGCAGTTTCCCGGTGTCAGAGAACCATAAAAATGAAGAAGAACCCAAAGAGGGTTAGGTTTGCCAGAGACCCCAAAATACTAACATGCTGGGTCCTGCCGAAAGAATTGGACTCAAGTCTTCTCAGCCAAAGAAAAACCAAGTTTATTGAAAGTTCAAGTTTTCCATATGGGGTAGATTCTTAAGGAGCCAGTCTATGCTAGGTTGTTTTATGGAGCTTTCACACAGTAAGTCTGTGCTAACCTATTCTATGGCACTCTCACACACGGAAGGAAGAGAGGTACACAGGAATCTAGGGGTGATCTGGAGGAGGAGTTTGGGTAGGGTCTTCAGGAGGAGTCAGTGAGGTCAGACTCCAGTCATGAGTTTGGGGAGGGTCTTCAGGAGAAGTTGATGAGGTCAATGCAAGGGTGAATTGATAGGCACAAGGGTGGGAAGTAGATGAACAATGGAGGGCTAGGCTAGTAACAAAGGTTTGGGCCCAGCCACAATGAAATACTTATGGCCTCTGCAAATGCCTATCAAGTAGGAAGATTCAATCAGACTTCAAGGGGTTTCCCAGAGCATGTACCTCAAAGATTCGTGGAGAGCTCAAGGGGGAGGTCGTCCCAGAGCCTACACCTCATCATGTGGACAATTTAACCTTATCTGAATTCTGTTTTCAAGAATAACCCAGCCCTACATTTGACTAAACTATGGGAAAATGTGGTTATTCTTTTTTCCTCATGTGCAGGTTACCACTACAAAAGGGCTACTGCAATGCCACAAGGAGGAGTGGGAATGGTTCTGGGTCCTCTGAGGCTTTACTTCAATTACTTTGATTTCAGTCACATTGGAAGAGATTCAGTTAAATCCTGGTAACAGACTGTGTCTACTGAACAGGGACTCACCTGGCTAAGTGAGACTATGATAGCTTAACTTTCAGGTGATTAATATTTTGTCTGCAATAAGTTGCAATGCAAAATAGTGCCCTTCTCTTTGCATAGTAATGGAGAGGAAGATTTCAAAACAAGAGAAAATTCCAGATTGCATTCTTATTTAAAAAAAGAAAAATATCAAGACAGCAGTAGCTATTGACTCATGCACATATTTTCTCATCTTTATAATATTTTTCTTTAAAGACAGTGTGGATAAAGATGTCCTTGGAGTTAAAAAAAAAGACGAGTTCAATTCCTACATTTGTCACATCCTTGTGTGGATCTGGGCAAGTCATTTAAAATCTTGGTGCCCTAGGAAACTTGCTAAGACTACAGGTTGCAACAAAAGTGCCAAGTTGGTTTACTAGAAAGAATTTCCTCATTGGGAGATCCATCTACAAACATAATTATGATTTAATTCTCCAATCCATAAAATGTTTAGGAAAATACAGAGATCAACGCATCTTTGCACTTATTCTTTATGAAAATACATTAAGGGAGCAATGTGGCTTTCACAGAAGATTTTCTTCAACAAACCGCATCTTGATTTTCATGCAACTAAATGAGACATATAAAGTAAGCTTTTGCTATTTGTGGTTTCTTTTAATCTTAAAAAATTGACGTGGTAGAAAAATATATCCTTTAATTCCACCTCAAATTGTTTTTTTTCTCCAAGCATAGATTAAAACTATATTTTATGAAAGGTTCTGGAGATAGTTTTTTTCAAGAACTTCTTGGTATTAGCACCAAAGTAAAGAAAAATTAGAGACATATACTTACATAATGTCTTTGACAGTATTTTGGGGGATAATAGATGCCAATTTCTTTGAGTAATTTTTTTTGGGTATATTTCACCAAGCCTTAGTGAAGAGGTTTTCCCAAAAAATGGTTGCCTGAGACCCCAAAATACCAACATGCCAGGTCCTGCCAAAAGAATTTGACTCAAGTCTTCTCAGCCAAAGAAAACCAAAGTTTACTGAAAGTTCAAGTTCGCCATATGGGGTAGACTCTTAAGGAGCCAGTCTATGCTAGGTCATTTTATGACACTTTCACACAGAGCAAGTCTGTGCTAGGGTATTCTGTGGTGCTCTCACACAGATAGAGAGAAGACGGGGTCTTATATACAGAGAAATCTAGGGGTGGTTCAGAGGAGGAGCCTGGGTAGGGTCATCAGGAGGAGTCAATGAGATTAGAATCCAAGAGTGGATTGATATTTTGATAGGCTCCAGGGTGGGAAGCAGATGGACAATGGAGGGCCAGCCTAGTAACAGGTTTGGGCCCAGCCACAATGAAATACTCATGGCCTCTGTAAATGCCTCCTGAAGATTCAATCAGACTTCAGGGGGTTTCCCAGAGAATGTACCTCAAAGATTCAAGAAGAGCTCAAGGGGGGGGGTGTCCCAGAGCCTACATCTCATCATTAGGACCATGAAAATATTTCTCATGAAAATCCATAAAGGTATCATCACATATACACCACGTACATATATGTCTATGTGATTATATACATAAACACACATTCAAATAATTTGAGTTTCCCTCAAATTTAAGAATTTCAAATGTAGGGATATTCTCCACTGACACAAACTGTAACCTGTCAATGATTGAGTAGAGTCATGGAGGTATAAAGAGATTAAATGTTTTCCCTAGGGAAGATGGGATCTGAACCCAAATCCTGATGCGAGGCCCAGCCCTACGTTCACAGTGCCATTCTCTGAATATGTCTGTCAGTCTAATTTTCTATTAGCTACTTTTTTACCTCTCAATCATCTATCTAGAGAGATCACCAGTCTCTCTAATTTTGGTCTGTCTTCCTCATTTCTACCATCTATTAATCTCAAAATAATCTATTGCTTTATCTCTATCTATTTATTCTTTTTTCCTTGTTGTTTGTTCTTTTTTTCTTGGCTTGTTTATTTTTTTATTTTCTTGTTTACATTGTTCCTTTCCACGAGATTTTGAGTTACAAATTTTCTCCCCATCTTTCGTCTTTCCCTTACCCCCAACCCCAAAACAGCGATCCCACTGTAAAGCCCCTCCCCAATCTGCTCTCCCTACCCCAGTACCTATATATCTTAATTCCCAGTTCAATGTAGATAATAATAATAATAATAATAATAATAATAATAATAATAATAATAATAATAATAATAATTTTAGGCCTCCCCTAAATTTTCAGGTTTTTGCCACCCCAGAGAGAGCTGCAATAAATATTTTTGTACATATGGGTTCTTTTCCCATGTCTATGATCTTTTTGAGATACAACCCCAAAAGTGGTATTACTGGGTCAAAGGGTATGCAATTATTTTTAACCCTTTGGGCATCTATCTATCTAGTCTTATTGTTATTGAGTCATTTTAGTTGTTTCTAACTTTCTATGACCCCATTTGGGGTTTTGCTTACAAAGACACTAGAGTGGTTTATTTCCCTCTCCATATTATTTTACAGATGAGGACACCAAATTAAACAGGGTTATTAAAGTTCCCCAGGGTCACAAAGCTAGTTATTGTCTGAGGACAGATTTGAACTCAGGTCCTCCTGAATCCAGGGCTCTTGTTCTATCAACTGATCTATTCTACCTATCTAATCTATTTTATTTTTGAGGGGTTACAGATACACAACCTTTTCCCAGAGTTGAATAAGGATGATAAGAGGATGTCATACTGTTTGTTACTGGGGACAATGCATGCTCCTTTCAGTGCTCAGTGACTTTCAGTAGTTTTCTGCATCAGAAGGTTATAGTATTAAAACATCAGTATTCAATTGGTGGTGCTATATAACTGTATAATGTCTTGATATTAATGTTACTATGCCTACAAATCATGGAAGGTCACATCCTTGGAAGAATGAATAGTTTAGGTGACTATAAGAATAACCTTAGGGTGGCTAGGTGGCACAGTGAAGAGAGCACCAGTCCTGGAGTCAGGAGTACCTGAGTTCAAATCCGGCCTCAGACACTTAACACACACACAAAAAACCTAGCTGTGTGACCTTGGGCAAGTCACTTAACCCCAACTGCCCTCCAAAAAGCAAAAAAAAAAAAAAGAATAACCTTAGGTGCAGAGTAAGTCAGTTACCCCATATGACCAACAATGTCCTGCATGTGAGAAGCAGTAGAAATGTCATTTTAAAGAATATGTGTGACTGCAATAAGAAGAATTATATAGTAAGAATGAGTGACAAATAACCTGCATGCTATATTATACCCTGGAAATAGTCAAAGGATAAGAATTAAAATCCAGATCATTGGGTTAGTAGCCCATGGAGCATTCACAGAAGCAAACAATGGGAATTGCATATCCTGGGAAGACATGAATGAATTACAGTCTGCAGTGATGGAGGGATCACTGAAGGGATGAATGTATAGAGATCCATCTACATATCTCAGAGTCCTCCTAAGTACACTTAACACCAGAGAAGAAGAAAGCAGAAAGCAGAAAAGACTAGGGAAAATCTGAAAGGAAAATTCCTGAGGAGTCAGTAGAATCTATAGCATAGTAAGAATGGTTATAGGTACAGAGGAGATGGAACAGTCTTTGATCTAAGTTTAGAAAGAAGGGAGGGAAAAAATGTAGACCCCAGTACAGAGATCCCGTGTTTATGAGAGAGATGCTTGGTGTTTTTAGTCTTACCAGTAAAAAGGGGGGGGGGTGCATCATGTTTCTAAAGTTGAAGATAGAGTGGTCCTTGTGACTGGAGGAAAGAAGGCATAGAACAGTTATTGTGGGGGCTATGCAGGACAAAGTTAGGGGGCTAGTAGAAGTTATAAAGAATTAATAGGTACCCTGGTTCATTAGTCAAGAGCAGGGTTTCTTAAACTTTTTTCCACTTGAGACTCCTTTTCACTGGAGAAATTTTTTATGCAACCCCAGGTATATAGGTATACAAATCAAACGTTTACTCATAATAAATCATAAGGAAATCTATTTTAAAAACAATTCTTTGACATACATATAGTTTTACCATTTATTAAAGATGAACCAAATTTGTATTCTAATGAGTTGAGTGCATTCGTTTATTCTCACGTAAAGAATTAATCTTGGCAGAATATTTAATGGTGCAGGATGTAATATTTCTTTAACATCTTTCAGAGTTGATTGATATTTTGATTTTATAACTGTCAATACTTGGAATGCTGTTTTGCATAAATACATAGTATGAAATGACAGAAGTATGTTTAGAGTCATTTCAGAAATTGTTTGAAATTCTGTCCTAATCCCAAGAAAAAAATTATTTAATGATTTTTTTGAAAATTCAAATTTCAAACTTGTGTTGCTTGATAATTTGGCAAATTCTTCTTGAACTTTCAGTGGCAGATAACTGACTTTTAAATTTCAACTGAATATGATTTATGAACCCAACTTAATTTTGTGGAAACAATGTGAAAGTGTTTGCAGATCCCGTGCGTGATTGTATGCCACCATGGGCAGGGGGAGAAGGGAGAGGAGAAAATCTGAAACTCAAGTGATTCTGTAACTGAATCTTGTAAACTAAAAGTAAATAAACATCAATAAATTAAAAAAGAGAACATTCAGTGGTATGCTGAAAGAACTCTGGACAAAGTCAGGAGAAACCTAGGCTCACATCATGCTTTTGGCCCTTATTATGTGACCCTCAGAAACTTTGGTTTCCTCATCTGAAAAACAGGGATCATGCTTGTCATACTTGCCTCCCAGCGTTGTTAAAAGGGTCAAAAAGGTTACGAATGCAAAGACTCAAATAGACTTCAAACTATCACGTGCCATTCATTGGTGGTGGTGTTCCTGTCTTGCTATTTGCATTGCTAGTGTCTTCCCTATTAACTGACTCCCTTATAATTAACTTTCTGTGGGATAAGAGGTCTTGCTTAATCTTGGCTATAACCTTAGAGAATATGATATATGATATATTACATGATATGATATGTTATGATGACATCACGTGATGTTATGTAACATAACATATCATAACATATCATAACACAACACAACATATCACAACATAACATAATATAGCATAATATAGCATAAAATAACATAACACAACACAACACAACATAACATAACATAACATACTATAATTAATATAATGTAATATAATAAATGTAATGTAATATAATAATATAATAAATATAATGTAATATAATATAATGTAATGTAATATGACATGGTATGATATGATATGATATGATATAATATGATATGATATGATATGATATGATATAATATGATATAATATAATCTTAGAGAAGATTCTTTGGCCCTCTGGGTCTCAGTCACGAGGGAATCAGTACCAAAATTCAGCCCCAAATTCCCAGAATTGTTTTTACCAAAACTTGGAGTTTTCCATTTTGTCTCCTCCTCCAACAATCCTATTTGTATTTTTCTGTTTACATATAATGTTGCCATGGTTGAATGTAAGCTCCTGAAGGATAAAAAAAAATTGTGGAATTGTAATCCAAAGGGAAATGTTTCTGAAATTGTGTCTCTAGGCACTTCAGATGATCAGTTATAACTCTCATAGTTAAATCTTTGCAAAAGCTACTTTAATTATAAAATATTAAAAATTATAAAATAAATAAATAAAAATTATAAAATAAAATTATAAAATTATAAAATAATCTGCAGTTGTAAACATTTCTAAAAAACTGTTTTCTACCCTATTCTTCCAGATATTGATATTTTAGTAAAACTTCAATTTTTTCTTTTAACATAACTATGTAACAATTATTTTCTTGAAATAACATGTTTAAATCATTGAGGTTCTTTTTGAAAATATCCAAAAAACAACAGTATTAAAAGCTATGTCATTAAAAATAAAATCAGATTTCTGCATAGTCAAAAATATAATGACTTTTTCAGTTTCAATAATCTGTTTAAATATTTTTCTCTTAAGAGTTACTTTACTTCTTTATGTAGTAATAAGCTTTTGTAATCAGAATCCATGTCTATGCAAAGGTTAACAATGAACTCTAAGGTCATGGCTTTTAGTGAAGTTAATAATTTTGATAGTATTCACAAAGCATATCATATAATTCTGTTAAAAAATTGACTATGAGTGCCTCTTGATGTATCATGCAATGAGTAAAAGTGATATAGATTTTCATTGCCACCAGCTTTATGTTTTGCTGCAAATCCAAAATTCTTGCCCATCATTGCCCCAGCATCATTTGTATAGACTTCAATGCAATTTTTCCACTGTAAACCTGCATTTGAGAAAAATTCATTGACTTTAACATATGTATCTTCTCCTCTTGTGTGCTCTTCCAAAGGGTGACAAAACAATGATTCCTCATGTATGCTTCCTCCACAAATATATCTTACATAAACAACTGTGTCATATTAGAAATTTCCATTGTTTTATCTAACTGAATTGCAAATTTGGCGCAATTAAGTTAATTAAGTTCATTAAATCTGTTAATACGCTGATGGAATTTGGGATCAGTAATTTCAGAAATTCTCTTGGAAAAAAAATATCATTTGATAAAGGAATTTTACAAATTTCATCTCCATATTTTTTTCCCATGAGCTATTTCTGACAATTTAATAGTGGCAGGTAGCACTAAATATATTGCATAGGACTTTTTAGTTTTTGCAATAAGAAGTTTCTTAAGATGTAAGTAAATGCTTTTCATTGACAGTAACAAATTTCTCATAACACCATTTTTCTTTATTTGAAGATTTTAAAAGTTGTTCAAAATAGTCCTTAGATTTATTGCAGTTCATTACATGCTTGGTATTAATATGTCACTTTAGTTTGGCTGGTTTCATGCTCTCTGTAGCCAAAACTTCATGACAAATTAAGCAAAGAGATTTATCCGTACCATCATCATGATTTGAAGTAAATCCATATTGCAAAATATTACTTGACATACCTTCCTTTTCTTGTCAATTAGGTGTAATACAATCTGGGAGCAAAGACTGTGCTGCATTGTCATCAGTATTTTTACCACTTCTGTCTAAATTTAGCCATCCATTCATAACTGAAAAATATTTTTTGTCCTAAAATATAAGTAAATATTGCTAATAATTTCTCAAATAATTACTAACCTTAGTTTATGAAATTACATTTGTTTGTGCATAATTTAAAAAGAAATAATGTTTGCATTTACATACACATATAGCAGTGATGATGGAGAAATATTATTATAAAAGTCTTTTTTGTCTTTACTTGCTTCAATTAAACACTTATATTTCTATAAAAGAAGGAAAAGACAGCAATTTAAAAAATCAAACATTCTAACACGATCCAATCCAAAGATATACTCACTTGATACTTACATGCTGAAGAATGATGGACAAAAAAATATTTTAAAGTCTTTTATTTTCCATTATTAAACTTTTATACTTCTGTAAGAGCAGAAAATTTTATATGTATAGCAAAAACACTACATTTAATAACATACAATATATTTAAATCTTAGCTGAGCTTTTCCTGGCAGCATTCATTGGCAATTGTTTTTTTTTTTTGGAGGGCAGTTGGGGTTAAGTGACTTGCCCAAGGTCACACGGCTAGTTTTTTGTGTTAAGTGTCTGAGGCCGGATTTGAAATCAGGTACTCCTGACTCCAGGGCCGGTGCTCTATTCACTGCGCCACCTAGCCGCCCCCATTCATTGGCATTGTGATGGCATGTGCAGTACAAAGTATGCAGTGAAGTTGTGTGATGCAACACAGCTGAGCACTGCCAGAAACACTTCAGATTCATTCCATGTTTGTTTTTGCATTAATTTTTGGTCACTGTGTGTTCAGAAAGCTTTGATTGTCATCAACTTTTTTGTAAACCTCTTATGGTCTTGTAATCCACAGTTTAAAAAGCACTTGTCTAGAGAAAGGAAAGGAATAGGTAGACTAGATGTGAATTATGTTTATAGAAGTTTGGGTGAAATACTAGTTACTTGTGGCACAGAGAAGCTAAGGCTTGTCCAACAGTCAACAGTCCTGACTAATTCTCCACTTTCTATAACAAACCTTTGCCAACCTCTTTTGTATTCTAGTGCTTTCCCTCTGTTAATTATTTTCTATTTAGCTATCATTTTCATTTACTTGCTGTTCCCCTTATTAGATGGTGACCTCTCCACTTATTACTGGCCTGTAAATCCTGCAGGCCACAGGCTGCTTACATCCCATGGGCCACTAGCAGTTCACCAAACGATTTTGGGTAACCCAGGAAAAATGCAGAGAAAAACATCCTCTATATTTTTCACAAATCCTTTGACAGGGTGGCAGGTTTTGCAGGACTTGTTGCCTTACTGACACAGCCAAAATATGTCAGAATCTGGATCCATGTCTTCTTGATTCCAAGGTCAATTCTCTATCCATTGTTATTGATAGTTCTCAATTGTAATTATTATAATCATGATGCAATCAAATAAACTTTATATATGTAATAACATTTGATTAGTAGTGTACTTTTACATTTTTCAGAACTTCAAATACCCTATGAAAAACACCATTTGTCACTGTAGAGTATTTATAGATGCAGAATTTCTAGAAGAGCAGGCTAAATTTCTATTAACCTTATGAGTCCCAGAAATAATATTTTTTAAAGTAAAGCTCATATATTAGTTTATCATCTTATCATTTTTCCTCATGGTTTAGAGTGTAGAATTTGTGGGAAAATTGTAAAAAATCTATTTATTTGAGCATTCCAATTATTCAGATCCTAAATAAATGCCAGTATACTAATACAAGAAAAATCTTTGCAGGATCAACCACATGTATTGTGACATCTATAATCTGTGGAGCTCAAAATGCAAAAAGGCATGATTCCATTTAGACAATGAGGTTATAGAAACCAATTTAAAATGAAATAGATTCACAAGAAGTAAACAAAAGAATTTCAAAATGAATTGCCTGAATTAAATAAAAGCACTGAGTACATTTCAAACCTTCCACTGCTTTCAAGAGGATGGCGGAGTTGAGCAAGCAAGCTTCAAATTCCTTCTTTTCTTTGGTGCAGATGGGATTAAGAGATGTTCTAAATGTAAACAGACTCAATAGAATCTTACCACAACATGCTAACATAGCATTTTATTTCAGCTACAGATTTCCATTTGGGGAGCTAAATATATGTTACTGGTGCTATTCATTTCTCCTAACAACCTGCCTCACCCACTTTTGCTTTTCAAAATATGCTTTCTTAGAATTCATTAGAAACAGGATTCCAGAAGCATGGAAAAAATAGAATCTAGCTTAAACTTACTGAGCCCAACTCTAAGGATAAGATAATATTTTTTTAAAAAAATGAAGGCTAAAATTATTACAATCAAAAATTAAAGTTTCCAATGAAAGGAACATTTGTAGTGAATGGAAGAATTCAATAATTGCATTTTTCCCTCTATAAAATCTTGAAAACTTGATAAGCTATAAGCAATCATGAAGCTTAGAGAACGTAGTCTTAAGGAAATTCTAAAAATAAACTATACATAAAGTAAAGGTAATCTTTGTCACATATCACACTATAGGGACTTCTGGGAGCCAAGATGTCAGAATAAGCAGTAAATCACTGTCATTTTCTCATACTGAGCCCTGACAAAGCAGAAAATGGCACTTGAAGAACAACAGAGCCAGTGGAAAGACAGGGTAAAGATGTCTTTTACCTCAGGAATCTTGACAGATTGGCAAAAAAGGTCCATTTCACTTGGCTAAAAGGAGTGTACATTTCAGGGCAGGAAGTGTCCCAGCAAGCCAGCAGCAAGGCCTGCCTCAGCAAAGTGAGATTCTGTAATAGTAAGGGAATTTGAAGATCTTCCCTCTCCCTTAATGGGCCTCACTTGGAGCCCAATAGGAGCAGCTTGTTTAGGGGAGGCTTGTTTTTCAGGAAGGACCACGCCTTTCACTACTTTGTAATAAGGCGGTAGATCATGAAGGTGGTGATGTCCTCTGACTCTGAAGAAAGGTACTGATACTCTGAGGTGAGATTTTGCTTTAGGACTCACTTAGGGGAAGAGTTATATGATCTGGCCAGATGATACTCCGGGCAATCATTGTTCCCCCAGCTTTGAAACCATAGATGTTGGTGTTTCTGGGGTAACTAACTGTGTATAAATGTAATAGTCAGGCAGATAGAAGCTTGATCTGTTGGTCTGTTGAATTGTTCTTTTCTCTGTCTATATTTTTTGTCTGATTGTAATTTCTGTTTCTATTTTCTCTGAAGTTCAGGGTTCTGACTTTCCCCTCCTTGAACTATGTAAATTTTATATATTTGTTTGAGTAAAGTAAGAATGTTAAACTTTTTTTAACTGCTCTCCTTTTGAAAAAGCAGATCAAAGAACCTGTGGTAGTAGTCATCCTGGATATATTAGGGTGCTTGCTGTTACAGATCCTGAACCCTTGTGTTGGAATAGTCAAACACCTGTTTTTCAGCTGCAAACCATGGACTGTTGCTAAAACTTCTGTTAGCTAGTTTTTATTTGAAAGAGAAGATCCAGTTTAAATTATTTATAACATTTGTTATGATTTTTACTTTGACTTTGGAAAATGGCAGAAAACAATGAAAAATTAATTAAAAAGCCAATGAATGACATTTAGGCTTAGGGTTAGGGTTTGGGAGGGTAAGAGTCAGGAGGCCCGTTTTAGGGTTAAGGTTAGGAGTGACCATGTGTTTTAGCACTGCCAGGGGAACTGGCAGACTTCAGCTCAGATAATCAACATGCTTTAAAACAGCCACAGGGAAATGCAGAAGAAAATCACTTGGCCTTAGCATATGCCAGACACAACCACTAGGACCACAGCTCATTTACATGTAAGCTGCCAGACTTCTGTAGCCTCCAGCTTCCAGCACCTGAGGTTTCAGCAAATGAAGTCATTGATCAGGCCTCTGATCACCAGCACAGGTAGTTTGGGACACTGACCTCTATACACCAGTTGGAGGGTTCAAATATTTTTTTGCTTTTTGAAGGGTGGAGGGCAGGGTAATTGGGGTTAAGTGACCTGCCCAAGGTCACATGGCTAATAAGTGTCAAGTGTCTGAGGCCAGATTTGAACTCAAGTCCTCCTGACTCCAAGGCTGGTGCTCTATTCACTGTGTCACCTAGTCACCCCTTTGAGGGTTCAAACTTAAAAGTCAAGCAATAGGCAAACAAGATAAACAAGGATTAAAAATGAGTACTGGTCATAGGCAGTTTCTTTGGGGACAGAGAAGATCAAAATGCAAACTTAGAGGAGGACAACATTGTCAATATACCTACATCTGAAACAAGGAAGGGGAATATGAATTGGTCATAAGCCCAAGAAACCTTTTTGGAAGAGCTCAAAAAGGATTGTAAAAGTCAAATAAGAGAGGTAGAAGAAAAAATGGGAAAAGAAATGAGAGATGTGCAAGAGAGAGTCACCATCCTGGAAAAGGAAGAAAACTGAAGAAAACTGACTGAAGAAAACGAGTCCTTAAAAATACTATTGGCCAAAAAGAAAAAAAAATCTACTAAAAAACATTCCTTACAAAGTAGAATTAGCCAAGTGGAAAAGGAGGTAGAAAAATTAACAGAAGAGAACTCCTTAAAAAGTAGAATTGGCTAAAGGGAAAAGGAGGGGCAAATGTTAACTGAAGAAAACAATTCCTTAAAGATTTGAATTGGGCAAATGGAATCTAATGACATTATGAGAACATCAAGAACTTGTCAAACAAAATCGAAAGAATGAAAAAAATAGAAGAAAATGAAAAATATCACATTGGAAAAACAGCTGACACAGAAAACAGCTGACACAGATATCTTAAGGATTATTTGTCTACATGAAAGCCATGATAAAAAAACAGCCTGGACAGAACATTGAAGAAATTATCTAGGAAAACTGCCCTGATATTCTAGAATCAGAGGGCAAAATAGTTATTGAGAGTATCCACTAATCACCTCCTGATAGATATGCCAAAATGAAAACTGCAAGATGTATTATAGCCAAATTTCAGAATTATCAGATCAAGGAGAAAATACTTCAAATAACCAGAAACAATTTAAATATCATGGAACCACTGTCACAATCATGCAGGAAATAGTAGTGTCTACATTAAAGGATTAGAGGGGTTATAATGATCAAAGGAGCTTGGATTACAACCAAAAATTAACTACCCAGCAACACTGAACATAAACTTTCAGGATATTGGAGAGAAGAGAGGGCAGAAGGGAGGGCAGAATAAGAAGGGAAAAGGGGAAAGAAAAAGTAGGGGAGCCTACAGAAGTTAGGGCATATTGAAGGAGGCAAGGGGTCAAAAACAAACACTGGTGAAGAGGGAGAAAGAGAAAAAACTGTAAGTAGGGGCAGGGCGGAATATTATGGAGAGAAAGACAGTTATTATTCATAAGTAAAATGTGAAAGGGATGAACTCTCCAATAAAATTGAAGCAGATAGGAATGTGGATTAAAAAAATAATCCTTTAATATGTTGTTTAAAAGAAATGCATTTGAAGCAGAGAGATCCACACAGAGTGAAGCATAAAAGACTGCAACAGAATATGTTATGCTCTAGATAAAGTAAAAAAAAATCAGGGCTAATAATCCTCATATGTGTCAAAGTAAAAACAAAAACAGATCTAATTTAAAGAGATAAGGAAGGAAACTGCATTTTGTTAAAAGGAATGAAAGACAGTTAAGTAATATCAATGCTAAACATATATGCACAAAGCCATATAGCATAAAAATGCTTAGAGGAGGAGTTAAATGAGTTACAGAAAGAGACAGCAAAACACTACTAGTAGGGGATTTTAGCACCCTCCTTTCAGAACCAGAGAAATCTAACCACAAAATAAACAAGAAAGAAGATAAGGAGGTGAATATGATTTTAGAAACGTTAGATACAGTAGGCATCTGGAAAAAATTGAATGGGGATAGAAAAGAATATACCCTTTTTCTTACTGGTATGTGACACCTACGCAAAAAGTGACCTTATATTAGTGTATAAAACCCTCACAATCCAATGGAGAAAGGCAGAAATATTGAGTACATTGTTTTCAGATCATGATGCAATAAAAATTACATGTAATGAAGGACCATGGAAAGATAGATTAAAAATTAATTGGAAACTAAACAGTCAAATCCTAAAGAATGAGTAAGTCAAACAACAAATGATAGAAACAATCATGAACTTCATCCAAGAGAATGACCATAATGAGACAGCATCTCAAATTTATGGGATGCAGCCAAAACAGTTCTTAGGGGAAATTGTATATCTCTAAATGTTTACATGAATGAAATAGAGAAAGAAAGGACCAATGAATTGGACATGCATTTAAAAAAGATAGAAACTGAACAAATTAAAAGGCCCCAATTAAATACCAAATTACAAATTCTGAAAACCAAA
>CM053601.1:58489105-58512990 GCA_028646575.1 Pseudocheirus occidentalis
CCCTCTAAAATAGAAATTCATTTCTGTGCATTTCTAAAATCTCCAAAATCTAAGAAATTATGTTGCTGTTGTTGATGGTGGTGATGGTGGTCCTTCCTTTTCAGAGAGGACCAATACTATTATGAGGATTATGTCTTGACTTGTGAGTGAGTTGGGTTTAAATGAGATAGAGCTGTGCAAAGTCATCAACCTCTCTCTTTCCTCAAGTCATTGAAGTCCAGTGGAAAGATGGAAGTCAAGGCAACTGGTATATAGAAAGAAAGAAAACTTTAGTTTAATGGATTGGGGAAAACTTTATGGAGGATGTGGTCATTTTGAAGGATTATATAATCATAGATTTAAGGATAGAAAAAAATCCCAAAGGCCACCTACTCCAACCCCTTCATTTTGAAAATAATTAACTTAGAGGTCTAGATAGGTTGTAATGAATTGGTAAAGTTAACACAAATGACAGTGTCAGAATTCACACCTAGAACTTAAGACTCCAAATCCAGGCCTCTTTGGAACAAGTTTTCTCCAACTGCATCAAATGAAGTTTTTTTTCTGAAGACCTCTTTAGGTCATTCTACATTTTGCATTTATGAATATGTAACACACCTGAAACCCAAACTGCATAAACACCTCCCTCCTCCCTTCCCCCCCCAGCCCCAGCAGATTTCCATGTAGAATTCTAGAATCAATTTTCAAGGGAAATCCTCCTTTGACCACTGATTTATTGTAAAAAAAAAAAAAGGAAAGAAAAGAAAGAAAGAAAGAAAGAAAGCTTCACCATGGAAGGTACATGGAATTTGGCTATGATAGAGACTGTAACTTTGAGTTAATTGGTAAATTAAACTACATGGTAAAACTACAAAGAATTAGGGCTTAATATATGGTTATTAGGGCTTAATATATGGTTAACACAAGAAGTAGGTTCTTTTCCCGTGCTCCATCATCAGCTTTAAATTTTTTTTGTTTATTGAGCACAGATATGGAGAGGCTTCAATGAATGCACATACTTTTAAAATTTAGGCTATTTCAGGACTCATGGTACTGCCCTAAAAGAAGGGGACCTGTGATAGAGAGAACCTCCCTTCCATGGAAACAAACAAAATGAAGGGAAAAGTCCCTGATACATTCAGAGTATAGTCTTCTTCAAAACAACTTTTTGAATTGCTGTAAAACCAGTTACTTCAATTTCTACAAGACCAGAAGGGTTATTCCAAAGGTGTGAAGTTGATATTGAAGTTTCTCTCAGAGATCGAGTTGATTAAATGTTCATAAAGACATGACAAATTCCCACCCCAGCTTTCTTGATTATTTTTCATCCAAACATAAATTTCTCTTGAAACTTTCTTTTATTTACTGTCAGTTTTCCACCCTCACAGCATCAAATTAAATCAAAATTAAGCACTCATCATGCAACAAATACAGCACCAATTTGCTACATTCTATTTTAAATAGTGCCTTTTTGTCCATCATTGATTTTCTATAGTTTGATGGAATGCATTTCTATAGATATTAAAAAGATGATGCTGAATTTTTCTTTGTGGCTAGTACAATGTGACATTGATGAAAAGGACATTAAAGGACAATTTCACCCAAAAAAGTAAACATTACAATTTAAAGAAGTAACCTCAATACTTATACTTGCTTCTTTTTAAGTGAATTGAAGGCATTGAAAAAAAATCATACCAGTACCTAAGGATATGCGAATACACCTTGAAAATTAATCTTTAATCCATTGCTGAACCAGGAAGTGGTATTTCCACATGAATCAAATTTTCAATTAAGAAATGTCATCTCAAACGGGGAAGTAAATAAATAGCATAAAATGAAATGAGAATCATGCTTCAATTTTAAAACATAAAAGGTACAATTCAATATCCTGAAAATGATAGCAAGAACAGCTAATGAATATATTTGGCTATGGGCAGTATCTCTGCTGGACAGCAATTATGATATTTACTAAAATAATTAGTACTTTGTTTTATATCAAGAGACTGAATCATTACAGTGAGAAGAGTGCAGCTCTAGGCATCAGGAAAGACTCAATTTCACATCCCACCTCTGATTCTGATGAGCTCTGGGACTCTGGACAAACATTCAAGCAATCAATAAGCATTTATTTGTTAAGCTTTCACTAAGTGTTAGGTACTATGATAGGAACTGAGAATTCAAAGAAAAAAAGATAGTCCCTGCACTTAAGGGACTTACATTTTATCAGCAGAGACAATATGTGCACATATATAAATATAGTTAGGGAACCTCATATACAAGGGAGGCTCCTTATATTCAATCAGTCACTTCTGGTAGTTATATTCTATAAAGTCACTGCAAACACTGCATTAGTGAATGCTGAACCTTGGCTCCTAAGAATAATAAAACATTAGGTTTTTGTGACCCTCTGGTCATAGCAGTTTCATCAAGTGATCCAGACATAACCTTGTTGTAAAGCCATGCACAAGAAGCTTTCCAGAGGGCTGCTGGTATGCACAGCTTTCAAGGTTCTGATTACATAGTATAGTGAACTCTATTCAGCAACAAATCAGAGCAAAACATTCACAGATAATCAAGGAACAGCATTCATAATATTAAAACTTATCACAGAAAATCAAAACAAAGCATTCACAACAACTTATCACTGAAATGGCCACATAGTTTTCACCACAGTGGTTATGTAGTTTTGAACAAAGTACAGTCATTTAGTCAATCACTTAGTAACTCAGTCATTCAATCATCCCTAAGGAGGCTTGCCTCCTTAAGGGTAACAAAATACAAAAGTCAAAGTTCTCTACTCGTGGGACACATTAAGATACAAATCAGTTACTATTCAGGCATCATTCATTATTCAATCATCAAAAAATACAAAGGGCACCCACTCCTCAGTCACAAGTAATTCACAATCTTCTCAGTACACAGTATCCAAAAGTCTTGTTTCAGCTTGACTTTGGGGTAGGCTCTCAGATTCCCTGGATCCCCTTCCATAGTCCCAGCTCCTACCTGGGTTCACCAAACTGTCACCTGAGTTCAAAGGCAAACAGCTCTTAGCACCTTGTCCAGCTTTCTGTGCAGTTCCTTTGCCACACTGAAGCTCACAATGTCTACTCCACCTTAAATCCTTCACAGTCTCTTTTCTTGGGAAGTCAAGGCTTAACAAAGCCACAGATAGACAAAATACAAGCAGCACAGCCATGCTTCCTTAGTCTTCTGCAGCTCTCTCTGGTCCTTGGAAATCCTCAGCAGCTTGGCTGGCCCTTGGATTCAGCAGCTCCTTAGCAACTTCTCAACAGCTCTGGCTGGCCCTTGGTTTCAGCTGGTTGCCAGAAACGAAATCACTTCATCTACGTTCTCAAGGTAAAAATCATTCTCTTCTTCATGGGCCTCTCTCCCTTAGCCTCCAGAACTTGGCTCCAAGAAGTTCTGAAATTCTGCTAGGGCTTCCCCTTATATACCTATTAGCTTCTCCTGGTTCTGCCTCTTCTTCTTACATCAGCAACTTCTTGTTATATCAGTAACAGTTTTTGCTTCTTAACAGAGGCTTGATCTAATTAATTTCAAACTACCTGCTAAGTACCTGTTTGCTTTACCAATACAAAGGGATCAAATTACATTATTATTACACTTGTTTTACATGTGATTCTGTTTAAAGACTCCTCATTAGCATTGAATTCATGGTCAACAGCACTATAACTTAAGCCTGAATAAAGGTTATCTAACATGTGCATTTTCTCCATGAGTCCTATCACAGACTTCTTGCATTTAGGAACCCTAAACAGCATTTCAACACTATTCTCGCAGGCCATTTTAAACAGTGAAATAACCAAAAAAAGCAAAAAAGTGAAAAAAATAGACATTAAATGGACTTCAAAATGGACACATTTACAATATGAGAGCTCAAACAAAAAACGCAGAGTTTTGCCTTGTTCAACCTCAGCTAAGACAACTAAACATTTTTCAAGGCTCTGTGCATGTCTGTGAATGACCATTAAAGCATGACAAATACTGCTTTTAGGGTTATGATATATTTGTTTTGCAAATAGACGATTTTACAAATACAGAATCTATTAACAATAAGGATTGACTATACCTAAATATTATCTATCTATCTATCTATCTATCTATCTATCTATCTATCTATCTACCTATCTATCTATCTGTCTGTCTATCTATCTAAATATATAACTGCAAAAATGGATATAAGTGGATTATGGTGCGTCAAGAGCAGGTGGGGGAGGAGGAATTATAAAAAGACTTTATTTAAAAGGTGGTATTTGAGTTGATCTTTAAAAGAAACTAAGGAAACTCAGAGGCAGAGATGAGGAGGCAGTGCATTCTAAGAACAGAGAACAGATATCCCTTCAAGGTATGAAAACAGAATGTTGTTTACAAAGAAAGGTGTAAGAGCTCTGACCAAAGCAATATCTACACTCAATTCCAGAAATGTGCCTTTTATCTCCTAACTGAGAGGAAAGATTTTGTACAGAACAAAACACACACATATACACAAATGCACACACAAATATGTACTTATAGATAGATAGATAGATAGATAGATAGATAGATAGATAGATAGATAGATAGACAGATAGATAGATATGATCAGTGAGGGAATTTGTTTTGCTTGACTGGACGTATTTTGTTACAAAGATATTTTTTCTTTCTTTTTTCTAATGCAGTGGGTTTTGGAAAGAGAAAAATTGATGCTAATTAATCAATTCAAAATAAATGTACTATAAACATCTTAAGAAAAAAAGATAGGAAGAGGCTAGTCTGGCAAGGCCATGGAGTTTACGAAGGAGAATAACATGTAGTAAGCATGGGAATGCAGATTGGAGCCAGGTGTCAAGCAAAAGATAGAGGAGGCAGGTAAATGAACCTTTTCAAGCCTCAGATTCTTTCTCTATAAAAGGATAATAATAGTTCTAGAAAAGATGTGCTGTGGTATAGAGGGAAGGGCTTGTCTTGAACCAGGAAGAGCCAGATTTACATCCTGCTTCTGACACATTTTGGTCATGTGAGCTTTTCACCATTCCTTTCTGATTCCATGTTACTTAGTAACCTTGCTAATCATATCCCCTAATAATCTTCAGTGTAATTCTGAAAAAAACAACCAAATTAAATCTTATATATAAAGTGCTTTATGACTATCAGCTATTAATTTTTCTGTAACTAGCTGTTATTAGGCAATACAGTCATTAACATCACTAATTTTGTATAATGTACCCCAAGTCAAATCTGGCATAGTGTGAGGGGAGAAAGTGAAATCTTGGCTCATGGTCTCATGGAAGAGGAGGATGACAACAAAAAGACCCATGAAAGGCAGTTAGAGTCAATGAAAAGAAAGGATATATCCTTCTTGTGTATCTCTTTCCTGTAGGGATATGACAAGATGGTGAAAGAATGTGATGATGTGTGTGTCCCTGGGGATCACAAGTGATTGGGAGACAGCATATGCTGAACTCTGGATCTGGATCTGGTTTTAAATCCCCTTTCTGTTACGTCTTACTTGTGCTATATTACTTCCATAGGCTTCAGCTTCCTCATATACAAAACAAGATCATCTGACTTGATAGCATCTGACTTTCTTTTTAGCTCTAGGACTGTGATCATATGATGTTAGAAGAGAAAGAAACTAATAGAAGGGATGTGACATTTGATGTGGAATATGGCCTTCACTGTAGAAGGCAAACTCTAATGCACATAAAGTACTATGAGGACAGATATATGCAATTTTTTCCTTCTTATATTAGCTGGAAGCATAGATTATTTCTAGAAGTATCTGGATCCCAGTGGAAGATTCTCTTGGAGATTTCTTGAGAAGTTTTTGTGTGGATTTCTGTCCATCCATTGGGATTTTAGAAGAGGAATATAATTCTGAGTTCAAAACCTACCTCCAATAAATATTGACCAGGAGAACCCTGGAAGACCATTGGTCAAAGAAAAGGTACTGACAAGCATTGGGAGAGGGATTTTCTTATTCCAGAGTTAACTATAAAAATGAAATCACAATTTCAGTCCCTTTCCTAAAATAATTCAAATGTCTCTTCATTATAGGAAACTTTAGGATGTGTGAACTTTTGAATCAGTTCTCTAGACTGCCACATGTATTTTGGCTCATGTTTTGCTAAAGCAATAAGTTAACCTTTCCTGTTGTCTCAAGTGTGGGAACTATGTTGTTTGTTTGCAAATAATGTTGTGTTTGTGAGTGATTTATTGGGGAAAAAACTATTTAAATACCTTATTGTCAATGTCAATAATCCAGAAATTTAGGCTAGAGCAATATTTGCAATAATTCAACAAGCATCTATTAAAGATCATATATTTTTAGGCACTGAGAATTCAGCAGCAACAACAAAATAATCTCTGCCTTCAAGAACTTATATTCTATTGGAGAGATATAATATGCAAAATGTCAGGGTTAATCTATAAGATTCTAACAAGTCGAGATGGGCTGGGAGGTAAAAATGTTATGTTTTACTTTTAGCAAAACAAAAAGTTTGTATCTATCTAAAATGAAAAGTTTTAAAAGTCAGAATGACAGTATATTAATATTACAGGAAATTACAATTCTATGGTAGATAATGTATTTCAAAATTCAATTTATTTAACTGGCAGTTAAATTATGACTTAATTTGTAATTTTATGATTGAATTGCCTGGTTAAAAAAAAAGACTTCCTTAACTAATGTAGGATTGGTAATATCTTCCCAGCCTATCAATGGTCTAAGAGAGTTGTCTCCGATACTTATAAGTTGTGTGACTTGACCATGGTCATATTATCAGTCTATGTCAGAGGCAAAAGTAGAAAACTTGTCTTCTACATTTCAAGATCAGCTGTGTATTCTCAACCTCCAGAGAAGCTCTGTTCAGAATTTATAAATAATTTTCTTGTATTACTTCTTGCGTTATGGTGTTTATGACTTTTTGACTTCTAATGTTCTTGTGGCAGGTCCTTAAATTGTCTCTATTATTCTGTCTTTGAGGTCAAAGAAATTTGGAATCCTCCACATAAAATTTATGTGATGTTCATACTATTTGATCCAGAAATTTCACCACTTGGAAAAGTCAAGGAATTTATTGATAAAAAGAAAATCTCCATGTAAAACAAAGTATTTATAGCAACATTTTGTGGCAACAAAGAACAAGAAACAAAATAGATGTTGATTTACTTGGAAATGAATAAACAAATTTGTGGCACATAAATATAATGGGATATTGCAATACTGAAAGAATGTACAAATTTGATATATAGAAAGGTGAGTGGAATGCATTCTGTGAACTAATGCTAAGTGAAGAAAGCAGAGATAAAAAAAAAACTACACAATGACTTCGACGAAGTAAAATGTAAGAATAATCATCAAAAGCAATTGAAAGGGAACTTTGAAAAAAATATAAGAAACAAGCAGGACTCTGAAGAAGAGATATGAGAAGACACCCTCACTCTTCATACAGAAGTGAGAGGTTCATGGGTGTCAAACATTGAATTAATTTTCAAAAATTTTAATGGATTGATTAATTTTAATGATTTATTTTCTTTTTCTTCTATTTTCATTTTGAAATATTTTTTTGTTTTGTGAGAAGAATCTTTGGGAGCAGGGAGGGCAAGATTACTTGAAGGATTTAAATGAAGACAAAAAGTATCAATATGTGTGCTGTACATATATATATATATATTAAAATGGTAAAAACAAATTAAGAACAACAACAAAAAAATCATCTTTCATGTCAAGGAGTTACATTTACCTAGTAATACTTTTATATGTATTTCATATACCCTGTCCCTCCTCTAAAGTGTTTTGCTTTTGACTATCACCTCCATGAATCTGTCCTTGTTCTGTCACTACCCCGTCCTTCTCTTATCCCCTTTCCCTCTTACTTTCCTGTAGGGTAAGATAGATTATGAATAGAGTGAGGTTCACTCACTCCCACTCAGCTCCTGTCTCTTCCTCTCTATTATAAAAGCTTTTTTTTTGCCTCTCCTATGTGAGATAATTAGCTCCATTTTAGCTCTACCTTTCTCTTTCTCCCAGTACCTTCCTCTCTTATCCCTTAATGTTATTTTTAGATATCATCCCTTCATATTCAACTCATACCTATGCTCTCTGTCTATATATACTCCTTCTATCTGTCCTAATAATAAGAAAGGTCTTAAAAGTTACAATTGTCATCTTCCCAAGTAGAAATATAAACAGATTAAGAGTAAGTGCCTTATGATTTCTCTTTCCTGTTTACCTTTTTATGTTTCTCTTGAGTCTCATGTGTGAAAACCAAATTTTCCATTCAAGCCTTTTTTTTTTCAAGGATGTTTGAAAGTAATCTATCTCATTGAATATCCATTTTCCCCTGAGGAATTATACTTAGTTTTCCTGGATAGGTGATCTTTGGTTGTAATCCTAACTCTTCTTTCTTCTGGAATATTGTATATCAAGTCCTCTCATCTTTCATGTAGAAGCTGCTAAATCTTGTGTTATCCTGTCTGTGGCTCCGCAATACTTGAATTGTTTCTTTTTTACTGCTTGCAATATTTTCTCCTTGATCTGGGAGCTCTGGAATTTGGCAGAAACTCCTGGAAGTTTAATTTTGGAATCTCTTGCAGGAGATGATTGGTAGATTCTTTTAATTTCTGTTTCACCCTCTGGTTCTAGAATATCAGGGCAGTTTTCTTTGATAATTTGTTGTACAATGACATCCAGAATCTTTTTCTATCATGGCTTTCAGGTAGCCCAATAATTTTAAAATTATCTTTCCTGGTTCTATTTTCCTGGTCAACTTTTTTTTTTTCTAATGAGATATTTCACATTGTCTTCTATTTTTAATACAGTTTTTTTTGTTTCTTTGTTTTTGCTTTTTTTTATTTTGGAGGGCAGTTGGGGTTAAGTGACTTGCCCAAAGTCGTATGGCTAGTTAGTGTGTCAAGTGTCTGAGGCCACATTTAAACTCAGGTCCTCCTGACTCCAGGGCCAGTGCTCTACTCACCGTGCCACCTAGCTGGCCCCTGTCTTCTATTTTTTTTTATTTTTCGTATTGTTTTATTATTTCTTGATTTTTCATGAAGTTATTAGCCTCCATTTGTTCCATACTAATTTTGAAGGAACTTTCTTCAGTGATATTTTGTACTCCTCTTCCATTTAGCCATCTGTACTTTGAAAGACATTCTTCTCCTCATTGTCCTTTTGGACCTCTTTTATCATTTGTCCTCATCTGTTTTTAAGGTGTTATTTTTTTTCACCTGTTGACTTTTTATAATTTTTTTTTGCGTCACTATCATTTTTCTTCCCAATTTTTTCCTCTACATCTTTTATTTGGTTTTCAAAATCCTTTGTGAACTCCTCCAATTCACATTTTTTCTTGGAAGCTTTGACTTGTAGTTTTCTGAATGTGTGTTTAGTCTTCCTTGTCATCATAGACACTTTCTAGGCCAAACAGTTTGCTCATTTTCCCAGTCTATTAACTTCACTTTTAACTTTTTGCTAATGCAGGGTCATGTTTTCAGGTAAAGGGTTCACTTTCCCAAGCTTCAGGGGCTTTGTGAAGCTGTTTTAAGAGATACTTCTAGAGACCTGTAAGAGTTTAGTTCTTCTAAGATGGTATGATCTAAGGAGAGGGGTTTACTCCTTTTCAAGACTGTGCTCTGCCCTTTGAATGATGACAGCACTCTTTTCTGCCATGCAACTATGTGGAAGGTGGGCCTTCTACTGTAGTCACAATCTCTGCTATGCTAGTGCTCCTTCCACCCTGAGACCATTGTCGAGGACGGGGAACTAGATCTGAGTATGGGCAAAGAAACAGAGTCCTGCCTCAGTGCTAGCAAAAAGATCCCTTGTAATATATTGACTCGCTGTTTGACCCATTTACCATCTGTGGACTGAGAGCTCTAGAAGCAGCTGCTACTGCTGCCTCTGCTGATTCACTCACTTTAAATGCCTGCTCCTTGTTTGCTGTGGCAGGTTCTGGACTATGCTCTACTCTCACCCAGGTGTGACAGATCATTCTTGGTGACCTTCTAAGTTGTCTTTGGTGCCTGTGGGGTTAAAGGTCTGGAAACTGCCACTGCTGCTAGTGATTCAATCACCCCCAAAGTAGACTTGTGGTATGTTGGGGAGTCTGCACTGGAGTAGTCTGCACTGTAATATTCTACTTTCTCACTGTGGTATAACAGTCCTTTTCTGCTGACCTTCCAAGTTTACTTGGACTGGAAATTTGTTTCACTCTGTCTTTTTGCGTGTTCATCTACTCTAGAATTTGGTTAAAATAAATTTTAAATGAATGTGGAAAGATTTAGGGAAGAGTTCAGTTGAGACCCTGCCTTTATTCCCCCTTCTTGGCTCTGCTTCCCTCTAAGATTATATTTTTAGAGCTAAGGGGAATCATGGTCAAATGCTGAATATTTTACAGATGATAAAACTGAGAGGAGTGAAATGACTTGACCAAGGTTATTTATCTACCCAGAGGCTGACCTCTGTCTCCAAAATTCACATGTGTCCATATGACCCTCTTTTTCCCCCAATTTATTCATTTATTTTTAGTTTTCAACACTTGTTTCCACAAGATTTGGGGTTACAAATTTTCTCCCTCTCTTTCCCCTACCCCTGCCCCCAAATAGCTAGCTTACTCATTACCTCTTTCCTCAATCTGTTCTCGTTTATATCCTCCCCCATTCCACCACCCCCACCAAACTTTCTAGTAAGGCAAGATGGATTTCTATATCCCAGTGTCTATATATCTTATTTCCCAGTTGCATGTAAAAAAAATTATATATGTTTGTTTTTAAAACTTTGAGTTCCAGATATTTTCCTTTCTTCCCTCCTCGCCCACACCCCACTGGGAAGATAAACAATTCAATATAGATTGTACATGTGTAGTTATACAAAATGTTTCCATAGTAGGTATATTGTGAAAAACTAACTTTATTTCCCTCCATCCTATCATGCCCCTTGCTTATTCTATTTTGACCCTATCCCTTTTCTAAAATGTTTTCTTCTAACTACCCTCTCCTCCAATCTGCCCTCCCTTCTATCATCTACATTCTTATTCCTATCTCACCTATATTCCTTGGGGCAAAATACCCAATTGATTGTGTATGTTACTCCCCCCTTAAGCCAAATCCAATAAAAGTAAGGTTGTCCCATTCCCTTTTACCTTCCTGCTCTTCCCCTCCATTGTAAGAGTTTCCTTTTGCCTCTTTTTTATGAGATAATTTACCTTAATCTATCTGTTTCTCCTCCCAATATTTTTCTTTGTCACCTCTTAGTTTTATTTTTTAGATGCTATCTCTTCATATCAAACTCTTCCTGTGCCCTCTGTCTATGTATACATGTACATACATATGCACACCATCACATGTATGTTTGTGTACATCTACACCCTCCTATACATACATAAATGCATACACATATACACACATATTACCTTCAACTCTCCTCATACTGAGAAAAGTCTTATGAGTTACAATGATCGTTTTTTCCATGTAGGGATGTAAATAGTTCAACCTTAATAAGTCCTTTATGATTTCTTTTCAGTTTACCTTCTCATGCTTCTCTTGCTTATTGCATTTGAATATCAAATTTTCTCTTCAGTTCTGTTTTTTTCTTGAAAATCCTCTATTTCATTGAATGACCATATTTCCCTCTGAAGCACTGTACTCAGGATTGCTGGGTAGGTGATTCTCAGTTTTAATTCTATTTCCTTTGACCTCCAGAACATCATATTTCAAGCCCTTCAGTTCCTTAGTGTAGAAGCTGCTAGGTCTTGTATTATCCTGATTGTGTTTCCACAATACTCAAATTGTTTCTTCCTGACTGCTTGTAGTATTTTCTCCTTGTCTTGGGATCTCTGGAATTTGGCTATAATATTCTCAGGAGTTTTATTTTTCATATCTTTTCAAAAGGAAATCAGTGAATTCTTTCAATTTCTATTTTGCCTTCTGGTTCAAGAATATCAGTGCAATTTTCCTTGAGAATTTCTTGAAATATGGTGTCTAAGTTCTTTTTTGATCATAGGTTTCAGGTAGTCCAATAATTTTTAAGTGATCTCTCCTGGATATATTTTCCAGGTCAGTGGTTTTTCCAATGAGATATTTCACATTGCCTTCTATTTAAAAAAAAAAATTGTTTGAATCTCTTTTATAGGATCTTGATTTCTCATAAAGTCATTAGCTTCTATTTGTTGCAATAAGTTAAAGGAATTATTCTCTTCAGTGAGTTTTTGAAATTTCTTTTCCATCTGGCAAATTCAGCTTTTTGAGGCATTCTTCTCCTCATTGGCTTTTTGCGGCTCTTTTGCCATTTGAGTTAGTTTATTTTTTAAGGTTTTATTTTCTTCAGTCAGGCTGTTGACTAGCTTTTCATGATTTTCTTGCATCACTCCCATTTCTCTTTCCCATTTTTCCTCCACTTCTCTTACTTGGTTTTCAAAATCCTTCTTCAGCTCCTTCATGGCCTGTAAGTGGTTTATATTTTTCTTGGGAGCTTTTCCCAGGAGTTCTGACTTTGTTGTCTTCCTCCCATTCCATACTTTGATCATTTTTGTCCCCCAAAAAGGAATCTATGATAGGATCGCATTTCCTATGCTTGTTTATTTTTTCCTTTTTTGTCTTGTTCAACTGAATTGCTCAATTACTCAACTTTTGAACTTTTTGCCATGGTAGAACTCTACTTTGAGGATGGATAAAGCTTTGTCTCAAATCACTGGGGTTTTTGCAGCTGCCAGAGCAATTAGGAGGGTACCCTCTTTGAAGCCACCACAGGCTCTGGCAGCAGGCTACACATCCCAGGACCTCCACCCAAGACCATGATCCAGATCCAATCAGGTTAAAGCAAGAGCAATTACCCTCTGACTGGCCACTTGGACCCCTACAATATGCAGACCAGGAGCTCCTGAGGCAGCTATGTGAAGCAGCCACTGCATCTCCACTGCTTCTTCCACAGCAGGGCAACCAACCCTCTCTTTCATCTAACCCTCTTCCAATGGGGTTACACTGACCTTGTACTTTGTCTTTAGCATTTATGGGTTGAGAAGTCTGGAAACCACCACAGCTGTTGGTGCTTCAATCTCCTGAAGTCTACTCTTGCCACTGATGGTTGGGGCTGCCTTGGGGCCAAAAATGCATGGCTCATGTGGGGCTCCCAGCTTGGTGCGATAGCCTCTTCCTGCTGACCTGCCAGGCTGTCTTCAGTGGCAGATTTGTTTCTGTCTATCACTTTGTGGGTTCTTTACCTCTAAAATTTGTTTAGAATCATTTTTACATGTATTGTAGCAGGTGGAAGCTGGAGCCCTGGGGAAGTCCTGTTTTTACTCTGCCATCTTGTCTCTCCCCTCCCCCCCCCACAGTATGATACTCTTTTCACTGTATCTGGCTTTTTGTGACTTTGTTGATCAATTAATCTGATTTCATTTTTATCTTTGGGGAAATAGAGGAGCAGAGATATTAAGTACCTTGCCTATTTTCACACAGATAATAAAGTTGGGAGAAGAATTCAAGTAATAATATCATAGAAGCATAGATCCTAGAAGGGAACTTAAGGCTATGTAGTCTGGCTCTTTAGTCTAGCCTTTACATTGATGAGAAAACTGAGATCCAAGAAGATGAAGTAACTTACCCATACTCAGATAGGTGGCAAGTGGCAAAGATAAGTGGAATCACGGAGGCCATTTATGAGCTAGAACTGTTTCCCCACTACACTATGATGAAAAAAGTAGCCTTTAAAAGTGAAGCTATAGGAGCAGCTAGGTGGTGCAATGAATAGAGAACTGGCCTTGGAGTCAAGAGGACCCAAGTTCAAATCCTGCCTCAGACACTTGACACATTTGTTAGCTGTGTGACTTTGGGCCAGTCACTTAACCCCAATTGCCCTCCAAAAAAAAAGTGAAGCTATAGAAAAAAGCTGGTTAAATTGTTGAAGGCCTTTGTCCATTTTCTTAGAGAGAAAAAAAAGTTCATACTTATTTGGAAAGTATCCATGTTCACTTTCACCAAGACAATTTAAATCTCTGTGCTTTTGTAATCTTCTTAGAATATAAGGGAGTGTTAACAGGATTTTTAAGTCTGTCTCTATGTTGAGAATGACGAAACAGCAGGCCAGAGACAAAGTGCCAACAATAAGGTAACTGTTTAATTAATTAGCTTCATTATGAGGAACACATTTGCAAATTGGGAATTCTCCAGATCAAAACCAGAGTTCTGAGATAGAAACAGATTCTACACTATTTGATTTGCTTCAATTGAGGTATACTGGAACAAGAATGCAGGGATTGTGAGTGCCATCAAGGTTTGACCGATCATTTCAAGTTACCTTGTAAGTCTGACTCACAACAGATGACATTCTGAACAATCTGATCTATCAGTATATTCATTACACATCAGTTAATACAAAAAACATAATTCCCTTCACAAGAGTAATCTCAGAAGAGAACAATGTGGGAACTGTCTTACCTGAATAAAATATAAAGGTAGTAAAAGACCTGAGCCCAAGTAAGCTGCAAGAGTCCTTAGCATCCACCACAGCTAATGTTAATTATCTTTGTCTTTCCCCAAATGCCCATTCCAAGACTTTTCCCAAAAAGAGCATATAAGTATGTGTTGAATTGAATAACTTCATTCTTGCACATTACTTTCTGTAATAAACCATGTCTGTCTCTTCTCCCCACCTCTTACAACCTCTTTTCTCTAAAATCAGTTTCTACACATGAAAAAAGATTTAATAGGAAATGATCTGGCTGCTCCAGTGACCACTCCTTCATCCCAGTATGACCATAACTATCAGAAACTATAAAGAATGAACATGTTTATACGTGAGTGTATGTGTGTACTTGCACATTTGTGTGTGTGTGTGTGTGTGTGTGTGTTGTGGGGGGTTGATTAAGTATTTAAGAAGAATTATGTGCTTTGTTGGATTCAAAATTCCTTTTGTTTGTTGTTAAATTAATTCATATAGAGTAGCAGTTCTTCAACTTACTGGTCTCAGGACCCCCTTTACATTTTATTTTATTTTTTCCTATAACAGCATAAAAAAAAGATGGTTGCACATGGAACTGCAAATCTATTGTGTACAATTTGCTTTTTCTTTTAAATATATAATAAAGTTATCAAGTAAATTTCTCGTTTTCCCATTTTTCTTTCCTTCCTCCCTCTCCCCCTCATCTTAGAGATGGCTACTATTAGATACAAATAGGTATGTGTATGTAATATTATTCTGTACATTCGTCTATTTATCAGTTCTTCCTCTGAATGCTTCTTTGTTGTGGGCTGTTCAGTGTCTAGCACTAAGCATAATCAGAGAAGTGAAAAGGAAATGGCCAGGCCATGTGGCTAGATCAAGGAGGAACCATGAACTCTGTTTATTGATTCTTTGAACAAGATTTTTAAAGATCCAAAAGACAAAGATTCAAATATTCTTATTCTAATCCCATCTTGAAATTTTATTATTAATAGAATAGTCTGTCATACCTGGGAGGTAGCTTGAATAATATAAGGCTTGTTATCAAGGACTCAGGAAATCACAGGGAAAGTCAGTTGTCTCTTATCAAAATGTATCTACAGGACAAAGGATGCTAGCAGGTGGCAATCTCAAAGACTTGCATAGAAACTGATCTCCAAGAATGAAATATTTTGACTTACAGTAGTCTTTGGTGTGTTTTATGTTGGAAGTAACATAATTTGATAAGGAACATGTCCTTTTTGGTGCTTGATGTCAGGATATCAACCAAAAGTCCTTTTAAGTGTACCCTTGGGGGTTTCTTTAGTGGGAGCCAGCCTTTACAAGCTGTGTCACCCCCAGGGGTTTTAGGGTACACTGTTAAGGTTTTTATCTGAGTCCTGGATCAGGCTTCTTTAGCTCCCCACACATCTTTCTTCATAAGGTCTTTGTTTTTAATTTGTTTATTTATAATAGTCAAAATAATTTATTTGCTCCAAGTTATTCTTAAAACAGTATTGCTGTTACTGTATACAATGTTCTCTTGGGTTTGGTCACTTCACTTTCCATCATTTTGTGCAAATCTTTCGGTGCATTTCTAAGGTCATTGGACTCATTATTTCTTTCTTTTAATTTTTTTCCATTTATTTGTTTATTTTTAGTTTTCAACATTCATTTCTACAAGATTTTGAGCTACAAATTTTCTCCCCTTCTTTCCCGTATCCCCACCTACAAAATAGCTAGCTTACTGAATACCCCTTCCCCCAATCTGCTTTCTTTTATATCCTCCCCCCATTCTACCTCTAACTTTCTGGTAGGGCAAGATGGATTTCCATACCCCAATGCCTGTATATCTTATTTCCCAGTTGCATGTAAAAGAAACATTTTTTTAAACATTTGTTTTTAAAACTTTGATTTCTAGATTCTTTCCCTTCTTCCCTCCTCGCCAACCCCCACTGGGAAGACAAGAAATTCAATATAGGTTGTACACATGTAGTTATGCAAAATGTTTCCCTAGTAGTTATATTGTGGAAGACTATATTTCCCTCCATCCTATCCTGCCCCCCCAACTTATTTTATTTTCTTTGACCCTGTCCCTTTTCAAAAGTGTTTGCTTCTAACTACCCCTCCCCCAATCTGCCCTCCCTTCTCACATCCCCACTCTTATCCTCTTACCCCCTACTTTCCTGTAGGGTAAGATACCCCACTGAGTTCATTTAATTTCTTAAGCCAAATTGTGTGGAGCTCATCATTTCTTATAGTAGTATTTCATCTTAACCATATACCACAAATTCTTCAGTCATTTGCCAATTTATGGGAATTCCTGCAATTTCCATTTCTTGGCCACCACAAAGAGAGTTGCTAAAAACATCCTATTCACATTCAAAATTATAATTACTGTTTTTGAATTTCCTTCTATCCTATTTTCTTATTTTTACTCATTATTGTCTTTCTCCTATTCGTATTACTTAATTATCTCACTCCACTCTGCCACTCCGTATTCCACCCACCTTTCCAAGAGTCCCCCCCAGCACTCTTCCTCAATTCTACCAAATTCCAATCCACATACCTCTCTAAAAGTCCCTCTATAGCCCTGTCCCCCAGTTTTCCCACCTCTGTACATTTTCAGAAGACTTCAACATCCTTCCAGATGTACACATTGTTTCCCTTTCAACCCAGAGGAGAACAAGATTCCAACATTACCAGCCGTCCACTCCTCCCTCCTCCCTTTGTATTAGTTCTTCCTTTCATGCCTCATTTTTATAATATAATTTCTCCCTTTTAATTTTCACTGCCCAATTTTGTTTTTTTTATATCACCCCATCATATAGAACTCAAGTCCAACCTTTCTTTCAAACTATCAACTGCCTTAGTAATGATACTGATATAATTTTCAGTATATATGTATGTATACATATGTATATATATACACATATATATACTGAAATAGATAGCAATAGATACATATATGTATGTATACATATGTATATATATGTATACATACATACACACATATACCCTAATGAGTACTTTATTATTAGTCTTTTGTGTTTTTCTTATATTTCTTTGGGATCTTTTAAATGGAATTTTACAGTAAGTTCTGGTTGTTTTGTTACAAATGTCTGAAAATCAGTTTGTCAAATGCTATCTGTTTATGCTCATCTTTGATGAGTAAGATATTCTTTAACAAAACAACAGCACTTTTGTTCTTTGAAATATAATGTTTTTAACACCTATTGTCTTTTAGAGTAGAAGCTGTTAGGTCTTGTGATACCCTGACTGTTTATACAGTATTAAAATTGTTTTTTCTCATTACTTGGAATATTTTCTTCTTAACCTGGGAGTTTTGAAACTTCACTTTGACAGTCCTGTAAATTTTCCTCCTGGGATCTCTTTCAGATGTTGAATGATTGATTTCTTTTTCAATTTTTGCTTTTCCCTCATTCTAGAAGTTCACGGTAATTTTCCTCAATATTATCTTGTACTATTGTATCCAGATTCTTTTTATTCCCCCTAACTTTCAGGTAGTCTGTCAATTTTCCTATTATCTCTCCTTGATCTGTTCTCCAGATCGGTTGTTTTTCTAATGAAATGTTTCAGATTCTCTTCTATTTTTTCTAGTTTTATTATTTCTTGGTATCTTATAATGCCATCCAATTCCTCTTGCCCAATTCTAGTTTTCAAGGAGTTATTTTCTTTCTTCTTTAAGCTTTTGTATACATTTTTTTCCAACTGGTTAACTTCCTTTTCAAAATTTAATTCCTTTTTTATTTCTCCCTAGAACTGTTTTCAGACTTGCGATCGTTTGATGCTATTCTTTGGGGTAGAAGTAGTTTTTCTTTTTTAGCCTCATTATCTTCCTCTGAATATGAACCCAGAGATTCTTTTTCAGTAGAGTAGGTATCTATGGTTGGATTCTTTTTCCTTTGCTTACTCATTTTTATTTTTAACAGCTTTTTATTATAATTTTATATAATATATAATATTAGAATTTTCTTAAGGGGCTCTACCTCATAGACTCCTCTCCTGCACTAAGCCTCAGTTATCTCCAAAATGTTTTTATTCCCTGCAGTACCACACTCACTATTCCTGCCTTCTCATAGCCACAGTCTTTTACATTCCTAAAAATTATTGAATAACCCAAAGAGTTTTGATTAATGTATGTTAAATCATTCAGTATTTACTATTATTAGAAATCAGAATATAACTTTAAACATATTTACTAATTCACTAAAATTATAGTAAAACTTTTGCCTGATATCACATTTTAATAAAAATAACTATTTTCAAAAACAAAAAATAGTGACATTATATTTAATATTTTCAGAAATCTCTTTAATATCTCACTTATAGAATATCATTGGTCTGCTCTTTCATTCAATCCATTATAATATATTGTTTCCTTGAAGTTTATGAAGAATATCTCTCATGTATTTATCTAGTTGGAAAGGGAGAGGTACTCAAAAAGGCAAGTAACATCTTAGTTTTAGCATGAAAATAATTTTGCCTTTCAGGACACCCTTCTACTATTAGCTGATTAAAAAAACAAATCATCACCTTTAAACTAAATGGTAAAACATCCTGGATTAATTTAGATATCTTTAAAAGTCATTGGATGAACTGGATTAACATTGCACTTGAAGTGTGTTGATATGGGTTGAGCATATTTACTCATGTTTTGCGAGTGGTTTATAAACAGAATCTGTGGGATTTGAACATCTGCAAGAGGCTCAGTGGTGCAGTGAATAGAGTACTGGGCCTAAAGTTAGGAAAACTCTTTAAGAATTCAAATTGGATATCAGATACTTACTGTTTGACCCTGGACAAGTCACTTAACTCTATTTGCCTCAATTTCCTCAGCTATAAAATGTGTTGGAAAAGGAAATGATGAATCACTGCAATATTTTGGCAATAAAAACCCCAAGTAGTGTTTCAAAGAGTTGGACATGACTTACAGGACTGAAAAAGAGTTGTAGCATAGAGAAGACCGGTTTCAGTCAAGTCACCAAAAAAATAAATATTGACTTGGGTGGGGAGGAAGAGAGTTCCAGTCCTAGCCTTGGTCCTGGTTTGGACTTCCTCATCTTATGGTCCTAGCACAATTAAGACATTGCTCACTCATACCCTGCATCTTTCTACTATGTACTCTGGCCAGAGAACTTTGTGAATTGAGAAGGTTATGGAAGATTTTGGATTTCTCTTCAATCTCCTAGGCACAATACTTGAGTGGGGTTGGTTGGTGGCAATGTCTATATCACACGTCTGGAGTGTACGCTACATGTGCTGTAATTGATATCCCTAAACTCATTCCCCTAAAATTTAGCTTTTCCAAGGAGCTGAATGGTTTTTTTTGTTGAAGCAATAAAATAATTCTGTTGATACCTTTGAGTTCAATATAATTGATTAAAACAGTAATATCAGTTGAATAAGAATAATGCGTTGAATAAAACAGCAATAACTTAGTGTTCAGCAGAACTAATGGTTCCTTTCAAACAATTCAAGCATTAAAGTGTTCCTAGAACTGTATTTATTTTCTGTTTAATGAAATGGGTGCTTTGTGATATGAGACACTTTTGCTTCTCAAAGCAAGATCGTTAGGCTTGCCCCCTCTCAATAGACAAGATTTTTCCTATTAACAATAAACTAATGCTTTAATATTTAAATAATTTAAAATACCTAATAACCCCCAAAGCATTATTTCTACCCATGAAAATCTTTCACATAGTAAACATAAAATAATATTAATTTAATGACTTGTTTTAAGACTATCCTGAAAAGAAGATAAGAAGAATAAGAGCAGCAATAATAACAAAGCTTTTAAGATACAGAGAAGTAGCAGAAGAAATTAGAAGCACGAGAGAGAAGAGTGAGGTACGTATTATACCAGCGGTTCTCAACCTGTGGGTTGCAAACCCTTTGGGGGTTGAATGACCCTTTCACAGGGGTCACAGGAGTCACCTAAGACCAATGGAAAATACATATTTATGATGGTCTTAGGGACAGAGACGTAGCTCCTCTATCCATCTCCAGGCAGGTCTGCCCACATGCACATACACCCATATACAAGTATTAAGCCATTAGGAAGGTTAAGAACCACTTTATTATACTTACTGTTCTGTCTACTCCTGTTGGTATGTGAAGGAAGATTTCAATGAGACTATTGAAGATGAGTGTAACTTCCCAACTTCATTCAGTTGCAAATAGTTTGTCCAACTATCAAATACGGTGTATTAGATAGGATGAAGAATAATAAATATGAAAATAATAATAGATGGCAACTTGTCAGGGCTATTTCTAGCTGAACTACATCAAAAAAGATGGGAATAAAGATAATACAATAGCAATGATAAACAATGATAACAATAAAAATTGATACTTTCATGACTCTGAAGTTTCAAAGTGCCTTTGCACATCACTAATTCTCTTCCTTAGGAAAATTGCATCAGTTCTGCCACTTCACACATTTCATTTCTTTTGCTAATTTCTACTGATGTGAACAATGCTGTATTGTCCATGGGGAGCAAATAGGAAAATTAATATTTAGTGATCTTTGAGTGAAGATTTCAGATGAGAAAGAAGATTATATAGGGCCAAAGTGCAATCAAAAGGAACAGCATTGAATGAAATTAGGCTTAATTTCTTCATACAGAGCAAGACGTTTTTTTACCAAGCACTTTTCTCAACAGATTCCTGTGCCCCTTCAAAGCCTATGATGCCCATTTTGAATTACAGCTACATATTAATAATAAGGACTCAGAAGGAAACTACCAATTATGAATTACAATAAAACTGATACTTTCCTCCTGTCTTTATGACTTTCTTCTGCCACATGGTAGTCTTGTTTTCTTCATTAAACATGTCAGTCAACTTGTTTTCCTATACTTCAGCATATTAAAAGTCATCAGCAAGATATGCCTCTGTTATTTTCAGATTAATTATAGTACTTTGAAGATTCAAGCACTTCTCACCAAGCACTGATAGTCTTATTTAATCAAATATGGTATCTACATAGTTTTTATGTGTATCTCGCCAGAAGTATTGTGGAGTAGTAGATAGAAAGGAAATCATGGAATCAGCTAGACATAAATGTGAGTCTTACCTGTGAGATAATTGTGATTCTGGGCAGACAATTTAACTTCTAATTCTTCCCACCTAAGTCCCTAAGACTGCAAATTGTGAAATCTCCCTATTTCCGTTTATAGATGAGGGGAACTGTTACATGTCAACTGCTTTCTTTTCTTATATCTCTTTTAATTCTTTACTATAACAGATGAGTCTTTGGGTAGAAGAAAGAATGATATATTCTGAAGTGAGAGTGATACAAATGCAAATGGTATCCATAGAAAGCAAAAACAAGCATGCCATCTTCATTACTGTGGAGTTTGCTTGATAATGAAAACGATATTTAACTATGTACACATATGTACCTGTGTAAACACAGTCATATTTTTCTAGAAATAGAAATTTTATTTACATATAAGCTGCATTATTTTAGAGAAGGAAGGAAGGCATCATGATGTAGTTGAAAGAACCTGAGTTTTGGTACCATTTGACTGCTGACAAGCCAAATGGCCTTGGTCTAGTGATTTTATCTCTTTGAAAGCACTTTCTTTCCTCCATTTGTAAATGAAGGGACTCAATTCCAGCCCTAGAATTTATATTTTAGTTGAAATAATAATCATTATTCATATGTATATTGATTCTAACTTTTCACAACACTTGAAAGTACTTATATTAATTATATGTGACAATTGCTTAAAGGCATTTTCTAAATTAAGTGGATATTGAAAAATGTTCTATTTAAGCCTAGTTGGATAAAACCAGTTGGATAAAATCATAAAATTTCTCTACTTATTCCTCTTCCAACCTCTTATTCCTGACAACATGGAAGACAGGGAATTAGCTAGTTTTCCTGCCAGTAGTACCCTAATCCAGGCAGATTACAGAAGAAGCCCAGTAGTTTGAATGAAGAATCACATAGCCTGAAGAAGTCTGGACCTGAAAAGAGTGTGCGCCTGATACATATATCAGTGTTCATTCAAGTGACCAAGAGTCTTACAGAGCCATTACTGGGATTACAGGATCAGAACACTGGAAAAGGAGAAAAAAGGTGAAGGCTAACAGAATTTTACCAAGAGAAATCCGGATGGTATTCAAAAAGCAGGAAAAGTAGGAAAAAACATTCAGCTCTCCTCAGAGCTGAAAATGTACACAGTAACATGTTGAGTTTCACACAGGCAAAGAAGAAACAGTGAAAGCTTCTATAAGCAGCATGTTATTATTAAACACTCTGTTGAATTATCTGAGCAATTATCTTGTTGATGGACTCTTGGGAAGAGTTTGTTTACTACTAGGTATTAGTAACTATTAGAACAAATTAATGTTCAAAATGGCATGGCCAGGACCCTCAGGAATCAATGGCATGAGATATATAATCTACCAATAGGGAATGGAAAGATGGAATGCATCACACCCTCCTTATAATAGTCAATTGTCAGACTTACTTTTGGCACAACCACACCTACCTTTTGCCCATTTTATACCAACATTATTCTCACTTTATCCTCTTACCCTCATAAAATCAAAATTTTCAAGCTTCCTGCTTCTGGGCTATGCATTGGCCCCTTGGGGTATTTATAATCTAATTAAAAAGAGACACCCACAGGAGTAGCTCTGTCAGTGCTATTGGGAAAATAACAAACCTCATGTACCCACTCAAATCCCAACAACCTTAGTGGCTGAGGCAGATGACCTTTCCGAGAGTGGACTCTGGAAGGGATCATTGATAAGTGATCTGCTCCCACTTTTCATGGATTTTGTAACACAGTAAGTTATATATAATGAGCAGACTCATATGAGTGGGCAAACTACATTTAAAATCTCATCAAATTCTCTTTCTCCAAAACTGGCTGCATTCAAGTTTTCCTTTTTTCTGTCAATACTCCTGATCTCACTCATATTCACACATTTGATCCTTTCACACCACACCTATCCAAGCAGTTATCATATCTAATTTTTACTAGTCCCCTAGTGTCTCTCACTGTTACCTTGTCATCAATCCCTTATCACTTTCCTAGATTAAAGAAATGGCCTCCTAATTAGTTCACCCAACTCAATTCTTTCTTCATTAGGACTCATCTTACAAACCAATACCAAAGTAAATTTCTGCAAGTGACCATGTCAGTGACTCCCAACTCAATAAACTCTAGTGACTCTGATTAGCATTACATTCCTGTTTAAACATCTCTGTTTAGCATTTAGAGTCCTTCACCTATATCCAGCCTAATAAAATTAATTCCCCTCTCAGATGGAACTGGCTTTCTTACTGATGCTCACGCTCATGCAAAAATTCAACTAAATTTTTCAAGCATGAAAGGAAATTAAGGTTTACAAACAAGAGTCATGAAAAAAATATGCAGAAGTATACACCTTCGGGGCCACAAATCCTGAGTGCAACCTGAAACAAATTAAAAGGTAATTGCAATTTGTA
>CM053601.1:58513490-58615716 GCA_028646575.1 Pseudocheirus occidentalis
CTCTCTCTCTCTCTCTCTCTCTCTCTCTCTCTCTCTCTCTCTCTCTCTCTCTGCCTCCCACCCTCCCCTCCCCACCTTTGATCCCTTAATGTAGAAGATTCTTGGTCTTGTATTATCCTGATTGTATTTCCACAACACTAGAATTGCTTCTTTCTGGCTGTTTGCAATATTTTCTCCTTAACCTCGGAATCTGGATACGATATTCTAAAGAGTTTTTCTTTTGGAGTATCTTTTCAGAAGTGATCATTGGATTTTTATAATGTCTATTTTACCTTCTGGTTCTAGAATATCAGAACAGTTTTCTTACATAATTTTTTTTTTGCTTTTTGGAGGGCAGTTGGGGTTAAGTGACTTGCCCGAGGTCACACGGCTAGTGTTTTTTTTTTGTGTGTGTGTTAAGTGTCTGAGGCCGGATTTGAACTCAGGTACTCCTGACTCCAGGGCCGGTGCTCTATTCACTGTGCCGCCTAGCCACCCCTATAATTTCTTGAAGTATGATGTCTAAGCTCTTTTTAAAATCATGGCTTTCAGGTATTCACATAATTTTAAATTTATCTCTCATAGATCTATTTTCCAGCTCAGTGGTTTTTTCCAAGGAGATATTTCACATTGTCTTCTAATTTTTCATTCTTTTGGTTCTGTTTTATAATATCTTGATCTCTCATAAAGTCACTAACTTCAATTTGATCCATTCTAATTTTGAAGAAATTATTTTTTCAGTGAACTTCTGTACTTCTTTTTCTATTTGATCAATTCTATTTTTTAAAGCATTATTCTCTTTTTTGGGTTTTTGAACCTCTTTTGCCATTTGGGTTAAAATACTTCTAAGGTATTATTTCCTTCAGTATTTTTGGGTCTTCTTTAGCAAGCTGTTAACTTGTTTTTCATGATATTAATGCTTCACTCTCATTTCTCTTTCCAATTTTTCCTCTACTTCTCTTACTTGATTTTCAAAATCATATTTGAGTTCTTCCATGTCCTGAGACCAATTCATATTTTTTCTTGGAGGCATTTGATGTAGGAGTTTTGACTTTGATGTCTTCTTCTCTTTGTATATTTTGATCTTTTTTGCTAACAAAATAAGATTCTATAGTCTGTCTTTTTTTTCCTTTCTGTTTGCTCATATTCCCAGTCAAATACATTTCTTTGTGATTCCTTGTCAAGGTATAACTCTGGGAGTCAATGTTGGTGTGCTGTCCCAGACTTTGGGGATTTTGTATCAGTTAGCTAATCCCCCACTGCCTGTAGGCCCAGAGATCAGGAGCAGCAGCCACCATCACTACCTCTGCCACCCTGGGGTTGGGGTCTGACCATGCTTTTCTTTCACCCAGGTCCCACAGAGTTCCCCCCTTGACCTTCGACACTGTCCTCAGCATTTGTGGGTTGAGAAGTCTGAAAACCACCACTGCTACAGGTGATTTGGTCCCTTGAGGCTTGCTTCAGCCCAGTCTGTACTGGTGCAGCCCAAGTCAGATTGAGCTTCACTCCCAGGCCGATCCAATATACCCTTCCTGTTGACCATCCAGGCTGTCTTGGACTAGATAAGTGCTTCACTCTGTCATTTTGTAGGTTTTGCATTTCTAGAATTTGTTTAGCCACATTTTTACAGGTATTTGGAGATGTTTGAAGGAGACGTCAAGCAAGCCCCTGCTTTTACTCCACTATCTTGGTTCTGCCCCACAATGAGCACAGATTTCATTTGAAGCAAATGGCAGGTAGCAATACAAATGTGTAAAAAACACGAGCTAAAGGCGTGTAAGGATTTTTTTTAGTGATGATGAGACTAGGATATGTATAGAGCAGGAAGAGATAGAATATGGTTTTAAAAAAATCTTCATAGTGTCTGTGAATCTTTCTGTTTGTCCTTCATTCTTCATTCCTGAAGAATGATATCATGAAGGTGAAGTCTGGGAAGTTAATTGAATTTAAGTGATATAGGGCTGTGTAAAGTCACCAGCCTCACTTTCTCCTCTGGAGCTATAGGGGTCTAGTTGCAAGATATAGATCAAGATGACTAGAGGAGGCCCCTGATGCAGTGGGAAACCTTGCATTTTATAAGCTAAGGTCTTTCTGAGGTCTAAGTTTGTCTGAGGCAATGCCCATTCAGTGATCAAGAACAGATAAAAATGGGACAAAAATGGACTCTTTTACCTAGTTTTTAAAAAGACAGTCTTTGAGGGGAATACACTCAAGGTCTCTGGTCCAAACAGAAAAAAAAATTGCCATTTACAGTCAATCTGAATCATGAAATTCCAAACAATGATTGAGTGAGGCTTGAGTTGGGACCTATTGTTGCCCAATCAGCAACAGCCAGAGTGATTTGGATTTAAGACATGGTCAAGAAATTATAAATGATACTACATGTGGGAGAGCAGTTAATTATTCCATTTAAGAAATGATAGAATAAATGAGTAGGAAAGACAGGAAAAAAGAAATATTTCCTGTAAATGCTGAGATATCTTGTGAAGTTTCAGTGATAAAAATTTATATTTTTTCACACAGAGAACCTGCAGATAAGGATATGATTCCATATGTGGATGGAGGGAAAGACAAGAGATAGATGGAAGGAAGGAAGGAAGGAAGGAAGGAAGGAAGGAAAGTAGGAAGGAAGGAAAAAAGGGAGGAAGGAAGGAAGGAAGGAAGGAAGGAAGAAAGGGAGGAAGGAAGGAAGGAAGGGAGGAAGGAAGGAAGGAAGGAAGGATGGAAGCAGCATTGTCCAAATGAAACTACTCAATTGGGTCCCTGGTGGAGAAGCTATTATTACTCATAGATTTTTCTTTGTGCTTCATTCTTAAAAATGACCAGTGACATCAGGAAGGTGATGTCTTGACTGTTAAGTAAGATAGATTCAGGAGAAGCAGGTCTGTGCAAAGCCACCAGCTTCACTCGATGCTCTGGAGCCACATAAATCCAGTGGCAAGATATAGACTGGATATGACTATAGATATGACTGGAGATGGCCTTCATCTGTGAGTCTACTGCCATCCTTAACTATGGCAGTCCTTAAAAGAATGTAGAAGTTGCTTAAAACCTGGTGGGGGCGGGGGAGGAAGAAATCAGTTTGGTTTTGTTGATTTTTCCACAAACCTGTATTTTTTTTCCAATGTACAATGGAGTATAAAGAGCAAATTTTCTCTTGGATTTTTGACTCATATAAACAGAAGCACTGATCATCAGGTAAGAATTGAGAAACAATGGACTAAGAATCTTGTTCAATTTGGGTCATAAATATCAGGCTGGATCTCAAGGTTTCTCTTATCCATTGTTCTGACTTTCTATTTACTGACAGGATCCTCTGACCAATTCAAGTTTGGCTATTCCATTGTGGGGCTGACTGAGTGACCTATGAAGACAGCCATGGGAGGGAGCTTCTTTCCCTTTCTGTCCTGACAACATACTTCTCTGGTATCTTTCTCTTGCATATTTATTTTAGTATTCTGATTCTGCTTCTCTCTTTCTCTATCTCTCTGCCCGTCTCTGTCTCTGTGTCTCTGACTGTCTTTCTCCCTCTTTCCCCCTCTACTTATCCCTTGCCCAAAGGCTGTTTTTATTCTGTACAGCATGATGGTGTTGAGGAGAGGAGGAGGATGAGCTACTGAGTGAAAGGTATTATGTCTAAAGGAGAAACAACTCCAACAAGTCCAAAACATTAGACTGTGTCAATGAATAACAATGATATGATGAAAGTGAACAACAGTAGAGGGATATCCTTGATGATGATTTGATTTCTTAGGCAAGGATCAAGGGTAGTAAAGGTGAGACTGAGAGCTAAAATGATGCCTAAAATGTCATACGATGGGAGGGAGGATGTATTTGCCTTTTTGAATGTGATGTTCCATTTTTTTTCAGAAGAATTGGAAATTCCTAGCTGTTTGGTGCCATAAATTTATTCTTTGTAGCCTCTAGGTACAGCTATATGGGTTAATAAACTACCTAGATAAATAAAAAAAAATCTCTGTACATCCTTTCTAACACTTGCCACAATGACTAAAGGGCTGGGGCACAATAATCACTGAAGTGTAGTCACTGCCTATTTCCATAAGCACTATTTTAAAAGAGATAACCCTACAAAAGGTTTAAAGAATATGTTAATTATTTTCAGCATTAAATTGTATAGACCTATGAAATCCTGTGACTTGCATGTTGTGGAGCTATATAGAATAATTAGTCCAAAAGAAATATGCAGAAACTATTATTATTATTATTATTATTATTTTTACTTCAATCTGTTGTTCAGTCACTTTTAAATTAGATCCAATTCTTCATGACCCCATTGGAGTTTTCGTGCAAAGATACTAGAGTAGTTCCCCTTTTCCTTTTCCAGTTAATTTTATAGATGAGTAGCTGAGGCAAAGGGGTGAAGTGACTTGCCCTGGGTCACACAACTAATAAGTGCCTGATGGTAGATTTGATCTCAGAAAGGTAAGGTTGATTGCAGGGCTAGCACTCTACCCACATCCTTTGCTTGTTTTTAACTGATAGCCAATAAAAGAATAAGTTATGCCTTTTGTTGTTCATTCATTTTCCATTTATTTCTTACTCTTTATGATCCCATTTAGGGTTTTCTTGGAAAAGATACAGGAGTGGTTGGTTTGCCTTTTCTTTCTTCATCTCATTTTAAAGATGAGGAAACTGAGGCAATCAGGGTTAAATGACTATCCCAGGATCACACAGCTAATAAGTGTCTGAGGCCAAATTTGAATTCAGGAAGATTCACCTTCCTGATTCTAAGTCTGGCACCTATCTGCCATACAGCTACCTCAACTTAGGCCTTTGGATTCACCTTATTTTAGAATTTCTAGATAGAAGGTAAAAGAATGCTGAGTTTTTCTCAACTGGAACTAATTGGAGCATTCTTGGTCTTCTTGATCTTGCAGGCAGCTAAATGCCATTGTGAATAGATTGTTGGACTTAAGAGTCAGAAAGACCTGAAATTGAATGCTACTTCAAACATCTACTACCTGTATAAATTTTTGGGGGGTCACTTAGCCTTTTTATCAGTCAGCTTAACCCTCTGTAATATGGGGATGATAACAACATCAACTTCATAGAGTTGCCATAAAAATTAAGTGAGTTAATGTATTATAAAGGATTTTGTGAACCTTAAAGCACTACTTAAATATTACTTATTATTTTTGGCTATTTATTCAGTCACTGAAGTCATCTTAGTTACTTTCTTTTCATTTCATCAGGACAGAGATGCTCCCTCCCTACCCGCATGTTGTATTTTCATAGCTTATAGAGGTCAGTGAAATTCTCTCTAATTTGCTTCTTTTTTGATTGTGGAGTTATGTCTTTTCAGCAAGGGATAAATTCTGGGGTTTATTTTTCTCCCAAAGGTTGTCACTGCTTTATGAAAAGAAGACTGAGGGCCCTTCTGTGCTGTTCTTTTCAAGCTTCCCCTATTCTAAGGAGGAATTTTTTTTCTCCAGATAGAAGTTGAGTGAAATGTTTTACAGATTTTCCCAAAGAATATGAAGAGTTCTATTGTTCTATTGCTGACAGGTTTTCCTCAGTAATTTTTGTTTGCAATTAGAAAAAGAAAAATTTCTGCTAGTAACTGGGAATAATTTCTAGGGGCTGGTCATCTTATTGGCATTTCCCCCACTTAAATCCCATTCTTAATGCTTTTATATGTGGGTGCCTTGGAGACATGATTATCTTCCTAGAATGGACACAGATTTTTTGGGTGGTTCTAATTATGGTAGATTATTGTTATTCTTTCATGTTCTTATTCAATTTTGCTATTTTAAATTGCTAGCTCCTCAATCCTTATCCTTCTTAATCACTGCAGATTTTGACACTGTTGGACATTCCTAAGTAATGGGTACCTTATCTATGATGTCTGAGTTCTCATGATACTTACTTGTCTATCATGGTTCTTCTCTTCTCTGTTTTCTTAATTATTCTTTCTCAATCTTCTTTGCTGGACCAACATTCCAATCATGTTTTCTATGTGTGGTTGTACCATAGAGATCTGTCCTCGATCTTCATTAATTCTTTCTCTTGTCTCTTTCTCTTGGTTTTTAAAATAACTCCCATGGATTTAATTACTATTACTATGTAAAGAGCTCCTAAATCTATATATCTTTCCCTCATTTCCCTACTGAACTCCAGTTCTGGATTTCCAACTACCTGCTCCCATCACTTGGGGCCCACTCTAGTCTAAGCTCTCATCATGTTTCACAAAAGGCCTCTTTATCTGGCTTTCTGCCCCAGTTCTGTCCCTTATCCTATTCATTCTGTAAAAAATTGCCAACTTGTTAGTATTAATGCAAATATATAACCACGTCATTCCAGTGCTCATGAAATTTCAGTGTGTTCCTGTTGTCTCTAGGGAAAGAGACAAATTTCTTGGTTTGGAATTTAAAGTATTTCCCAGTTGGCCTCCAACTTCTCATTCTAGAATGATTTTATATTACTCTCCCTTGCACACTTTATGTTCTAGCCAAATAAACTTACTTGCTCTTTCTTGTATACTACATTCTTTTTTTTTTTTGCCTTTGGGTCTTTGCCTGGATTGTTACTCATGCCTGCAATGTTCTCCTCCTGTTTCCATCGAGGCTCAGCAAGAGTTCTGTGTGCTACTAGAGACCTTTCCTAATTCCCCCATTCGTTATCACTTATATCCTAGTACATTGCAGTTATTTTTGTTTATTTATCTGTGTACATATTGCTATTTCCATGTAGATTATAGGATAATTAAGAGCAGTTTCATTTTCAACTTTTTATCCTCAGTACCTCATGTAATGCCTGGTACATAGGAGGAGCTTAATTGTTTCTTGCTGCTTAGCTGAAGATAGGACAAGATTATTTAAGGCCAAAGTAGTCATGCCACAAGGACACAGAGACTGGACATAAGACAAAGTCCCAATGCAGAGCTAGTAAGTATCAGAAGCAGAATGTAAATCCCAGTGCCTCCTGATTCCATTTGACCTGTGCAAAAACTTGTGAGTCAAACAGGTTGTGGTTGATATTTTTGTTATTGTTCAGTCATTCCATTGTGTCTGACACTTTGTGAGCCCATGGATCATAGCATTGCAGAATCTTCTATCCACCCATATCATCTGAAGGCTGTTCAAGTTCTTATTCATTGTTTCCATGACACTATCTAGCCATCTCTAGTGGCAACCACACTGGCATACCCAGGATGGCTGCTAGCACAGGTTTTTAGAGCTGCTTTACTAGGAAAGAAAACTGAAATATGGTATGGCAGAAACTGGGCATAGAACATTATCTAACACCATATACCAAAATCTAGTCTACATGTCTGCACAATATAGGTATAAAATCTGATACTGTTAAGCAATCTAGGAAAACAAGGAATAGTTTACCTGTCAGATTTATGGAAAAGGGAAGATTTTATGAACAAACAGGAATTAGAGAGCATTATAAAATGCAAAATTGACAATTTCCATTACCTTAAATTGAAAAGTTTCTGTACAAACAAAGCCAATGTGACCAAGATTGAGAGAAGTAGAAAATTGTGAAATAATTTTTACAACCAGTGTCTCTGATAAAGGCCTCATTTCTAAAACATACAGAGAACAGTGTCAAATCTATGACTACAAGTCACTCCCCAACTGATAAATGGTCAAAAGATATGAACAGGCAGTTTTCAGAGGAAGAAATTAAAGATATCTATAAGCATATGGAAAAATGCAAGTCAAAACAATTCTGAAGTACCACATCTCACTAGTCAGATTGGCTAAGATGACAAAACAGGAAAATGACTAATGCTGGAGAGGATGTGGAAAAAAATGGAATTCTAATGCATTGTTGGTGGAGTTGTGAACTGATTCAACTATTCTATACCCAAAAGGGCTATAAGTAATTGCATACCCTTTGATCCAGCAATATCACTTCTAGGGATGTATCTCAAAGAGTTCATAGAAGTGGGAGGAAGACCTGTATGTACAAAAATATTTATAGCAGCTCTGCTTGTGGTGGCAAAGTATTGGAACTGTAGGGGATTCCCATCAATTAAGGAATGGCTAAACAAGTTGTGGTCTATGAATATAATGGAATGCTATTGTGCTTTAAGAAATGAGGAGCATACAGGCTTCATATTTACCTGGAGAGGCTTTGTATAAACTCATGCTGAGTGAAGAGATATTTGTACACAATTACAGACATAATGTGTGGGTGATGACCAGTTTTAACAGACTGGACTCTTCTCAGCAATGCAAGGTTATAAGTCAACTCCAAGAGACTTATGATGGAAATAGATGTCTACATTTAGAGAAAGAACTAGAAAGAATAGAGTTTGAATGCAGATAGAAGCAAACTAGCTGTTCTCTTTCTTTTTCTTGTTTGGTTTTATTTCTGCTTTCCCATTGTTCATTCCATCTGTGCAATCCTTCTTTATAACTTGATTAATGTCTAATGTGAAAGTATTTGCAGATCATATACTTGATTGCATGCCATCATGGTGGTGGGGGGGACAGAGAAAGGGGAAGAAAATTCAATACTCATGGGATTGTGGAACTGAATCTTGTAAACTAAAAGTAAACAAACAAATTGATAAAGATAAAAAAATAAGAGAAGTGGAAAAGAAAAGAAATGATCAAAAGACATGGAAGCCTTCCTACAAGCAAGCCTCTCCTAAGCAAGTCTATCTTAATGGGCTCCATGTGAGGCCAATTAATAAATGGGGGAGATCATATATCCCATTAACATCACACCATCTCATTTTGGGCCATCCCCTTTTCCTTTTTCTTCAGTCTTTCCTGATATGTTTTCAAATGAGTCCTGTCTTCTCATCATGTGGCCAAAGTATTTAAGCTTCAACTTCAATATTTGACCTTCCAGTTAATAGTGTGAATTATTTTTTTAAGTAGTGACTGACTTGATCTTACTCTCCAAGGGATTTAGAAAAATCTCTTCTAAGTGCCACAAATCAAAAGCATGAATTCTATGGTGTTCAGCTTTCCTTCTAATCCAACTCTTTCACAGCCATACATTGCTATTGGAAAAACCATAGCTCTGACAATATGGACCTTTGCTGGCAAGATGATCTCTCTACTTTTTAGATACTATCCAGATTTGCCATAGCTTTCATTCCATGGAGTATCTTTTAACTTAATGATTGCTGCCGCCGTCTGCAGTGATCTTTCAGGTAAAGAATAGGAAATCATAACTTTCATTTCTTCTCCCTCTATTTGCCAGGACATGGTGGGAAAAGTCACCAAGATGTTTGGTTTTGCATGTTAAATTTCAAACCAAATTTCACTCTTATCAAGGTACTTCTTGATACTTCTACGCTATTTACCATTGGAGTGATATTGTCTACATATCTAAGATTGGTGATATTTCTCCTGTCAACCTTAATGACAGCTTTTGATTCATCCTGCCTGGTATTTTGCATATTGTATGCTGCACATAAGTTAAATAAATAAATAAAGTTAAATAAAATGAACATATACAGCCTTGTGGCTATTGGAAATATACATGTTGTATATACACTGTAAATACAATATAAACATATTTTTCCAATCTCAAAAGAATCATTTGCTACATATTTTATTCCAACTGTTTCATCTTCATCTGTATCATATAACTAATATATTTTTGAGGCCATACATTGAAATCAGAAAGATGAGCTCATCATCATGCCCACTGTGCCACTGATATGCCCCAAATATTTTCTGGTTATTTGCAGTTAGATTTCATAAATTGTTGCTCAGTGGTTTCAGTCATTTTTAAATTTGTGACCCCATTTAGTGTTTTCTTGGCAAAGAATTGGCAAAAGGAAGTTTGCAATTTCCTTCTCCAGCTCATTTTACAGATGAGGAAACTGAAACAAACAGGATTAAATGACTTGCCAAGAATCACACAGCTAGTATCTGCCTGTAGATTTGAACTCAGGAAGATGAGCCTTCCTGATTTCAGGCCCTTCAATCTATCCACTGTGCCACCTAGCTGCCCATTGCTAAACATAAGGATAGTAATTTGTGGTTCTACAATTAGAATCTAGTTCTTCTGACTATAAATATCCTCCTCTTCCTATTATGCATTGCTACCTCTATTCCATAAAGTGAAAAAAAATAGACTGGAAGATCTCTCAATCACTTTCCTAGTTTTCAACTTCTTTGATTCTTATTCTATACCAGCCACTATCCCAAATTTGGTATCATCTCAAATTCAACTATGCATTATATTAAATAATCATCACAACATAAGAGGTAGTGAAATGAGCAATAGATTTTATCATTTATTTATTGATACTATTCACAGTCAGTAGATTTTGTCTTATAAATGCTTAAGTCTTGGTTCTCTGTTCCTGAGCTTAGTTCAGGATTAAGCTGGCTCATAATGAGTTGACAAAAGAGAAAAACAACAGACGCTGGAGAAACTGTGAGTAAGCAGGTAATAACTGGACCAACTGTTCTGGGAAGCAATTTGGAATGATGTCCACAAAGTTATTGAAATAATTATATTTTTTGATGCACCCATACTACTACTAGGTCAAAGTGCTAAAGAGATCAAAAGAAGATTAAGAAAAACAATATATCCAATTTTATTCATAACATTTTTTTCATTGTGGCAAAGAATTGGAAATGGAGGTAACTCTGATCAATACAATGTTTTCCACTTCAAAATAGAGAACAGATGGACTTAGAGTAAGGATAGAAGCATTTATGCAAGGGTTTGTTTTGCTTAACTAGTACTCATGCAGAAGTCAGAAGAACCAGTACAAAAATACTTCCAAAGTTTCTCTGAAGCACTTCTGTGTCTATCATGTGATATGGGTTATGCTTGGCACAGGATTGCCCACCATAGCCTTCCCACATCAAAGAAGGCATTATTTTCTATGAACAAACCAGAATCATAGTAGCACAAAGGAAACATGAGATGTGCAAATCTAGACAACTACATCCCAAATTTTCCAATGGACTACTTTTACCTGACCTGTGTTAGAGACTTCAAAGCTCATTTTGGACGGATCAGCCAGCTGAACACACTATGCCTTGAATCTAACATCATTATTTCCTTGGTACTCTGTGTATGAAGGACAAATGACAACAACAAGAACATGATTTGTTTTTCTTCCTTTCTCAGTGAGTAGGTAGAAGAAAGAAGGAGAGAATTCATAAAATGAAAAGAAAATCGTGTTGGAAAAAAGGAAAAAAAATGGAAATGAAGTTGTTGCCTTTATAATAATACAGGTTGGCATTATGTTTGAGATGTATCTGGCTGAGAACTATGACATGAACTTGGTCAAAAAGCTTGCAGATATTAAAAGAGTTTAGATGCCAAGAATAATCCCTGCCTCACATCCCAGTTTCTGAATACTTTGATTCAAATCTTAAATCTAACCTTTCTTGCATGAACCAAAATTTTCTGTTCTAATTTCTAAGAATAGGTAAGTTTCTTTACCTGGGAAATACACTGCCCTACTCTAAGCTGACATGTATATAAACCTATACTTTCTTATTCTCTCTTCTTCTTTTAACTCATTTACCATAATGGGAGTTTCTTACATTTCAGTTGTGATTCATTACTAGAAAATGTTGGCTTTGATTAGTTGTATTCTCTTCTTTGGCTGTGTAATCTTAGTAATTTTTCTCAGTCGATTTATTCTGACCTTATGATGAGAGATCATTGCTTCCCTTTCCAAAAATCAACACACCATGTGTTTCATTAGGTCCAAAATTCTTTTGGGAATTTATGTTAATGTCATTGGTCCAGTTTGTCTAAACCAGCATCCTCCACTTATGTATAATAGATCTGAAAATGTTTTTTTTTCCATCTATAGTCATGTAGTAATTCCTTAGTCCATTATCTGTAAGATACCATGAAAAATTACTTATGTATTATATCTCCAAGTTCTTCTGTAATATGAGGAATCTTTTATTAGAGATAAGTGCTTCAAAGTTGTTCACAGTGAACCTAGTTACTCTCTTACTATCTGTTCCCTCATCTTGCAATTCAATTCTCTCTTTACCATTTTTATGGTTATTTGCAATCTGAGGATGATAGTGAGGTTAGAAGAAAAATTGGAGTTGTATCACTGTTTTGCCCCTGGTTTGTCCATTTGCATTATCTTCCCAAATTACCGGGTTCACATAGGGCAATGTATAAAAAGATAGCAAAAATTACAAGGCTGTAGGAAGTATTTCAAATGAACACAATGGCACCTAGGTGGTATAGTGGATAGAGCACTGAGCCTTGAGTCAAGATGACCTGATTTTAAATCCAATTTTAGACAATTAATAGTTATGTTACCCTGGGAAAGTCATTTAAACTCTATTGTCTCAGTTTTCTTAATTGTAAAATGGGGATAATAGCATCATATAACTCACAGGGTTGTTGTGAGGATCATATGAAATAATATTCAAAAAGTGTTCATTACAGCACCTGGCATATGGTAAGTGCTATGTAAATGCTTACTTCCATAAACTGTAGTTGGTAACCTTTCAAACTAGAAAGATGTCTATTTGCTAAAACATTATCTATAATCTTAAGTTACAGAATGTCCCTAGAACTCAAACGAGATTAGTTTTCATGGACACTTATGATTACTCAGTGTCCAATTTTCTAATCTGTTCATATTTGTTATTCAGGTGAGTATTAGGGAAGTAATGGGGCTAATTTGGAAAAGGGGATAGACACAAAGTGAATCTTTATGCTTATAGACAACATTTTAATTAGGCAAATGTATGTCACATCTATATCATTTGCTGTTTCTTGTGACTTAAAATTCTGCTGCTTACAATTAACATATGTAAGTAAAATTATTTTTTTGATACTGTATATATTTTGATTGTATTTGAAATATATTTTATTTTTTCCCAATTACATGTTAAAATAATTTCTAATTTTTCTTAAGTTTTGAGTTCCAAATTCTATCCCTTCCTCAATCAGATACAGGTTTCCATATTGAATAATATAGACATATTGCCATATTATTCATTTTGTACAAGAAGACTCAAAAGAAAAAGAATGAAAGAAAGTGTAAATAGCATGCTTCAGTCTGTATTCAAACAATAGTATGTTCTTTTCTGGAAAAGGATTTTCTTTGATCGTTGTATTACTGAGAATAGATAAGTCTTTCATTTTGCATCAGCATTCATTAGGGAAATCAGTCTATAATTTTCTCTCTCTGTTTTGGCTGTTTCTGCTTTAAGTATCAACACATAATTGTGTCACAGTTCTTCATCAAACAATACTGCTATTACTGTGTACGATGTTCTCCTAGTTATGTTCACTCAGCTTTGGAGTAGCTCATATAAGTAGTTCCAGGTTTTTTTCTGAAATAATTCTGTTTGTCATTTCTTATAGAACAATAATATTGCATTAAAATAATTTACCACAGCTTGTTTAGTCACTCCCTAAATGATGGGCATTCCATCAATTTTTATTGCCTAGCCACCACATAAAGAGCTGCTATAAATATATTTGTACATATGGGTCCTCCTCCCACTTGTATGATCTCTTTGGGACACAGCCTTTGAACTGGTATTGATGGATCAGAGGGTATGCACATTTATATCACCCTTTGGGCATAGTTTCTGATTGCTTTCCAGAATGGTTGAATCAGTTTACAACTCTGTGAACAATGCATTAGTGTTAGAATTTTTCCACATCCTCTCCAGCATTTATCATTTTTATGTTTTGTCATGTTAGCCAATCTGACCAGGGAGATGTGCCCCCTCAGATGTTTTGATTTGCATTTCCCTAATGAATAGTGACTTGGAGCATTTTATATATGCTTATAGATATCTTCAATTTCTTCCTCTGAAAACTGCCTGTTCATGTCCTTTGACCATTTATCAGTTGGGGAATGACTTGTATTCTTATATATTTGACTCAGTTCTCTGTATATTTTAATAATGAGGCCTTTATTAGAGAAACTGGTTGTAAAAATTCCCAATTTTCCACTTCCTTCCTACATTGTTCCACTTCATTGTTACATTGGCTTTATTTGTACAAAAAACTTTACACTTTAATATAATCAGAATTATCCATTTCACATTTTATAATGCTCTTTAATTCTTGTTTGGTCATAAAATCTTCCCTTCTCCATACATCTGACAGATAAACTATTCCTTGCTCTTCCAGATTTCTTACAGTATCAGCCTTTATACCTAGACTTTGCAGCCATTTAGACTTGATTTTGATATATAACATAAGATATTGGTTTATGCCCAGTTTCTGCCATACTATTTTCCAGTTTTCTCAGCAGTTTTTGTCAAATAGTGAGTTGTTATCCCAGAAGCTTTGGTCTTTGGGTTTATCAAACAGTAGATTACTATAGTCATTGACAGCTGATTATAATTTTTAGGGAATTCTTTCCCTTGGTTAATTTTTGAAACTCGTTTTCCATATTTTCAGATTTTATTTTAGGAAGGTATTTTTCTAGTTAGATTTTGAGCCTCCCATCCTAGTTTATAAATTTTACTTTTTAAGGATTTGTCTTTTTTCAGTGAGTTTTTTTTTCCATTTTGGTCAATGTGATTTTTAAAGAGCCAGTCAATTTATCTTCTACCTCTCTAATTTGGCTTTCAGAATTTTTCTTAAGATCTTCCAAGAATGCTTTTTGGGCTTGAGACCAATTCACATTTTCTTCTGTGGTCTCAGGTGTGGATATACAGTTGATGGTGTCTCTTGAAAGTGATTCTTCATATTCACAATAATAGGATTCAATCATCTTTGTTTGCTTCTGGTTCACTGTGATTGCTTATTTCCTGCCTTGTAAAGTGGATTCCTGCTTCTGGGTATAGAGGGCTCTGACCAACACTTCTCAAGTTGGGAGCTAAGGGCCTAGTTGTTGACTTTTTGTACTGTATCTTCTGGATGTCTTGACTGAGGCCAAGGCAAGGACTCTCAGTGTTTCCCCTAGGTTACCCTGAGGCTCACAGAATAACGTGTGTGAGAGGGGTGGTCTTGCCACTTCAGGTCTCCCCTTCTGTGCACTGGGCTAGAGCTCAAGCATGCTCAGAAGCTGTCAGCCAGGCCCATGCTGGTGTCTGCAGATTTCTCTGATTGTGGTAAGGCATACCTGTGCTTCTGGTATAAGTGCTTGCTGGCTGGCTCCATCCGCCTGGGCTTCAGAATCTCCTACAGGTCAGCTGAGATGGAATTTTTTGGGATGCCTCTTCCCTTTCACTTCAGACTCAGCCCAGTCTCAGTCACACCCTTCCTCTAGGACTCCCAAGCCTGCTGCTGCTTCCACAATTTCAGGATTTTACATTGGGGCAATACTTTCTGAGTTTTCAGGGTCAGAAAAGGGGATTAGAACATCTAGTGTTTACTCTTCCATCTTGGTTTCTGGAAGTTCAAGTAGGTAATTTTTAAGCATCCTGTTTGTGGGTTCATCTCTCCAGGTGTAGCTGCTGTCACTGCAGCTGCCTTGTCTCTTACCCAACTCTGACAGATCCTCTGTCCTGTGGTGAGAAGTCTGTGAATTGACCCTGCAGTGGGTGAATTTACTTACCAGGGCTCACTCTGGCTCTGTTGTTGTCTGGTGTTGGGTCTGCACTGGTGCAACCTCTGCACTCTATGCTCCCCTTGCTCAGCCATATGTGTGTAGTTTTCTAGACTGGGAATCTGCCACACTCTTTATCCCAATATATTCTGTCACTCTAAAATCCATTCAGATTCACTTTGAGAGGTTACTGACAGAATTCACAGAGGGGTTCAGGTGAGTTCCTGATTTTGTTCCACTATCTTGGCTTCACCTATGTTTTCTTTCACAACATGAGTATTATGGATGTGTGTTGCATGACTGCACTTATATAAGCTAAGTGGAATTGCATACCTTCTCAATGAAGGAGGGTTGGGAAGGAATAAAGGGAGAGAATTTGGAACTCAAAGTTTTGAAAACAAATACTAAGAATTATTTGCATGTACCTAGGGAAAAATTAAATACTAAATAAATATTTTAAAAAATTCTGTTTTACATTTTCATACTTATCTATCTCTTCTTTGGTCATAAATTCATCCCTTTCCAACAGATCTAAAAGATAATCTCTTCAATTCTCTTCTAATTTGTTTATGATATTACCCTTTATATGTAAATCATATACATATTTTGACCTTATTTTGTTATATGGTGTGAGAGGTTGGTGTATACTTAGTTATTGCTTTACTCTTTTCTTTTTCTAATACTTTTTGTGAAATAATGAGTTTGTGTTCCAAAAGCCTGAATCTTTTGGTTAATCACATTCCAGATTATTTTGATAATTTACTATAATGTAATTTGCACCTAATCTATTGAACAGATTCATCAGTACTAGATTGTTTTGGTAATTATCACTTTGTAATACAGTTTGAGATTTGGTACAGCTAGACTGCCTTCCTTCACATTTTTTTAAATTGAGTCCCTTGGTATTCTTGAAATTTTGTTCTTCCAGATTAATTTCATTATTACTTTTCCAAGTTCTATAAAATATTTTTGATAGTTTTATTAGTATGGTAATGAATAGAAAGATTAATCTAGGTAGAATTGCTTTCTTTATTATATTGGCTCATCCTACCCATGAGTAATTAATATATTTCTAATTGTTGAGATCTGATTTTATTTCTGTGAAGTCTTTTATAGTTGTGTCTTCTTTGGATACATACCATAAATTTTGGTATATTATTTCATTTTTGTTATTTTAAAAATGAAATTATTGATTGTTTCCATAATTTATACTTCTACCCACTTATTATTTAGGATTAAATTGTGTAGCTTCCAATTAATTTTTAATCTAGCTTTCCATTGGCAATTATTGAATGTAATTTTTATTGCATTATGGTCTAAAAAAGAGGCACTGATCATATCTGCTTTTCTACATTTGGCTGTGAGATTTTTATGTCCTAATATGTGCTCAGTATTTGTGTAGGAGCTATGCATTGCTGAGATAAAGTTATATTTATTTCTATTCTCATTCAATTTTCTCCAGATATCTATCAAAAAATTTTTTTTCCAGAATTTTATTCACCTCCTTAACTTCTTTCTTGTTTGTTTTTCTTTTTGGTTAGATATATCTAGTACCGACAGGAAAAGTTAAGGTCCTCCACTAGTATAGTTTCATTGTCTATTCCTGGCTGTAATTTTTTCATCTTTTCCTTCATAAATGTAGATATTATGCCATTTGGTGCATATATGTTTAGTATTGATATTATTTCGTCTTCTATTGTATCTTTCAACAAGATACAGTTTCTTTCCTTATCTCTTTTAATTAGATCTACATTTGCTTTCACTTTGTCTGTGATCATAATTGCTAGGCTTGCTTTCTTTGCTTCAGCTGAAGTATAACAGATTCTGCTCTAGCCTCTTACCTTTCGTGTGTGTGTGTGTGTGTGTGTGTGTGTGCATGTGTGTGTTATAAATGTGTTTCTTGTAAACAACATATTCTAGGATTCTGGTTGTTAATTCCTTTTGCTCTTCAGTGCCATTTTTATGGGTGAGTTCATCCTATTCACATTTATAGTTATGAAAAGTAACAGTGAGTTTCCCTCCATGCTACTTTCCCCTTGTTTATCCCTCTCTCTTATCCTACCTTTTCCTTCCTCACAAGTGTTTTATTTTTGATTACCTTCTCCCCCAATCTGCCCTCCTTTTATCAGTCCCATTTACTACTATTATCACTGGCCCTTTTCACTTCCTTATATGGTGGGATAGCTTTTTGTATCCAAGGAAGTGTGTATTTTATTCCCTCTCTGAGCCAATTCTTATGAGAGTACGGTTTAAGCTTTGCCCACCCTCCATCTTCCTTTCCATTATAATAACTCCTTCAAGTCTCTTTTACATGAGACTGTTTCCCTCATTCTATATCTCCCCATCCTCTTTCTTCCAGTGAAATCTTCTTTCTCACCCCTTTACTTTTTTTTAAAGGTATCATCCCATCAAAGTCATTTTATATCCACACCCTCTGTCTATGTAGACACACTCCTTCTAATTGCCCTTACCATAGTAAATTTTTTAATAGTTACAAATATTATCTTGCCATATAGAAATATAAAGTTTAATTTTATTGTATTTCTTTTGTTTTCTCTTTCTTTCCTCTCTCTCTCTCTCTCTCTCTCTCTCTCTCTCTCTCTCTCTCTCTCTCTCTCTCTTTTTCCATTTAATGTTTCCCTTGAGTCTTCTATTTGGTGGTCAATTTTTTAATTTAGCTCTGGTCTTTTAATTAAGAATTCTTGAGAGACCTGAATTTCATTAAATGTCCATTTCCAGCCAGAAAGATTATATTCAGTTTTGCTGGGTAGGTTATTCTTAGATGTAATCCTAACTCCTTTGCCTTTCAGTATATCATATTCCAAGTCCTGTCATTCTTCAGTGTGGAAGCTGCCAAATTGTTTGTCATCTTTACTATGGCTCCACTGTATTTAAAATGGTTCTTTTTAGCTGCTTGCACTATTTTCTCTTGATCTGTGAACTTCTGAATTTATACACACATATATGTATATATACATGCATGCATGTGTGTGTACACACACACACATATATCTATATCCATATCTATATATATATTTTTAACATTTGATTTTAAAACTTGGATTTCCAGATTCTTTCCCTTTTTCCCTAGTCATCCACCCCTACTGGGAGGAAGAGTGATTCAATATAGGTTATACATGTGTAGTTAAGCAAAACATTTCCATAATAGATACATTGTGAAAGAATTACTATATTTCCCTCCATCCTATCCTGTCTCCCTACACTTAATTTATTTTCTATTTTGACCCTGTTCCTTTTCAAAAGTGTGTGCTTATAACAACCCCCCACAATCTGCCCTCCTTTCTATCATCCCCCCTCTTATCCCTTTCCCCCTACTTTCCTGTAAGATACCCAATTTAGTGTGTATGTTATTCTGTCCTTTAGCCAAATTCAATGAGAATAGGTTGACCAATTCCCTTTTGCCTTTTTGTTCTTCCCCTCCATTGTAACAGTTTTCTCTTGTCTCTTTTATATGAGGTAATTTACTGAACTCTACCTCTCCCTATCTCCTTCTCTCATTATATTCCTCTCTCACCTCTTAATTTAATTTGTTAGATGTCGTCCCTTCCTAGTCAACTGATCCCGTTCCCTGTCTATGTATGCATTCACACATATGTATTCATATGCACATATGTCCATATATAAACATGTATGAACACACATGTAATACATAAACATATACACACATAAATGCATGCATATGAGCATACATACATACATACATACATATATATATAATATATGTATGTATGTATAGTCCTTTCAACTATCCTCATACTGAGAAAAATCTCAGAAGTTACAATTTTCATTTTATCACGTGGGAATTTAAGTTGTTGAGTTTTAATAAGTTCCTTATGATTTCTTTTCCATTTACCTTCTCATGTTTCGCTTGCTTCTTGTATTTGAAAGTCAACTTTTCTATTCAACTCTCGTTTTTTCATCAAGAATGATTAAAAATCCTCTATTCCATTGAACAACCATATTTTCCCCTGAAACATTATACTCAGTTTTGCTGGGTAGGTGATTCTTGGTTTTAGTCCTGGCTCCATTGACCTTTGGAATATCATGTTCTTAGCCCTTTGATCCCTTAATGTAGAAGCTTCTAGATCTTGTGTTATCCTGATTGTGTTTCCACAATACTCAAATTGTTTCTTCCTTGCTGCTTGTAATATTTTCTCCTTGTCCTGAAAACTTTGAAACCTCTGAGCCTCTGCCACCTTTTGCCCAGGGGCAAGTGCTGGACTGCACCCTTTCTTTCCAACAGAGTTCCGAACAGATCTTTTACTTCCCTTCTGGCATTTGTCTGTTGAAAAGTCTGTAAACTGCCACAGCTGGTGGTGATTCACTCTCCTGAAGAGTGCTTACAGCCCTGTTGCCTCCCATGTGGCTCATGCAGGATCATGCTCAGCTTCGAGTATGTTGCTCTGAACTCTTCCTGTTGGCCTGCCGGGCTGCAATTCCATGGGAGATTTGTTAGTCTCTGTTACTTTGTGGGTTCTGTCACTATACAATTAGATTGGAGTCATATTTTATAGGCATTTGAGGAAGTTGTGTGTGGGGGAGAGGTCACAGAATTTCCTGCTTCTACACTGCCATTGTGGCTCTGCCTGGTGTGTTCTTTTAATTTCTATTTTGACCTACCTGTGGTTTACTATCAGGTAGTTTTCCTTGTTAAGTCCTTGTAATATGTTATTCAGGCTTTTTTTTTAGTCATGGGTTTCAGGCAGTCCAATAATCCTTAAATTGCCTCTCCTGGATCTGTTTTCTCAGTCAATATTTTTTCCAATGAGATCTTTCACATTTTCTCATGTTATTATTATTATTACCCTTTTTGAATTTATTTTCATCGTATCTTGATGTCTCATGGATTCATTAGCTTCCACTTGCTCAACTCTAATTTTTAAGGAATTATTTTCTTCCTGGAGGTTTTGTACTTTTCTCTTGGTCAATTCTAATTTTTTGGAATTCTTTTTCTCAGTGAATTTATATATATTTTTCCTGCTGTTGACATTTTTCATGATTCTCTCTCAATGATCTAATTTCTTTTCCCAATTTTTCTTCTACTTCTTAAATTTGGTTTTTTAAACTTCATTCTATTTTCTTTCAGCAGTTCTTTTAGGCCCTGAGAACAAATTCCATTTTTTTCTTTGAGTCTTCACATGTAGCTATTTTGTCACTATTTTCCTCTTCTAAGTTTGTGCCTTGATTCTCCCTGTCACGTTAGCAACTTTCTATAATTGATTTGCTCACTTTTTTCCATCCTGTATATTTAGTAACTTTGTGTTTTTATGTGAGAGTTGATCTCTGGTCTTGCATTGTTTCAAGCTTTTTGTGTTAGGACTCAGGGTCTTGCTTCTGGCTTTTTATTGTGATTTGGGAAGTATCTGCTTGTCTGTGCTAGAGTGTTCTCTTCTATACTGCTTTGAACTATGGAGTGCAACTCCTTTTCTACCTTTTCAGGGTTGTTATTGGGTTATTCTGAAAGCAGTCTTTCTTCTGGTTGTTCCTTGGGGAGAGACTCTGCTGCTAGTCTGTCATGGAAGGCTCCTGAAGGGTCTTCCATTGGTCTGAAAACAAGGTCTCTCTAGGGGAGAGTTCCAGGGACACATTATTGCTGATGACAAACCTTGGAGTGGAGCCCCAGTACTTGTCAGCAAAGGGATCATGGCCTGGCTAGGAGTTTGCACTCAGTACTGGGCTGCTAGGATGGAATCTTTTTGTGTTTCAGGAACTCCTGTCTTTCCTAGGAGGCTTCTGTTTTTCAGGAGTACAGAGCCTCACTAGTGGATTGCCCCAGACTCAGAGCCCTGCTCTCCTCCCACCCCAGTGAGACAGACCATGTCTACTGTACTATAAGCTGCTTCTCTGTTCTTTGATCAATTCTGAGGAAGTATTCAAGTCATTTGAAGGGGAATTTAGGAGGGCTTCAGAGGGTTCCTTCCTCACCCTCCTGGCTTGGCACCAGAAGTAGAATTAACCTTTAAAAAAGCACTTGCTGATGTTTCAATTGTTAATGGATGCTGGTGATTTCTGCAGAGGACTTCTCAATTAAATTGAGTCTTCATTTTCAGAAACTATATAATCTCTGCTGTACACTTATAAAGGATTGACTAATATATATCATTCTTCATTATTTCTTTTGCCCCATTTCACACCATAGCAAAACCTCTTTTTTAAATTCACAGCAGATGGTGAATGATTGTATCCTATTTTGAAATGAATCCTTTAGATCAGCACTTCTCAACCTATAGGATATGTTCAGTTTGTAACAATGAAAATACATCCTACATATCAGATTCATAACAGTAGCGAAATTACAGTTATGAAGTAGCAACAAAAATACTTTTGTGGTTGGAACTATATTAAAGGGTTGTAGCATTATGAAGGTTGAGAACAACTGCTTTAGATACTGTTTGGCATAATGTAACATGTGTATTTTTCAAGTATCCTAGTTCATTGTGAGAAAATATAAACTTTGCTTTAGTTAAGTAACATTCCATGGCTTTAAAACAAGTGCTGGACTTCTGGTGCTAAGATGGCTAAGAATAGGAAATCAAAGGGATGACATGACCATCAATTGGGGAATGGTTAAACAAGTTGTAGCATATAGTTCTAATGGAATATTATTGTTCTACAAGAAATCAGAAGCAGGAGGGGGAAGAGTCAAAATGCAGGAGTAAAAGCAGGCACTTGCTTGAACTCTCCACCAAGTACCTCCAAATAATGACTCTAAAAACGTAGAGTAGCAAAACCCATAAAATGAGACTGAAACAAATTTCTAGTCAAAGACAACCTGGAAGGATTAAAGGAAAAGTCTGTTGTACCAGTCTGAGAGAGGAGAGCAAAACATTGCAGAACAGACCAGGGCTGACAAACCTGGAGCAGGCCTCATAGCACTAAATCACTGGCAACAATGGCACTTTCCAGAATTATCAATCTATAAATGACAAAGACAACTTAGAAGATCAGTAGGAAGGTCAGAAGGACCTGGGTGAGATAGGAATGTGGCCTGATCTGGACGTGAGGTAGTGGTAGCAGTTCTTGATCCATAGACAATGGGGGGCTTGAGTGGCTGATAAAAGGGGGATTGCCGGGATCTTTTTGTAGGAGCTGAGGCAGTATTCTCTTGCTTTGCTGTTTCTCAGATATGGGTCACAGTCCAGGGTGGGGGTCCTGGTTAAGGAGGAACACTAGTGCAGCAGAACTTGTGGTGGCAGTGGAGAGGGAACCCTTTCTAAAATTCCAAGGGGAAAATTGCTTGTGGTGTAATGGCAATCAGTTTATCATATACTTAGCACTTAGTAGCCTAGGGCTAAGTAGCACCTAGTAATTAGGGCTAAGTATAGAAGGTGTGAACTCTGTCCACTGTTGAAAAGGTGTGAACTCCCCTGTTGATTTGGAAGAAGGCTATTGGCTGAAACAGGAGACCAGTGCCAGTGCTGTATATAAAGAAGAATTTTAGAGAGAGAGGACAGAATTGGAATTGGCTCCTCAGTGAAGGAAGATTCATGGAGACTGAAGTCAGCTGAGAAAGAGAGGGAAAGAGAGAATGTGTTCCTCTCCCAGTATCTGGAAGCTGACTGAAACATGAACAGGATGGGACTTTGTTTGTGGCCTTGCTGATCCTTGAGTTCCAGGCCAGAGAAGTGGTGAAGGGTTTGAGGGGTGCTGAACCCTGTGAACTTCAGTGTGTGCTGGGGATTGCCCTGAGGACTGGACAAGGACTTGGGAGCTGTTTATCTCTGAGGACTGGATGAGAGCCTGGCAGCTTTCTGCTCCTGAATCTAGGTTATTGCTTGGCAGATTCAGGAGGGAGCTGGGACCAGGGAAGATGATCCAGGGAATCAGAGAGACTACCTAGAGTTGAAATGAAGAAAAGACCTCCCCTTGGACTAAACTGAGGTTTGTTGGAAATCAAAGGGTGGAAGGTTCGTGTGGTTTTCTAAGGAGTTTATTGGAGACTAAATAGTTGCCCCATGAGTGGAAGATCAGTATATTGTGAATTCTTGATTGAATCTTTAAGTGAGAAGGGTTTCCCTCTTAGGGAAACTAGGTGATTCTTTTGATTAATTGATTGATGGAATCTTTAAGTGTTAAGCTGGTTTCTCTCTTAGGGAAACCAGGTGATTCTTCTTTTGTTCCTTGTTCTAAATATAGTATATAATATTGAGAATATTATACTGTGAATATTGTACTGAATCTTGATTTGTAATGGAATAAACAGAGTTATCACTACTACTTTGTAATCCAAATCTTAAAAGTTTTTCTCAGTAGCATCTTTTGGGAACCTACTGTGGTTTGGCTTTACACGTGGTCACACACAGACCAGAGAACAGACCAGGAAATGAGAAAACATCTCTCTTTTGATCATTTTAGCTATGACGAACTAAAATTTACAAGTCCCTAGAAATATCTCTGAAAAGAGCTGCATAAAACCTCTGAATCTTGGGACAGTACACCTTCCACACTGGAAGCAGTGTCCAACCTTTACAGAGTTAGAAAGTCACATAATTGGCTAGGTTAATTAGCAAAGAGGGGGGGAAATACCCAGAATATAAGAATCATACTTTGGGGACAAAGAAGATAAAAATATACACTTCAAAGAAGACAAACAAGTCAAAGCTACTACATCAAAATCCTCCAAGAAAAATATGACTTGGTCTCAGGATGTGGAAGACCTCAGAAAGGATTTTGCAAATCAAGTAAGTAAAATGAAGGAAAAATTGGGAAGAGAAATGAGAGTGAACAAGAAAATCATTAAAAATAAATCAACATTTTGCCAAAGGAGACCCAGAAAAATACTGAAGAAAATAACATGTTAACAAATAGACTAACCCAAACGGCAAAAGAGGTCTAAAAAGCCAGTGAAAAGAAAGCCTTAAAATGAAGAATTGGCCAAATGGAAAAGGAGGTCCAAAAGATCACTAAAGAAATAATTCCTTAAAAATGATAATGGAGCAAATGAAAGATAATGACACTATGAGAAATCAAGAAGCTCTAAAACAAAACCCAGAGGATGAAAGCAAAGACAATGTTTAATATCTCCTTGGAAAAACAACTGACCTGGTTAACAGACCCAGGACAGACAATTTAAAAATTATTGGACTACCTGGAAGCCATGATCCAAAAAAGATCCTAGGTATCACACTTTAATGAATTATCTAACAAAACTGTCCTGATATTCTAGAACCAGAGGGTATAATAGAAATTGAAAGAATCCACCATTAACTGCAATGCCATGCATGAGCAGCTTTCTAGAAGAATGCCACTGGGAAGAGCTTTCAAGGTTCTGATTACACAGTATAATGAACACTCTATTTATTCCATAACAAATCAAAGCAAAACATTCACAGGAAATCAAGGTACAGCATTCACAATATTACAACATATCATGGAAAATCCCAACATAGTATTCACAACAGCTTATCATTAAAATGGCCACATAATTTACACCATAGTGGCAACAAAGTTTTGAACAAAGAACAATCCTCTGGTATCCCTAAGGAGGTTTGCCTCCTTACTCAGTCATCTCAAAGTACGATAGTCAAAGTCTTCCTCTCATGGGGCAACTAAATTAACTTAATCAGTCACTTATTCATCAACCAACTACTAAGTATCATTAATCACTAAGTACAATCATTTTAAAATACACAAACTCTCCACTCCTAGTAAACTCACTAGTAAACTGCAATTTCATTACAGCACTAAATACCCATGGAGAGGTCTTTTTTTTCATCTTGACCTGAGGCAAGTTCTCAACAATCTCTGTTCCTGGGGAGACAAAACCACAACATACATTGCCAGTGTCCTTATGAATTCCCTCTCTACACAACAGTCTCAGGACCCCTCAAAACATCAGCAAGACCCTCTTTGAGGATTTCTGTGAAGGTACAACAAGAAAATCCTCCTTCAGTGCTTCTGAGCCAACAGCAAGGTTGCAGGATGTCTGCAAAAAAAGCACTGTCCTTCACCAGGAGACTAGTCTGGCAAAACAACATCAGAACATACAGACAGAGTACTAGCACCACAGCCATCCTTCTTCAGTTCTCCAGCAATTTGGCTGTCACTAGGACCCAGAAGCAATCTCAGCTAGCACCTGGAATCAAAATCACTCGTCCCAGGTTTTCAAAATCAAAATATTTTTCTCCAGATTGGAGGGGGGGGGGGAGTGGTGTTCCTCTTTAGCCTTCTTGGCAGCAGCAACTTCAGTCTTCACAATTCTCTTACAAAGAAAATTCTAGTCCCACAGTAGCAGTCCAGCCTCTGGATGCTGCTTAGAGAAACTCTCTCTCTCCCCAGCAGAATGGATTCTGCCACCAGATTATGGTCTCAAGAAATTCTGACTATGCCTCTCTGGTGCTTTTTCTTATATAGATACAGCATTGGCTTCCTGTTTCAGCCACCCCCTTCCTATTATGTCAACAACAGGAGACAGGAGTTCATACCTTCTGTTTCCCCAAAAGTGGCTTGATTAATTACTAACTGCTAAGTACCTGCCACCTTTGCTTAACTTAAAACAAGGTGCTAAGTGCTTGCTTCCTTGCCAATACAAAAAAGGGGTCTTCAAATTCAAGTTAATTACCATTGCATTAACCTCTTGAAAGAGATCCCAAAAGGAAAACTCCTAGCAATATTGTAACCAAATTAAAGTGTCCCCAGGTCAAGGAAAAAGTATTGTAAGCAGCTGGAAAGAAAAAAAAATTAAGTATTGTGAAAACATGAATGGGACTGCACAAGACCTAGCAGCTTCTACTTTAAGGTGTTGGAGGGCTGGGAATATGACATTCTGGAGGTCAAAGGAGCTAATATTAAAACCAATAATCATCTACCCAGCAAAACTGAGTACAATATTTCAGGGATAATGTATATTTAATGAAACAGAGAACTTTCAAACATTCTTGATGAATAAACCAGAACTAAACAGAAAATTAGACTTTCAAATACAAGACTCAAGAGAATCATGAAAAGGTAAACAGGAAAGAGAAACCATAAGGAGCTTATTGTAGTTGAACTGTTTAGATTCCTACATGGAAAGATAGCATAGTTGGAAGGAATACAAACACACAGATATGGATAGATAGATGGATAGATGGATGGATGGATGGATGGATGGATAGATAGATAGATAGATAGATAGATAGATAGGTAGATAGATGATAGGTAGATAAATAGATGTACAGAAAGGGCACAGGGTGAGTTAAATATGAAGGGATGATATTTAAGGGGTGAGAATAGAATGTATTGGAAGAAGGAGAGGTAGAATGGGGGTAAATTATCACACACAAAAGAAGAAAAAATATTTTACTGTGGAGGAAAAGAGGAGAGGGGTGAGTGAACCTTACTCTCATCTTATCTGGCTTTAGGAGGGAATAATATACACACTCATGGAATGGAAATCTATCTTACCCTGCAGGAAAGTAGGAGAGAAGGGGATAAGAGAGCTGAAAATGATAGAATGGAGGGCAGATTGGGAAGAGAAGTAATCAGATGCAAACCCTTTTGAGAAGGGACAGAAATAAAGGAGAGAATGGAATGAATGGAAGGCAAGATAGGATGAAGGGAAATATAGTTAGTCTTCTACAACATGATTATTGTATTAATGTTTTGCATGATTACCCATGTATAACTGTTATCAAATTGTTTGCCTTCTTGATGAGGGTGGGTAAGAGAGAGCAAGGGAGAATTTGTCAAATTCAATATTTTTAAAATGAATGTTGGAAATTATTTTACATACAACTGAGAAATAAGATATATGGGCAATGGAGTAAAGAAATTTATATTGCCCTACAGGAAAAAATCAAAGGAAAAGGATAAGAGAAGTGTATAGGACAGACTGGGGGAAAGGGTAATCAGAATACATCTCATCTTTGAATGTGGGTAGGAGAAAGATGGTGATAACATTTGGAACTCAAAATCTTGTGGAATTGCATGTTGAAAACTAAATATTAATTAATAAAAAGATAAAAGAAAAGACAAACAGGATGAATTCAGGAAAAAACCTGGAAAAACTTACATGAACCGATGCATAGTGAAGTAAACAGAACCAGGAGAATGTTGTACAGAGCAAAAGAAATATTGTTTGATGAAGAACTGTGAATGACATCTATTTGTAGCCATACAATGATCCAAGAAAATCCCAAAGGACTAAGTGATGAAACATACTCTCTACTACAAGAGAAAGAGCTATTAGTTGAATACAGACTGAAACATGTTTTTTTTTACTTTCTATTTTCATTTTTTCCTTTTATTTGATCCTTCTCATACAAAATGGCTAACATGGAAATGTTGTCTGTAATTGTGCATGTGTAAGTGATATATGTTTGCTTACCATCTTGGGAAGGTGCAAGGTGAGGGATGGATGGATGAAAGGAGGAATAGAGTTTGGAATCAAGACTTTAAATAACAATGCTTAAATATTAAAAAGAAACCAAATGCTATTCACCATTTTCCTCCCACAAAAATGTTTCACAACATACGACTGATATCTTACAGTCATGTATATATAGCAATAAATATTTGTTGTATGATGTGAAGGTGAAACTAGATACAATCTAATATACATCAAGAATTTGGGGATATCTGTGACAAGAAATTTTGAATAAGAGGCATAATAAATTACTAGAATAAACACAGGCCTTAGCATTCTTAACTTGAGTATATTCTAAAGCTGCCTACCAAAGCTATGAAAATGATAGCTTAGTAAGGAGCCTATTATTGTTCATATATATATATATATATATATATATATATATATATATATACACACACACACACACACACACACACATACACACCTTAGATTCAACTTTAAAGGGTAATACCAGCTGATAATAATGGCTACTTAATGATACCAGCAGGTGATAAATACTCCCTGTGGAATTTCCCACCTTTCTATTCACCCATTCTGCTTTCAAAACAGATGAAGCTGTGTTTATTAACATAAAAAAATGAAAAACAGTATTTGTCAATATGCTGTACCTTATAGTGTTTTTGAATACTTTTCCCCAAAATGATTACATAGAAGAATAGTGAATACCTACTATAGTTCTAAACTTAATTGTATTATAACAAAAATTTATGTGGGATTTTAAAAGGGAAAAAGGATTTTGGATGGAATTTAGATTATTTTTAGATGGATTCTGGAAGCGGGGAAATGTAGACAGGTATTCTTTGAGGCAGGATAATGAAGCAAAATAATATGTATATGGACCATTACAAATTAAGTTTTATAGAGTTTCTTGTATATAGATTGTTAAATTTTTTGACAGAAAAAATAGTAAATGAAAAAATGGCCTAGTAGAAATGAATGAGTTTAGAAAACACTCACACTATGTTAGAATTTAACATTTTAAGAGCTCTTCTAAAGATATAGAATAAGCTTTTCTTATTTTTCATTTAGAAACACAAAGGCTGAAAGGTTTTAAATATAACAATAGCCCTCATTTGCAAGAAATAATATCATTACAATGGGAAATTACCAGTAATAAAAAATTATAGTATAAATGGGGCTAATTAATGGACCTTTACACCAAGAAGCATTTTCACCACCTCACTATGCTCTGATAGAGCCTTGTCATTGTGATATCCCTTTCATGTGGCCTATCTCCTCTACACATCATACCAACATGACAATGAAATTATGAGATGAACATAACCTTAGAACCCATTGTGTCCAATTCTCTCGTTTTACAGATGAGGTAACTGAGGCACAGAAATGTCAAGTACCTTGCCCTCATGACATAGCTACTGAGCATCTGAGGCAGGATTGGAATCCAGGACTTCTTGACTCTGAGCCCAATGATGTATCTACTGTGCTATGCTGCTCCTTCCTATGAAATTGGAGCCAAAGACTATGCTACCACTTTTCACTGGCTTCCTCTTCCTATTTTTGCTGTATGTTGACATATACCTAATTATAGCTATGTAACATAATCTGAAGTTTCTTGAAATATTTGTGTTCTCCTCTAAAATACTTCTCTGATAGTTTTTCCTGGTGTGAAATGGAAGTAATTCAGTTCTCAAGGGTATGCTCACAGAACTTAAGCCTTGACAGGTTTCTTTCAAATTGGAAGAACTTACAATACAGACTTGGTAATGAGCTATATGTGTGTCACCCAAGAACCAGTATAGATAAATGTGGAGGAACTCATCCCCAGAAGACTCATCACCTTCACAGTTACTTATTGATTAGGAAGTGACTGAATATTTTTTTTTACTTTAAAAAAATTCATGAAGACTAACTGCTAAGGCGTGGAGGGGGTTTGTGATTTGAATCAATAGAGGGAGTGCCCATAGGACATGAAACCATAGATCTTCATGGTACTCAGGTATACCTGGACTTAAATGATGGTAGAAATTATTTGGATGATATTTATTTCAAGTGTCACATTATCTTTCCGTTGAATACCAGAAAATCCTTTCATAATCTAATGGAATTGCTCTTTTTAAAATTAAATTATTTTTTTTTCAGTTTACAGCATTCATTTCCAAAAGATTTTTAGTTACAAATTTTCTCCCTGGCTTTCCTCTACCTACTGCCCCAAAACAGTGATGCCACTGAATATCCCCTCCCCCAATCTGATCTCTCCTATATCCTCCCCCATCCCCACGCTGACTTTCTAGCAGGGCAAGATGGATCTCCATACTCCAGTGTCTGCATATGTTATTTCCCAGTGACAGGTAAAACAACAACAACAACAACAACAATAGTACATTTAAAAAACACATTTGATTTTGAAATTTTCAATTCCAGATTCTTTCCCTTCTTCCCTCAACACCCACTCTTACTGTGAAGATAAGTAATTCAATATAGGTTGTACATTTGTAGTGATGCAAAACATTTCCATAGTAGATATACTGTGAAAGACTCCCTATATTTCCCTCCATCCTATCTCACCCCCACTTGTTCTATTTTCTACTTTGACCCTGTCCCTTTTCAAAAGTGTGTGTTTCTAACTACTCTCCCCCACCAATCTGCCTTCCCTTATAGCATCCCTCTTCCTATCACCTTCCCCCTACTTTCCTGTAGGGTAATATACACAATTTAGTGTGTATGTTATTCCCTCCTTAAGCCAAATTAAACAAGAGTAAGGTTGACCCATTCCCATTTGCCTTCCTATACTTCCCCTCCATTTTAACAGGTTTCCCTCACCTCTTTTATATGAAATAATTTACCCTATTTTGTCTCTCCCTGTCTCCTCTCATTATCTTCCACTCACCTCTTCATTTTATTTTTAAAATGTCATCTCTTCCTATTTAATTGGTCCTGTGCCCTCTGTCTATGTATACTTGTACACATATACACACAATCACATATGTATTCATATGCACATATAACCTCTTATACAGACATATGCATGTATACTTATCATGTGTGCATGTGTGTGCATGTATGTATGTATGTATGTATGTATACACACAGCCACATTTATATTCCCTTCAACTTTGCTCATACTGAGTAAAAGTTTCAAGGGCAGAGACAAGATGGCAGAGCTGAAGCAGCAACGTTTCACAGCTCCCAAATAACCATCTCAAATACCCATAAAATATGACTCTAAACAAATTTTATGGCTCCAAAACTCACAAAAATAGAGAAAACACATGTCTTGCTGAAGGTAGCTTGGCACAAAGGGCTCACTGCTGTAGGCTTGGAGCCAAAAACCAGCCCAGACTGAAAATGCTGCCAGGCCCCAGGGAGGATAGGAGGAGCTGCAGCTGGAGTCTTCAGGAGAACAGATAAGTGGCAGCTGTGGCAGGTTCCAGATTTATCAAGCCAGGAGAAATAAAGACTAAGTGAAAAGTTGGTGGAATTCAGCTAAATTTGGGGGAGAAAAGTGGTCTGGCCTAACTACCCCCAGGGCAAGGAAGCAAGAGAAACAGCAGAAGCAGCAGGAATGTGAGTAGAAGGCTCCACCTTGCTACTTCAAAGCTCCTGGCCTACAGACAACAGGGGGCCAAGCAATTGTTCAGAGGACAAGTGTTCTTGTGTTGAGTGGCCTGGATCTGGATCACGGTCTTGGGTGGTGGTCCTTGGGTGTGTTTTCAGTGAGCCAAAGTTTGTGGGGGCTACAGCAGCCCCCTAATATCTCTGGCTACTGTGGAAACCTAAGTAATTTGGGACATAGCTTCCCCCCCTGGAAGAAGAGTAGCAAAGAGCTAAAAAAAACCAAGCAATAAATTGACAGGCCAACATGAGCAATGGGATTGCTGTTTTGGGGTTGTGGGTAGGGGAAAGAGAGGGAGAAAATTTGTTACTCAAAATCTTGTAGAAATGAATGATATTAACAAGAAAATAAATAAAATAATTCAAGAATTAAAAAAAGAAAATTTCATAAGTTACAATTATTGTTTTTCCATCTGCAAATGTAAATAGTTCAACTTTGGTACATTCAGTATGATTTCTTTCCCCATTTACCTCCTCATGCTTCTCTTTCTTCTTGTATCTGATTGTCAAATTTTCTATTCAACTATTTTTTTCATCAGGAATGCTTAAAAGTCTTCTATTTCATTGAATGACCATATTTTCCCCTGAAATATTATACTCAGTTTTACTGGGTGATTCTTGGTTTTAATCCTAGGTCTTTTGAACTCCATAATATCATATTCCAAGTCCTTCAATCCCTTAATATAGAAGCTACCAGATCTTGTGTTATCCTGTTTGTGTTTCCACAGTATTTAAATTCTTTCTTCTTGGTTGTTTGTTATATTTTCTCCATGATCTGGGAACTCTGGAACCTGGCTATAATACTCTTAGGAGTTTTCTGTTTGGGTTTTTGTAGCTGCCAGAGCTATTAGTTGGGTTCCGTCTCTACAACCAACACTCACTCTGGCTCACTGGTCACACACCTCAAGACCACCACCCAAGATCATGATCCGAATCCAGGCAGGTTAAAGCAAGAGTGATTAACCTCTGAATGGTCACTTGTCCCCCATATGATCTGCAGGCCAGGAGCTTTGAAGTGGCCACATGGAGAAGCCACAGCACCTTTTCCACTTCTTGCTCTGTGGTAGAGGCCAGATTGTTCTTCATCCCCCTCAGTTCCAACAGGATTTTACTGACCTTTTAATTTGTCTTTGGCATTTATGGGTTGATATTTCTGGAAACTGCTACAGCTGTGTGTGATCCACTCTCCAGTAGAAGACTATAGCAAAAATAATCATAAATAAATGTCTACTAACAAGCTTGGATCACATTATTTTGCCAGTGTGGACAGTGTCCACGGATGATAATAAACACACTTAAAGAAACCTTGTGGGAAGGTGTAAAGTCAGTCATGAGCAGTTCTCCTGAGGACTGCTGCTGTGAATGATGTTAAGGATCTAATAGCATAGTATAGTGAACACTCTATTCAGCAATAAACTAAAGCACAATAGTCATGATATTATAACATAACATATTACTAAGGTGACCACATGGTCTTAAACAAAACATATCATTCAGTAATTCACAATATCTTCAGCCGATATAAAGTACCCATCTAAAGTCTTCTTTCCTCTTGATTGGAGGCTGGCTTCCAATCATCCTTAAGCCAATCATCCTTAAGGGGTAGTGGAAAGTACAAAAGCCATCCACCCATAGGTCACAATAAGTTACAATTTTATTAGTTAGCACTCAGTACCCAAGTAAAGGTCCTTTCATCTTAACTCAAGGCTGACTTCCAGACTCCATGGCTTCTCTTTCACATGTTACCAGCTCTTCCCTAGAGTCACCCAACTGTTGCCTGGATTCACAGGTAGGCAGCACTGTGCTCCTGTACCTATTGCAACTCATGGGGACTGCTCCACCCAAAACTTTATAGTTTCTCTTTCTAGGAAAACAAAGCTCATCAGGGCTACAACAATATTTCTACACATTCCCAGTAGTATTATTTCAGTTCACTTCCTGTCTGAGATATTAATGAAAGTCAGATTGCTTCAATCTTACAAAGTAACACAGTTCAACAGACAGAGTGCTTCTGTCTGACAAAGTAACACCAACACAGAACAACAGACAGAATGATAGACAAAGTGTTAACATCACAAAACTTCTCTCTCTCTTAGCTCTGTAAGGTCGCCAGCTTCACTTCCTCCTCCAGTGTCATCTGGATGCAGTGACCAGATATTTATCAGAACGGCTAGAGATGCCCCAGGATGCAATGGGAGACCCTGTTCCTTTCAGGCTAAGGTCTTTTCAGTGAATGGGCTTCTTTAAGAAGTGAGTTAAGGGGGACCTCTTTAATTAGAAAAAAGAAAAAAAATCAAGCTGGGGGGGAAGTCTCTTAGGGTTGCTGTTCCAAAGAGAAACAATTATCATTGACATCCACTCTAAACTGGGAGGGTCCAAAATGCAGCCATTAAATGGAGCTTGGGTAGAGACCTATTGAGGTCCAATCAGAGTGAAATGAGTTTAAGGTTTTGCGAAAGAAGGTAGAACGGAAGAAAGGAAGGAAGGAAGGAAGGAAGGAAGGAAGGAAGGAAAGAAGGAAGGAAGGAAAGAAGGAAGGAAGGAAAGAAGGAATGAAGGAAAGAAGGAAGACAAAGAAAGAAAAAAGAAAGAATGAAGGAAAGAAAGAAATCTAGTTAGTAATTCTCAAGTGAAGTGTGGAGCTTCTGAATGTCAAAAATTCCCTTCCTTTGGAAAGGAGAAGGAGAGGGAGACAGAGAAGGAGAGGGAAAGGAAGAGCAAGAAGGAAAGAGAGAGGGAGAAGATAAGCTGAGTTACCCAACTCACTGGCTCCCCTTTCAGTTATTGCTGGGTCAAAGCATATATACATTTTAATAGTCCTTTGGACATAGTTCCAAATTGCTCTCCTGAAAGGTTGGATCAACTTGCAGCTCCACAAATAATGAATTAGTGTTGCAACATTCCTACATCCTCTGCAATATTTATCATTTTCCTGTTTTCCCTGTTAGTCAATCTGATAGGTATGATATAGTACCTCAGTGTTGTTTTGATTGGCATTTTTCTAATCAATAGTGATTTAGAGCATTTTTAAAATAAAGCTATAGAGGGTATAAATTTCTTCCTCTGAAAACTGCCTGTTCATATCCTTTGACCACTTATCAATTGGGGAATGACTTGCATTTTTGTAAATTTGATTCAGTTCCGTATATATTTTAGAAATGAGGGTTTTATCAAAGACACTTTTTGCAAAACTTGTTTCCAAGTTTTTTTGCTTCCCTCCTAGTCTTGATTTCATTGACTTTGTTCATGCAAAAATGTTTCAATTTAATGCAATAAAATGATCCCTTTTGCACTTCAAAATGTTCTCTATCTCTTATGTGGGGATAAATTCCTCCATTTTCCATAAATCTAACTGATAAACTATTATTTGTTCCCCAATTTGTTTTCTCTTTTTGTTTTGTTTTCAACATTTGTTTTTTTTATTTTTTTTGTTTTAAAATTAATTAATTTATTTTCTTGTTTACATCACTCATTTCCACAAGATTTTGAGTTACGAATTTTCTCCCCATCTTCCCCTACCCACCACACCAAAACTGTGCTCCCACTGTATAGCCTCCTGCTCAATCTGATCTCTCCTACGTCCACCTCCATCACCCCTCTGACTTTCCAGTAGGGTGGTATGGTTCTCCTTACTCCAGTGCCTGTATACCTTAATTCCCAGTTGCATGTAGTTAATATTAATAATAACATATATACATATATATGTTTAACATTTGATTATAGAACTTTAAATTCTAGATTCTTTCCCTTCTTCCCTTGTCAAACAGCCCTACTGAAAAGACTAGCAATTCAATACAGGCTGTACGTGTGTAATTACACAGAACATCTCCACAGTGGACATATTGTGAGAGACTGATTATATGTCCCTCCTTCCTATCCCATGCCCCCTTGTTCTATTCTCTATCCTGTCCCTGTCCCTCTACAGAAGTCTGTACTTCCAGCAACCCTCCCCCTCTCTTCCTTCCCCTCCATCATCCTACCTCTCATCCCAGTCCCCCCTACTCTCCTGTGTAGCAAGATACCCAGCTTAGTGTTTATGTCATTCCTTCCCTAAGCCAAATTCAATGAGGGAAAGGTTGACCCTTTCCCTTTTGCCTTCCTGTTCTTCCCCTCCATTGTAACAATTATCCCTAGCCTCTTTTATATGAGATGATTTGATGCGGCCAGCACAGTCTAGGCCTAGCTACCAGTTGAGGAAACTAGAGAGAGAGAGAGAGAGAGAGAGTGAGAACAGCCCATGGCTGAATTACAGGAGAGAAACAGAAAGATGGGGATGGATTTAATAGTCTGTTTATTCCAGAGCTATTCCATACCAATCCAGTGATACAAGAAAATCATAGGGTTTATATTTCTAATTTCGGGGAAGATTACATCTTAGGCCTTGCCCATCCCAGGACCTCAGCCCAAGGTTAATCAGTCCTCCAGATCTTTATCCTAAAATCACCTCTGGGGGCACAATAGATCAGGAGTCCCAGTCAGGACTTGCAAATGTACGTACTTTAGATATTCACGAGGCCAATGAGAGCTTCCACCCAACAAGATTAACTATCCTTGCCTAGTGCCCTTGTAGAATTGGGGTGCTAGTGTGCCAGGACCTCTGAAGGTCTTGGCCCCCAACAATGATTAACCACATTCTGTCTTTCCCTGTCTCCCCATTCTGTCTTTCCCTGTCTCCTCTCATTCTAATTGTCTCCCACCTCACAATTTCACCTTTTAAAGTATTGCCCCTTTCTATTCAATTGATCCTCTGCCCTCTATGGACACATATATACACATACTCAGATATGTGTTCATATGCATATATAAACCCTCGTAAATAGATATATGTGTAGGTATGCATATATATATATATATATATATATATATATATATATATATATATATATATACATTTGTATTTCCTTCACCTATTCTCATACTAAGAAAAGTTCCATTAAGTTACAATTATCATTTTTCCATGTTGGCATGTAAGTAGTTCAGCTTTGATAAGTTCCTTATGATTTCCTTTCCACATTTACCTTCTCATCCTGCTTGAATTTGAGTATCAAATTTTATTTTCAGTTCTTGTTTTTCAGCAAGAATGTTTGAAAGTCCTCCACCTGAATGAATGACCATATTTTCCCCTGGAACATTATATTCAGTTTTGCTGGGTAGGTGATTCTTGGTTTTAATCCTATCTCCCTTGATCTCTGGAATATTATATTCTAAGGCACTTTGATCCCTCAACATAGAGGCTGCCAGATCCTGGGTTATCCTAATTGTGTTTCCACAGTATTCAAATTGCTTCTTCTTGGCAGCCTGTAATATTTTCTCCTTGATCTGGGAACTCGGGAACCTGGCTACAAGATTCCTAGGAGTTTTCTTTTGGGGATATTTTTCAAGAGATGATCAGTGAACTCTTTCAAGTTCTATTTTGCCCTCTGGTTCTAAAATATTAGTGCAATTTTCCTTGAGAATTTCTTGAACGATGCTTTCTAAATTCTTTTTGATCATGGCTTTCAGGTAGTCCAATAATTTTTAGATTGTCTCTCCTGGACCTATTTTGTAGGTCAGTGTTTTTTTTGAGGAGATAATTTACATTGCTTTCTATTTGTTCATTTGTTTGCATCTGTTTAATGGTATCTTGATTTCTCATAAAGTCATTTGCTTCCATTTTCTCCACTCTAATTCTGAAGGAATTATTCTCTTCAGAAAGCTTTTGAGATTCTTTTTCCATCTGGAATATTCAATTTTTTAACGCATTCTTCTTCTCATTGGCTTTTTGGGCCTCTTGCCATTTGAGTTCATCTATTTTTTAAGATGTTATTTTCTTCAGTCAGATTGTTGACACTTTTCATGATTTTCTAGGGTTATTCTAATTTCTCTTCCCAATTTTTCCTCCATTTCTCTTAATTTGGTTTTCAAAATCCTTTTTAAGCTGATCTATGGCTTGTAGGCAGTCTACATATTTCTTGGAAGCTTTTGTTTTTGGAATTCTAATTGTGTTGTCTTTCTTCCATTCCATGCTTTGATTGTTTTTGTCACCAAAGAAGGAATCTAAAGTTTGATTGCTGTTCTTACTTTGCTTCCTTTTCCTGGTCATGTTGCCAGTAAATTAATCGACTTTTTAGCTCTGTGGAACACTGCTTCCAGAGGAGAAAGCTCTGTCCCAAATTGCTTGGGCTTTTGCAGCTGCTGGAGCTATTAGGAGGCTGCTGAAGCCCCCACCAGCTTTGGCTCATGGAAAATGCACCCCAGAACCACCACCCAAGACCATGATCCAGATGCAGGCCCCTCAATGCAAGAGTACTTAGCTGCTGAATGATTGCTTGGACCCCCTGCAGTCTGCAGGCCAGGAGCTCTGAAGCAGCCCTGTGGAGGCAGCTGCAAGGCCACCACTTCTGCAGCTTCCTTGCCATGGAGGTAGGTTGGCCAGACAGCTTTCCTCCCCCACGTTTAGCTGAATTCCACTGACCTTTCAATTTGTCCTTGTTTCTTATGGCTTCATAATTCTGAAACTGCCACAGCTGCCATTGATCCATTCTCCTGAAGGCTCCAGCTGTGGTTCATGCTGGCCACCCTGTGGCCAAGCTGTGGTTCCAGGATAGGCTGGTTTTGGCTCCCAGCATGCTGCAATGAGCCCTTCCTGCCAGGCTGCCTTCAGCGGGAGTGTGTTTCTCTGCATTTTTGTGTGAGTTTTGGAACTCTAATATTTGTTTAGAGTTACATTTTATGGGTATTTGAGGTGGCTATGTGTGAGCTGCAATGTTTTCCTGCTTCTATGCCACCATGTTTGCTCCTCGCTCCCCCCTAATTTGTTTATAATATCAGCCTTTATACCTAGATTATGTACCCATTTCGACTTTATCAGTATCTACTGTCAAATGTTGGTCTATGCCCAGTTTCTACCATACTATTTTCCAGCTTTCCCAGTAGTTTTTTTCAAATAGTGTATTTTTATCCCCAAAACTTGGGTCTTTGGGTCTATCAAACAATATTATGCTATAATCATTGACTTCTGTGTCCTGTACATCTAACTGATTCCATTGATCTACCCCTCCATTTCTTAGCCAGTACCAAGTGGTTTTGATGATTGCTGCTTTCTGGGCTAGCCTTTTGAGCTCTCTTTTTCTCAGTGTCTTCATCTGTAAAATGAGAATGATAAATAACTTCCCTCCCAGGGTTTTTGTGAAGACCAAGTAAGATAATGAATGCAAAGTACTTAAATCAATTCATGGCACTTATATAAATGTTATTTTAAAATTATTATTGTGATTGGGAGGAATTCTTGAGCCCAAGAGCAAGTTCTTCAAGGGATTACTGCACAATTCCTTTTTCCCCCTCATGGATGACTCTTATCTCATAGTTTTTGTGAATGCCTTTTCTGTTGATAGAGACCTTTTCCCTGAACCCTTCTTTCCTGCCTCTGCAGGCTATGCTTTGTCCCAAAGTAGAACCTAATTCTACACCGTGTTTTGCTTGAGTAAGCAGTCTAATAAAGAGTTGTTCCTTTAGGAATTGCTGGGTTATCTAACTCTTTTGGAAACTTAATCCCTGAAGAAATTGGAGCAGGAGGGCAAAATTATTCAAGTAAAAATAGTGTTTTTGCCTGTATAGAGTAGGTCTATTGACCACTTTATCATATAACCTATCTCCTTTCTTACTATTTTGGAAGTACTAAAGAGAAATTAAAGTTCAAAATACTCACCCACAAGTCTAATGTCTTCCTTATGCATTTACATGTATATACAGAGACTAGAACTCCTTTGGGGAAAGATTGTGCTTTCTCTTATCTGAGAGAGCCATCCAGCATGTGCAAAAGAGCACATTTACAAAAAGCAGTAATTTGTTTGCGTCAATCTTTTTGGGATTGATAATTTCAAGTTTTATTATAATATCCAATCAATATTCCATGAACAATTTTGTCTCCATGAGTTTGATTTGTTTTTTTTCTTCAAAAATGGAGAATATTGTAACTTAGTAAACTGTTTCCCTTCTTGCCTTCATTTCTGAAAGATATAAAAGTCAAATTCAATGTCCCAGTATAGCAACTAGTGCATCTCAAATGACTGCTTATACTCATTTCTGCTCAATCAATCCTTTTTTGTTACAGTGTTTTAACCTGTTATTAATTGCCTTAAATTCTCTTGAAAGAAGGTGTGTGTGTGTGTGTGTGTGTGTATGTGTGTGTGTAAAGTATAAACAAATAAGTCACAGAGTGCGTCAACCATCTTAGAAAAGTATCTGGCATAGACGAAAGTAACAAAATGTTGGATTTTGAACTTTCAAGACCTAGAAAATAATTCTCTGTTCCTTATAACTTATTTGAAATTGTATAAACCATAAGCCACATCACTTCTCCATGTCTCACATTTATCATCTGTAAACTGAGATAGCAGAGCAAAGATCTCTAAAATTCTGCCCAACTTAATATCACATTATATATTTAAAGAAGGATTTTTGAAAAAAAAATGAACACAAATGAATGAAGGGGTGGTTTAATACATGCATATTCAAGATATTTTATTCATAATTTTCTATGTTCAAAGTCATTGTGCCTAGATACTTGGGGAAGTACAAAGATAAATAAGTTACAGTGCTTACCACAGTAGATAGAACTTATAAACTGGAAAAATAAGACAAAGAAACTCATAGTTTCATTAGAATAGATCTTGTTAATATTTCACATTGTCATTTCATCCTTACAAAAACCTTGTGAGATAGGGAGTGAAAGCATCCATTTTTCAGAGGAGAAAACTGAGTCTCAAAGAGGTAGATTGATTTGCCAAGCACATTAAGTACATGTTAGAGTTGAGACTCCAATCCAAGTCTTTTTATTCCACATCCAGGATTTTTTCTACTGTACCATAGTAAGTGTTTCAAATGTATCAACAACAGCCTTTCATTAAAAGTAATGGAGAGGCAGCTAGTTGGCACAGTGAATAGATCACTGTCCCTGGAATTAGGAAGACCTGAGTTCAAATCTAGCCTCAGACAATACTTACTAGCTGTGTGACCGTGGGCAAGTCACTTAACCCAAGTTGACCTGCCTTCCCTTCTCTAAGAAAAAAAAGCAAAAAATAAATAAATAAAAGTAATTCTGTTTTGACTCACTCCATCAGTTAGATGTGGGCATTCACAAGCACTTTGTTTGAATAGACTCATGTGGACTCTACCTCACAGAAAGAACGTACTGCTTTGGTATGGTTTGGTTTTGCTTTCCAGACCAACTTCTGAATTGTTGCATAGAAATGTTGGATAAATGCAAGAAAAAAACTTCTTCTGAATGAAGATGGAATGAGTTTCCTTGGGAGGTAATGTGATCTCCATGATTATAGGTCTTCCAAAGATTTTGTCATTTGTTCATTCAATCATTCATTCATTGATATTGTGAAAGAAAATTTATCTCAGGTAAAGGTCAGAATAGACAGTAGACCCAGCATCTTCTCTCTTTGAAATTATTCAAAATTTCCATTTTAAAAATAGCTAAAATTTAATTACTTAGTTATATAGAAGTAGAAGAAATGTAAAGGAAATAAGTAGTTGGACCTAATGTCATAATGTTTTCATTGAATTTTTATGATTATTGAGATAATAATCAGGATGTGGCACAAGAAATAAAAGGCCTTCTTGGAGACAGGATCACTTGGATTCAAGTCCTGTCTCAGACATATATTTAGTGATCAAGTTACTTAACCTCTTAATACTTACCAGCATAATTATTGTGGAATAGATGAGATGTCAAATCAAAACCATTGTAAGGAGTTTCCACATTGGATGTCCCCTACATCATTAAAGTCCAAGACCTAGACCATCCCCTAAAATAATCTGGGTAAAATGTGAGGGAATATTCAGGGTGGGTGGAGGATTTCTGCATGGGATGATGGTGAGATAGAGAGATAAGCAGAAGGAGGTGGTTAGCTCTTCTTTCTTCTGGGTTTCAACATGGTTTACTCCAACTAAACAGGTATTCTTTTAATTGATTATCTATAGTTCAAAACCTATACCTTCAAAACCAAAGTTTGCCAACTGGGTCATGAAATTCCCACTTCTTTGATTGAACTTGGTGAAGAAAAACTGTACCCTTATTTAGTCTTTCAGCTTTAAGCAAAACTAGATACACTTAGTAAAAGTTGTAGAGAGAGAGATTTTGGATAGATTTTTTAAAAAAACTTCTTAATGAAAGTGCAATAGTCTTCTTCAGGAGGCATCAATTCTTCCACAATAGGTCCTCAAAAGGAGGTTGAATGACCATTTGTCATCTGTTCATTCATTCATTAACCTGTCCTTATTGTTTGAGGCATGATTGGAAGAAATATTACAGTCCCTTTCCAATTTGAAATCTGGTGATGTGTGCAACTAAAAAATAAAACAAAATATCAGATTTTTAAAGGGCAGCAGAATTTCTTTGACACACACATACATACACACACACTCACACTCAGAGACATAGAGAGATCTTCATACTTTGGGGTTCTTCCTATGATGTTCAAAAATCCCAATTCTATTTGTTAATTATCACTGTATAACAGATGATGGCAAAAAGTGTCTAAACAGGAGTTGGAGACAATGGAGGCAGATTACATAATTATAGAGGGCCCTGCTACACCAGATTTTTTTTTATTGTGCACTACAGCCAACCCCCCAAATCAGTATGTCTTTAGCAAAATAGAAAGAATCAGCCAGCAAAGAAAGGTCTACTTTTCTCTGTAGGGAAACTCTATTAGATCATACAGTCTCCATTAAGCTTTGAAAAAAAGAGCTAAATAAAGAGTAGGGGCTTTTGTCTTCTCAGGGTAACAACACCCAGTTACAAAATATGAATTGTCATATTTTAACCTGTTTCCTAGGCAACAATAAGTTGAAGGATATGCCTTGGATGGACTATTTGCATTTTCACCCTCTATTTATCTGGACAAAACAGGCTTTTCCCTGTTGCTTGCCTTTTTAGCAACCTCCTATACACTATGAGTCCCATTCCAAATTTGGCTCTGAATAATTTTAGTTGAGGCTGTTAAGTTTGCACATTCTGTACTCTGAACAAAAGATTAAATTTCAGCATTTTAAACCAATTTGTTCTGTAATTCTCAGAGCCTCCCCTACCTCCCAAATGAAATAAACAATAGCTTTAGTAGTAGTGCTTTTGGGTTCATCCAATCTAGATAATTGCCCTGCTATTTTATTTACTCTCTAGGTCCCTGTTCCCCACACAGCCCACACTTTGTCAAACCATATTATTTTATTGATTGTTTTGAGTATACTTTAGGTTATGAATACTGAAAAATGAATCATTAGACCAAATTGCACATTTCTATAAATGAATTCCAGGAATAGAGATGTTCTGAGTGATGATTTTATAGTGATATCATTAGGATGATGCCTGATTGGACAGTTTCCTTTTGTCTCATAAATGATTGTCATGATCAAAATGACAATTTAAGAAGCTCCATAATAAAGCTGAAATTGATATATTTAATTCAATTATTATAGAATCAGTCATGAACCAATGAATCAGTAAATATATTCTGATTGGTGCACCAAGAGATAACCACCATTTTCTTTCAAATTATTTGTATCCTATGAATGTTATTTGTACAAAGGCAAAAGCCATGTTTTACTTAATTACTTTTTCCTGGGTAAAAACCTGACAGAGATATTGATGGACCCTTTGTGTGTCTCCAGGACCTACCATGGTCCCTGGCACATAGAAATTGACTAATCATTTAAAAAAATAATGGCATTGAGTCATTTCAAAAGTACTGTTGTAAAATAAGCAATTTCTCTAAGACAATTAGGCTTATACAAGGCAATTATTTTCCCAATGAAATAATATAAAGGGTCATAAATTCATTAATTCAAACATTCAACTAATATTTGTTGTTATAGAGTACTGAAAGGCAATGCTAATAACCTTCCCTTGCTACAGGGGATGATATTTTTATAGATAATGTTCTTGTATCTTCCAAACCTATATCAACCTTGCAATATCATTTAAGAAATGTTGGGAATTATTTTGCTATAAAATCACTATTCTGAAATTTATTTTGCAATGAATTTACCAAGTAGAAACATCTCAACATTCCTGAAACACAATTTCAAAAGTCTACAAAATAAATGTAAACCTTATAAATAGGAAGCACCATATAAATTAACTATTTCTAGATATAATTGGATGCTAGCATGAAGTAGGCTTCTGATAGGCACGTGTGTGTATGTGTATGTGTGTGTGTGTTTGAGAGACACAGATAGAGGGAGAGAAAAGGAGGGAGAGAGAGAAAGAGAGAGAGACAGAGAGACAGAGAGACAGAGAGACAGACAGAGACAGACAGAGACAGACAGAGAGACAGAGAGACAGTGAGAGGAAGAGAGAAAGAGAATTGATATGCATAGCATGAGATCTTGCATTGTCTCCTTAAATTGAGGACTTAGGAAACCCTATAAAGAAAGGGGAGGTGGGGACAACTTGAATCTCAAATGAAATATCAGTGCATGAAGTCTATCAGATATCTGGTAGAAGAATAGACAGAAATTTATGTGTGGTGTCGTGGGCTTTGTGCTATGCACTTATCAGTGTGACAATTCCCATGACTGGTTATAATTTAGACTTGGGCAAATAGGCTAGGACTGGATGTTAAAGTCCATTAGAGGCAGGACCTATGCATCTTCTCAGTATGTGCCTACACAAGCACACACACACACAAATATAGTGTGTATATCTATATCTATATCTGTATCTATATCTATATCTATATCTATATCTATATCTATATCTATCTATCTCTATCTCTATCTCTATCTCTATATCTATATCTATCTCTATCTCTATCTAGATCTACATCTACATCTAGATCTAGATCTAGATCTAGTGTGTATATATGTATGTATGCACACAAATATATTTTATACACATACATATGTGTGTGTGTATGCGCTTGAATAGAAATGATCACATTGATCATAATCTTTTGGAGCTCAATCAACAGGCCTAATTACTTTGAGAACAAAAAAGAATAGCAGATTGTTTCACTATTGTCAGACCAAATAGACTCCAGCTAAATCCACGGGCATTTATTTATTAAGAGTCTACTCTCAGAAATGAATAAACAATGGTGGTATTTTTTATCACAGAATGAGCTTCAGAGTGATGAGAAGTCATTTTATAACATCGTATTTTAAAATACTGCTATAGTTTCAGGAATAGTAATTAATATGTGGTAAAATATAACAGGATTTAAAGAAAGTAAAAACATTCTCTGACCATTTTCCTCGGGCAGCTGGCGAATGTACTGGATTGAATCCTGGACCTGGAGTTCAAAGGCAGCCTCAGATTCTTACCAGAAATGTAACCCTGGGCAAGTCACTTAACCCTTTTTGACTTAGTTTCCTCATCTGCAAAATGAGCTGGAGGAGGAAACGTCAAATCACTCCACTATCTTTACCAAGAAAATCCCACAAGGGGTGAAAAAGAGTTGGAAATGACTGAAAGGATTGAACAACACATCGAGTACTCCTTGTAACGTGTACGTTATACTAGTATTTCCTATATTTAGACTTGGTGTCAGGAAGATTTGAATTAAAATTATACCTTTTGATTTTTACTGTAAGTAAAGTCACTTAATTTCTTTGAGGCTCAGTTGCATCATCCATAAAACTGGAAGAGAAATATCTTCCTCCCAAGAATTTTAGGAGGCCCAGATGAAACACAACTATAAAGTGCTTAAGTGCTTAATGACTGTCAGTGATATGGCATGTTGAATGGAGAGTCTTGAAACTAAGAAGACCCAGATTGAAGTCCCTGACACATTCTAGCTATGTGATCTTGGGCAAGTCTTCCAATTCTCTAGATAATTCTCTAAGGAGGAGCTAACCTGAATTGTTAAAGGGATTTTCTTCATTTGGGTATTCCTTAAACTTCCAGTCACAAATCATCTTTATCCAGCAACAACAACTATTATCATCATCATCATCATCATCATCATCATCATCATCATCATCATCATCATCATCATCATTACTGTTGTTACTGTAAACAGATATAATTTATTTAACCAACAAGGCTATAACTGAGTTAGATAAGTGGTTATAATAATGCCAGGTGAATCTACTTTTGCAATTTCACTGGACGGAAAATAAAACTCCTTCATAGAATCGTGGAATCATACAGTAGCAAATCCTGAAGTCATCTGACAGGTTATTTCACTTATCCCTTAACTGGAAATGCATCTGAAGGAGATTATTCAGCTTTTATCTGAATAATTCTTTCACTCCATGGTTCTGATGCATCTTATCTAAGGATGGTAAGATTCTCCCCCCACCCCCAATTATGCCAAATGGCTTTGAAGATGATGTTTGGGATAATTTCACCATTGTCAATGCCTGTTGGATATAGATCATCAAGTTGGATCAGACTGATAAAGCTTCACAAACACATTTGTAATCTGGACTTCAATGATGGTTCAATTATTGTGTTACTGTGTCAACTATTATGACAAGCACACAACCATGCACATTTGATCCTTCTTAGCAAAAAGTTTTATAACCCTTTTCTAAGAAGTTGTAAGATGTAGGTATGAAAAAAATACCATTTAACATATATTCTATTTTGTTGTGGAAGTTCTTAAATATTATGGATCCGTGACTAACGTGTCTCAGTTATATATAGCACACAGTGTATCCATGTATATACACATATGTATGCATGTACACTATACAAAACATGTATGCCTGTGTGTGAATGTGTGCATCTGTGTGTGTGTGTGTGTGTGTGTGTTCCCCTTGGCACGATATGCTGTATAGTGGGGCATATGATATCCTCCTTTACAATTTTTTAAAGTTTCAGACCCAGCCATTTGCAGGCCAATAAATAAAGTTTCTAGCCAATATTATGAGAGTAATTCATTGATTTGTGTGGGTGTGTGGAATTTTTCCAAGATAATAACAACTGATTTTATTAATAATGGTGTAAGTTCCCTAAAACAATCAATTAAAGACAACTATCTCTTATTTAGAAGCTACATATTCTTATATTGAGGGGGGAAAACACCTCAACTTCCACTGAAAACTCTTATAGTTGAGTTCTAATGATACTATTGACGTGGGAAATTTCTTGTATGATTTTTTTTCTTTCTGTCATTGCTAAGTGAGGCTGAATAGAAACAAATTGAGGTCACCTTGACACTTCACAGCCCAAGTTTCATGAATAACACCTGTATAACCATAATGTTTTTACAAACCCAGGATGAATGAACTGATGGAAATGAAGTAAGAAAAAGCTAGGAAAAATTATGCATAGTGTGACTATAACAATGTAAATGAAAAAAAATAATGGTGAAAAAGAATCTAAACTGGACTCTGGTAAATGATAATGTTCAAGCTTGGCTCAAAGAAGACATGAAAATGCACAATCCTATCTTCTTTGCAAGGATGGGTCACCATAGGTATGGATCATTGTATATGATTTCAGATTTGCTTGATGTATTTGTTTGGTTTGTTGAACCATTATATTTTTTTATTTTTAAGAATAGCTCTGAATAATGGAGGATTATATTTGCAAATGTGAATCTGGAGTCAGAAGACCTGGGTTCACATTCAGTCTCAGAAACTGTGTGATATCAGTCAAGCAAAACAGGAATAATAAGAGTGCTCACCTTCGAGGATTGTTGTGATGACAGAATGGGACAATATTTTATAAATGCTTTACAAACCTTAAAGTGCTATATAAATACTTCCTACTACTACTAATACTGCTACTACTACTATTACTACTACGAATTATCAGCAGAAACAAAAAAAAAACCCAATATGTGGCAGCCTCAATAACCTTGGCAATGGGCATTGCAGCAAATACTGTGGGAGCTATATTTTCTTATTATATCATGAGAACCCCTAGAGTGCAGGCCCTAGAGTACTTAACCCTGTTATTTCCTGAACTCCTATTCCAAGGTAGTCTCTATCTTGATTGTCAAGTGCTTTATGTGGCCCACTCTATTAGAACAGATTGCCCACAATTTTTCTTCACTTTATTCCTGGCCATCTCCTTATAAGCTGTATATATAGCATTTGCATCACCCTTCTTCATTTATGGTTTATGTGTAGGAATAATACAGATTAATTGATACCCCATGATGTAGAGGACTAGGAGAAGAATTAGACTTCTTTGGGGTTCTTTCCTTCCTTCCCTTCTTTGCTTCCTTCCTTCCTTCCTTCCTTCCTTCCTTCCTTCCTTCCTTCCTTCCTTCCTTCCTTCCTTCCTTCCTTTCTCTTTCATCCATCCTCCCTTTTCCTTTTTCCCCTCTTTTGTTCTTTCCCTTCTAACCCTCCTCTCCTTCTTCTCCACATCATACTCTTTCAAGGTGTACTTTTTGCAGAATCTGCATTCTACATTCTTACATTGGCAATCAGAGCAGTAGTATGACCATCTACATCCCCAGCACAGCTTGGCATATCTAATCTAATATGTGGATATCAAAGAACATGCCCTGCTGTGTCTTCTTTTTTAGCAAGAGTCCTTTGTCTGGATCAGCTGTTCTCAACCTGTGGGTTGTGATCCCTTTGGGGGTCGAATGATTCTTTCACAGGGATCACAGGGGTCACCTAAGATCATCAGAAAACACATATTTCTTAGGAACTGAGACATCACTTCTCTATCCATCTCCAGGCATGTCCACCCACATGCAGATATGCCCACATATGAGTTTTAAAGGGTTGCAACATTAGCAAGGTTGAGAACTACTGGAGATGATTTTTTTATCTTATCTCTTTTTAAAATTTGTATTGTTTATTTTTACTTTTCAACATCTATTCAACAAGACTTTGACTTCCAAATTTTCTCTCCATCGCTCTCCTTCCCCACCCCAAGATGGCATGCATTCTGATTATCTCTTCCCTCCATTCTTTCACTCCCTCCCCATTCCCCCTTTCTTCTATTTTCCTGTAGAGCAAGATAGATTTCTATACACCATTGACTATATTTCTTATTTCCCAATGGAATAGAAAAACAACTTTTAACATTCATATTTAAACCTTAAGTTGCAAGTTTTCTCCCTTCCTCCTTCCCCACCTACCCTCTTTGAGCAGGCAAGCAATTAGATATAGGTTATACATCTGTAATCATGTACAACACTTCCAAAAGAGTCATATTGTGAAAGACAATTTCCTTCCATCCTGTTTCAAACCTATTTCTTCTATTCTCTCCTTTGACCCTGTCCCTCCTCAAAAGTGTTTGCTTCTGATTAACCATCCTCCTCCCTTCTATCATCACCCTTTTCTTTCTCCTTTGTGAATTGTTTTGGTAATAGCTTAATTTTATCACTTCTAGCCCTGAGGTATGGGAACTGGTACTTGTTGCCACAGATCTTTAGTTCTCCCTTTTAGTGTGGAGCCAATGTCAAACCTCAAACCTCATGTAAGTGTCTGCAGTCAGGGGCTTTATGCCCCACTGCTTATGTACTCACTGGGAATGTGTTGGTTCCTTCTCAAGCCTGCCAGTTTTTGCAGCACAACTAAGTCTGGCACTCCTGGTCAGCAGAGATTCCCTTGATATTCCTGGCTCAAATGCCCAACTCCCCACACTATCACAAGGAGCATTGTGGTGTAAAAACCCAAAGGTGTTTACTCTTCATGGGACCAAATCTGGGGATTCTTTTTCAAATCTTCTCAAATTGTTCAAGGAAGATCCTTGTTGTGCTCCTTTTCTTATTTATCTCCACCCACACTGTGTTTGCCCCAAGGTACTATTTTGACTCTTTTGTGGGGAAAAATCTTAAGAAATTGGAATTTTCTGACCTACTCTGCCATGTTCCCAGAATCCTCCTCTTACCTCTTTTATGTGAGATAATTTACCACATTCTACCTCTCCCTTTCTCCTCCCAGTACATTCCTCTCTCATTCCTTAATTTTGTATTTTAGATGTTATCCTTTAATATTCACCTTACCCTATGCCCTCTGTCTATATCTTTATCTACACATCTCTATCTATCTATCTATCTATCTATCTATCTATCTATCTATCTATCTATCTATCTATCTAGCTATATTACTCTCAAATATCTAATACTGAGAAAGGTCTAATGAGTTACAAATATCCTCTTTATGTGTTGGAATGTAAACAGTTCAAGTTTAATAAGTCCTTTATGATTTCTCTTTCCTGTTTACCTTTTCATGCTTCTCTTGGGTACTGTATTTGAAAGTTTACTCTTCTATTCAGTTAAGGTCTTTTCATCAAGGATGCTTTAAAGTCCTCTATTTCATTGATTGTCCATTTTTCACCATAAAGGCTTGCACTTAGTTTTGTTGGGTAGGTGATTCTTGATTGGTTAGTGTCTTTGCTTTCTGGAATATCATATTCCTAGTACTCTGATCCCTCAGTGTAGAAGCTGCTAAATCTTGTGTTTTCCTGATTGTGCTTCCACAATACTTGAATTATTTCATTCTGGCTGTTTAAAATACTATCCACTTGACCTTGGAACTCTGGAATTTGTCCATAATACTCCTAGGAGTTTTCCTTTGGGGATCTCATTCAAGAGGTGATCAAGGGATTCTTTCAATTTCTATTGTAACCTCTGGTTCTAGAATATCAGGGCAGTTTTCCCTGATAATTGCTTGCAGTATGATATCTAGGGTATTTTTTAATCACAGTTCTCATTTTTAAAAAATATTTTAAAATTTATCTCTCCTGGATCTGTTTTCCAGGTCAGTTATTTTTCCAATGAGATATTTCATTGTCTTCTATTTTTTTATTCTTATGGTTTTGTTTTTACAGTTTCTCTCATATATAATGACTCTTATAGAATCATTAGCTTTCATTTGCTCCATTCTAATTTTTAAGGAAGTATTTGAATGAAGAAAGTAATTCCTTAAAAATGTAATTGGCTTAATTGGGGAAAAATAAAATTAAGAAAACCACTCCATAAAAAGGATTGATCAAATGGAAAAGGAAGTGCAAAATCTAAGAAAATTATCTCTTAAAAAAACTTAGTATTGGACAAATGGAAGTTAATGACTCTATAAGGCATCCAAAACCAGTCAAGTAATATCAAAAGAAGAAAAACATAGAAGAAAAGGCAAAATATTTCATTGGAAAAACAACTGATCTGTAAAAGAGATTCAGGAGAGATAATTTAAAAATTCTTAAACCACCAGAAAGTATGATGAAAAAAGACCCCGCACAGCATCTTTCAGGAAATTATCAGACTTGTGGGAACCCAGACAGCAGAGTAAGCAGTAATTTGATTTCACTTTCCCTTGCTTGACCTCTAAAATCTCCAAAAGTACTGTCCCAGGAAAAAACCTAGAAGAGCAGATGCAGTGGAAAGACAGGGAAAAGCAACCTTTTAAGCTGGGAAACTTGGAAGAATATTAAGGAAGGTCCATTTCACTCAGCTAAAAAAGGGAGCACAGTCCAGCTTGGGGGGCATTCCAGCAAGCCCAAAGCAAGCACCAAAGCACTGGGGAATCCTGAGACCCATGGTGGCAGAACAGGTAAATGTCAACACTAGGGACCCCCTTTCCCCCATGCCTTAGCATAGCCATGGGAATCAGCAGACTCCAGCTAGTAGAACCACCATGTGCTTCAGTGCAGTCTGGGGAATACAGTATCTCTCAGAAGCTGACTTCCCTGGGATTTGGTGCAGCTCCCGAGGGGAAGGCATCCTGTAGTAATGAGTTGCCCTGTGTTTCACTGCAAGCTCCAGCAGGCAGGCATCCTTTAGCAGTCAAACTTCCCTGTGCTTTTCAGCATGGGCCTAGGCAAGAAGGCTTCCTCCAGCAGTGGATCTCTCTGTATTTCTGTGAAGCCCCAGGCGGGCTGGTATCTTCCAGCAGCCAGACATCCCTGTGCTTTTGTGCAGCCTGGGAGAAATGTAGACACACCAGACCTGACTTCAGCACTAAACAGACAGCACTACTAGGACTCTGGCTCATTACTTGGTAAGCTACCAGACCTCTTCAGCCTACAGCTGCCAACACCTGATGCCACAGTGCACAAAGCCAGTGACCATCACAAAAACTTTGGAATAGTTGGATAGTGCACCTGTGCTTTAGCAAGAGACCTCAACTTTCAAAGCCAAGAAATAGAAAAACAAAATGATTAAAAAGCCAAAAAGAACAGAGATTGTAGAGATTATGACAGTGACAGGGGAGATGAAAACACAATCTCAGAGGAGGAAAACTTTCTCAGTGTACCTACATCTGTAACCTCAAAGGATTTGGTCCCAATGAATTGGTCCTAAGTTTGAAAAGCCCTCTTGGAAGAGTACAAGAAGGATTTTACAAGTCAAATAGGAGAGGTAGAAGAAAAATTGGAAAAGGAAATGAGAGGTATGCAAGACACAGTCAACAGCTTGGAAAAGGAAGGACAAAAATAGAATGAAGAAAATAACTCCTTAAGAAATTCAATTGGTCAAATGGAAAATGAGGTACTAAAATGTACTGAAGAGAAGACTTCCTTAAAAAAAAAAGAATTGGCCAAATGGAAAGGAAGGTGCAGAAATATATTGATGTGAAGAACTCCTTAAAAAGTAGAATTGACCAAGTGCAAAAGCAGGTGCAGAAGCTAACTGAAGAATACAATTCATTGAATATTACAATTAGGCATACTGGGAGAAGGAAAAAAGGAGAGGTAGAATGGGGGTAAATTACCTCACATAAAAGAGGCAAGAAAAAGCTTTTACATTGGAGTGGAAGAGAGAATGAGTGAGTCTTACTCTCCTTGGATTTAGCTTATGGAGAGAATAACATCCACACTCAGTTGGGTATGGGAATATATCCTATATTACAGGAAAGTAGGGGGGAAGGGATAACAGAGGGGGAAATATAGAAGGTAGGGGACATGGGAGGAGGAGGTAATCGAAACAAACACTTTTGAGGAGAGACAGGGTCAAAGTAAAGAATCAAATAAAGATCGGCATAGGATGAAGGGAAATATACTTAGCCTTTCACAACATGACTCCCGTGGAAGTATTTTGCATGACTACACATGTATAACCTATAATTAATTGTTTGTCTTCTCAATGAGGAGGGGTGAAGATGGAGGAAGAGAGAGAATATGGAACTCAAAAGTTTTAAAAATGAATGTCAACTTTTTTACATGCAACCTGGAAATAAGATACACAGGCTGTGGTGTATAGAAATCTATTTTGCACTACAGACAAATAGAAGGGAGGGGGATAAGAGAAGTGGAGGTGATAGAAGGGAGGGCAGATTGGGAGAAGGAGTCATCATAATGCGCACCATCTTGTGTAGGGGGAGGGGAGAGATGGGGACAAATTTGGAATTCAAAATCTTGTGGAAGTAAATTTTGAAAACTAAAGATAAATTGATTAATAAAAAATTAGAATTTGGAAAGTGGAATCTAATGACTATAATACATCAAGGATCAGTCAAACAAAATCAAAAGAATGAAAAAAATAGAAGAAAATATGAAGTATCTGAGTAGAAAAACAACTGATGTAGAATATACATCCCAGAGAGATTACTTAGGAATTATTGTTCCACTTGAAAGTTATGATAAAAAATATCCTGTACAGCATCTTTCAATAAATTACCAAGAAAATGGCCCTACGGTCCTAGAACCAGATGATAAAATAGTTATTGAAAGAAGTCACCTATCACCTTCTGAAAGAGATCCCAAAAGGAAAACTCCAAAGAATATTTAGCCAAATTCCAGAACTATCAGGTCAAGAAAAATACTGTAGGCATCCAGAAGGATACAATTTAAATTTAGAACCACAGTCAGTGTTATGCAGGACCTTGGAGCATCTAAATTAAAGGACCAGAGGGCTTGTAATAAGATATCCTGGAAAGTAAAGGAACTTTGACTAAAACCCAGAATCAACTAGCCAGTGAAACCGTGCTTAGTCTTTCAGGGCAGGAGATGGACATTCAGTGAAATAGTGGACTTCCTAATATTCCAGATGAAAAGACCAGAGCTCAAGAGAAAAATCCAATCTTCAGTTACAAGTAAAGGCAATAGAAGTTGGCAGCAATCATGAAAACTACTTGCTATTGCCTAAAAAAATAGAATGATGGGTTAATGGAATAAATTAGTCATATAAGAAACAGCAATCAATGACTATAGTAATCTACTGTTTGATAAACCCAAGGACTCCATCTTCTGGGATAAGAATTCGGCATTTGGCAAATTACTGGAAAAACTATATCATAATATGGCAGAAACTAGACAGAGACCAATATTTTACACCATGTACCGAGATAATGTCAAAAATAGGTACATGATTTATTCATAAAGATACCATAGGCAATTTAGGAGAATAAGAAATAGTTTACCTGTTATATCTATGGAGAAGGGGTGACCAAATAAGAAATAGTGAACATTATGAAATGCAAAATGGATAATTTTGATTACATTAAATTAAAAAGTTTTAGAAGAAATAAAGCCATTAAAACCAAGATTAGAAGGAAAGAAAAGTGATGACTCTTTTTCTGATTGAAATCATGGTGGGCATAGAAGAAAAGAAAATGCTACTACCTGTTCCAGAGTCCCTTCTGAAAAAGCAGAAGGCTTTTGCAATACTAAAGGCCAAACGCTTGAAGAAGAAGATGGCTATAAAAAAAACTCCTTAAAATATGGAGCAAAGTCATCTATGAAAAAACTAAAGCCTTTTAAGGAGTACAGTCAGGTGTACAGAAGTAAAATCTGGCTGGCTAGAATGGCATGCAAAGCTGGAAACTACTATTTATCCGCTGAACCCAACTTAGCTTTTGTGATCAGAATCAGAGGTATCAATGGTGTTAGCCCAAAGGTCTGAAAAGTATTGCAGCTTCTTCACCTTTGCCAAATCTTCAGTGACACTTTTGTTAAGCTTAACAAGGCCTTGATTAACTTGCTGAGGATTGTGGAACAATACATTGTATTGGGTTATCCAAACCTGAAGTCTGTGAATGACTTGATTTACAAACTTGGTTATGGCAAAATCAAGAAACAGAGAATTGTCCTGAGGAGTAAGGAGTAAATCTGATAAGTTAAATTCAAAATCTATCCAAGAAGAGCTGAGACATGGACTTATCTGATAATCATGTTCATATGGACAGGAACTTTATAGAATCAATACTCAGTAGCACCAGTGCAAAGATTGTACCCACTGTCCCTATCTCAGAGACTATGATGAGATATGGGTAAGTGTGTCCCTGATGTGGAAAGTTTGTGTTTTGTTATTGCTGTAACTTCAAAGTATGACTTCACAAAGGCAGGTTGTTAATTGATTAAATGAAAATGGGGTGCTAGTCACTGGCATCTAACAATGAAGGGAACCTTAGATTTTTTGGAAAGCATATTTTAAAGGATGCTGAGAAACAAAAATCTAAATGAATCATAACAGATATAAAATATATTATTATGAACATTCATATTAATGTATGTAGTATATTTATTAACATCTTAACCATTTGGTGCCTCTGTTACTTGTCTCTTGCATTCCTCAATCTCATCAAGTAGAATGGGGGACTCATTGATCAAGCTCAATTTGTTTCATTAATTTGTTACCACTTATAGACCTAGAATTGGAAAAAAAACCTTTTTATGCCATATCATTCAGCCCCCTTCATTTTTTTTTTCCATTTTGGAGGGGGAAGGCAGGGTAATTGAGGTTAAGAGATTTGCACAACATCACATGACGAGAAAGTGTTAACTGTCTGAGTCTGGATTTGAACTCAGGTCCTCCTGACTCCAGAGCTGGTGCTCTATTCACTGTGCCATCTAGCCACTCCAGTCCCCCTCATTTTTCAACTTAGGAAACTGATCCTCTTCAAAATTTAGTAATTTACTTAAAGTCACAAAAGAAGTAAGTGTTAGAGGTGGAATATGAACAGTTACTTCAGAGGTGCAACTTTTTTTTTCTTTTCTTAGAGACAGGGAATATAGAAATCTGCCAAAGTACATCTTTTAGATTTTCCAGCTTTTTCTAGAGATAAGAAGTCACTGTGAAATGGAAACATTTTTACCTGGATATTTCATTTCTGTTCCTCTATCCATTTTTGATACTATGAATGGAGGCAATCCAATCTGGAATTGAAGACATCAAAGACCAAGAAAGTATTTTAAAATAGTCCTTTGAAGGACTGTGAGAAGGCTCTTGTTTGACCAAAGTTTGACCTCCTAATGAGATCAAAATAATTTTTTTGTCTAAAATGGTTTGGAGCAAATTTCAAAAAAGTCAAAATTAAAGGATAGTGTTCAGATTCCTGCTAGTGTCACTGTTATTAAAAATCAGGATGAATGCTCATGGTGGGTACAAACTAGCTTCAAAGAACTAATACTGTCCCCTAAAGTTTCTTAAACTTTGACCATTAATTGGGATCTCCATGAGAATAGTGACTCTTTTTTACCTTTATATTCCTAGTCCCTAGCACAGTGCCTGACACACAGGAAGTGATTATTAAAATGTTTATAGACTGACTCATCTGTGGTGTAGCCTTTAGATGGAGAAGACTGAATAATTGAAATTCTACATATTGCAAAATTTTGCCTTTCAGCAGCACACTTTTTGGTATTAGGCAAATAACAATGATAAGAATTGAACAAAAGTTTAAATAGTGTATAATAAAATGGCATTCTGACCTGCTTATTTACAAATTTCTTAGTTACTTTCTATATGTGGTCTGTATAACAGGTGCTGAACTTTATGTTATTAGTCAGAAGGGCTAAATCACCACTGAGATCACTGTAACAATGATGCAATATTCACAACACCCGCGGTGGTTATGAATATCCTGGTTTAGTTGTGAATCACAAAATGTAACAGGCTCTCCATTTGGAGGATAGAACCAAAGCCTTTAATCAAATGCCAGAAAACTGAATCCCAGAACCAGAAAGCCAAAGTCATATAAGTAACCACAAAGTTGGTACAATGGTTAATTCAGTGAACATCCACATTCCCAAGTGTTCACAACAGAACAGGTTCCTTCAAGCAGGGATCCTCCTCTCTCACTCACAGTAGTTCCTGAGCATGGTTCTTGGAAGCTCTCAGCAGAAGTTCCCAGAAGAAAAGTCTCAACCGAAGCTCCATTCTCAAAATCAAAATCACTTTCTCCTGTTCTCAAAATCAAAATCACTTTCTCCAGCCTCCATGCCGCTTTCTCCAACAAGTTCTTCAAGAAGTTCTGCAAGAAATTCTAACTGTCCAGCTTGTGCTCTTCCTTATATACAGTATTAGCTCCTCTCTGTTCCACCCCTTCCTGTTACATCACCAATAGGAGTTCATCCCTTCTGTTTCTTTAACAGACCCTTGAAGGAATCTAAAAAATAAAAGACACAGTAGTAAAAACGTTAAAGAGGAAAGAATGTGACACCAGTCCCATCATTTCAGTGAACTAGAAAGGATGAGACATCTTTCATTCAGTGCGAAAGCTTAAACAAGGTGGAAAAATAGAGAAAAGAGTCATGAATGTGTGTCCTTTTTTTCTTTATGCTTCTTTTGAAAGAGAAAATGAAGAAAGAAAAATGTGCATGTGAGTTTGTGGGGGCAATAAAGAAAGGAAATAAGGAAAGAATAAAGAAATTGAGAGAAATAAGTGTATATATTCTCTCTCCATCCATCTTTCATATCTCTATGTAATCTTTATCTGTATCTCCATCTCTATTTGTCTCTACATCTGTTTTTTTCTAAGAAAAAATGTAGTATAATGTTTGGAGTCAGGGATATCTGGATTCAAGTCCAGTCTTTAATACACACTAACTTGACAACTGTATATAAGTCACAACCTCTAAGTGTCTTGGGAAACTCTAAAAACGTCAATGACATTCAAAGTGCAATCTGAATCAACTGCGATAATTTCTGTTTTTTAAGTACCAAAACTAAGGTTGCCAGTGACAAAGAGTTTTTAAAATAGTATTACATTTTCCCTCATTACATTTCAAGACCATTTTTAGTATTCATTTTTACAAGATTTTGAGTTCCAAAATTTTCTCCTTCCCACCTTCTCTTCCCCTCTTCCAAAAATGGTAGGCAATTTGATATAGGTTATGCATGTGTTATCATGTAAAATATTTCCATATTAGTTATAGTTGAGAAAGAAGTAACAGATCAAAAGAAAAGAAAAAAACATGAAGAAGAATAAAGTAACTGAAAAAAGTATGTTTTAATCTGCATTCAGTGTCCCTCAGTTGTGGATAGCTTTTTCTTTTGTGAGTCCTTTGTCTTTGTGTTCCTGAGAAGAACTGAGTCATTTATACTTGATCATCACATGTGGAAGATATTGTGTACAATGTTTTCCTGGATCAGCTCATTTTGCTTTGCCTCATTTGTACAAATCCAGGTTTTTCTGAAATCTGCTTGTTCATCATCATATCACACTGTAGTATTCCATTACATTTATATACTCAGTTGATGGGCAACACTTCAACTTCCTATATTTTGCCACCACAAAAAGGACTGCTATAAACATTATGGCACATGTAGGTCCTTTTCCTGTTTTTAATGATCTCCTTGGGATAGAGACCTAGTAATGGTATTGTTGGATCAAAGGGTATGCAGTTTGGTTGATCTTTAATCATAGTCTCAAATTGCTCTCCAGAATGGTTTGATCCATTCATAAATCCACCAACAGTGCTTTAGTGGCCCAATTTTCCTACATTCTCTCCAACTGTTATTATTTTCTTTTTTGTCATATTGGCCAATCTGAGTTGCTTTAAAGTATTTCCTTTTAAAAAGGGATATTTTTTATTTGTTTTGTTGTTTACATCATTCATTTTCATGACATTTTTGAATTACAAATTTTCTGCCAGTCTTGCCCCTGCCCCAACCCTAAAACAGCAATCCCACTGTAAAGCCCCTCCCCTGCTCTGCTCTGTTACTTTCTGGTAGAGCAAGTAGAGTCTCCCTATCCCAGCCCCTGTATATCTTAATTCCTAGTTGCAGGTAGATCCTCTCCTCTGAAGACTGGCTGTGGCATGGCTGGGCTCAGCTTAGCCCAGCTCCTTTCCACCATCTTGGGCCTGGCCAGGGTCTTGGTTTCAGGTTGGGCCAGCCTCTGCTCCTGGCCACCATGAGGAGCCCCTGCTGCCGAGCTGCCTTTAGCAAGATATGTGTTTTCTGTATTTTTGTGAGTCTAAGAATCCTAGACTTTGTCTGGGCTCATTTTTTTATGGGTGTTTAGAGTGGTGGGGCGGGAGCTGTGGGACCTTGCTGCTTCTATGCTGCCATCTTGGCTCCGCCCCCAAGACTCTAGAGCACTTCTTCATATGCCTATAGATAACTTTGACTTCTTCATCTGAAAACTGCCTCTTCATATCCCTTGACCAGTGACCAATTGAGAAGTGGCTTACATTCTTATAAATGTAACTCAAATTTAATATCTGATAAATTGGGCCTTCATCAGAGACTCTTTCTGTGAAGATTGCTTGTAAACTTTCTGCTTTCCTTCAGTCTTGGTTGCCTTGGTTTTGTGTAAAACCTTTTTAAATTTAATATAATAAAAAGTATTTATTTCATATTGTGTAATGCTCTCTATCTCCTATTTCTTCACAAATCTGTAACTCCTTTAGCTCCCTTCAGAATCTGGATGCTAGAGATGACTTTCAGGAGTAAGGAGTAAATCACTGTACCTCTCTCATACTCACCTCCATAACAGCAGAACAGACAAAAAGACAGAGTGAAGCAACCTTTTAGCCCAAGAACCTTGGAGTATTGACAAGAATGATCCTTCTCACTCAGGTGAAAAGGGAACACTATCCAGGACAGGCAACATTGCAGCAAGCCATCAGGAAACTTCACTTCAGAGATCCTGAGCCCCAGTGTGGTGGAGCAGGTAAACACCTGCCAAGACCTCCCCACTTTACTTAGAATAGGTAAGGAAATCAGTATGCTCCCATTCCCAGAACTACTGCTTACTTCAGCATAGCCCCAGATGAAAAAGCATCCTCCAGCAACCAGACCTCCAGTTGATTCAACACAACCCTGAGAAAATTGTGATGTCAAGCCTTGAGGTGCTTCAGCAAACAGGCAACTGCCAGACTGCACTTTCCCTGCCATGCTTTAGACTAGCCCTGGGCAAACAGATAGCCTCCAGAGGCCAGATATCACATGCTTCTGTGTATCCTTGGGGAAACTCAGAAATACCCCACCAATCTCAGCATACACCATAAACCACCAATGAGATCCCAACTCAGCAGCCACTAAGCTGCCAGACCCTGTGGCCCTCAGTAGCAAAGTCACCCAACATCCTACACCATGAGCACAACAACAGACATGAGGGTCTTCCTCTGTGACTCAGGGAAACACCAGAACAGCACCAAGTAAACTGCCAGGGTCTACAGTCTCTGGCAGAAAAAGCCTAAGATAGTGCCCCTTCAACCTAGGCTGCAGAGTTTGAATTCACAAGAAAAGAAAACCTTCCTCTGCATCCTCAAAATTTGAGCAAAAGCTACCAAAGGAAAATCTGACTTTAGGAGGTTATTATAGTGTCAGGGAAGACCAAGGCACAAATTCAGAAGAAGACAGGAATGTCAAAACATCTATGAACAAAAATTCAAAAGATAATGGGAAGTGGTCTCAAGCCCAAAAAGAATGCATGGAAGAGCTCAAAAAGGAGCTTAAAATCATGTGAGGGAGTTAGAAGAAAAAATGGGAATAGAAATGAGATGGATGCAAGAGAATTATGAAAAGAAAACATTCAACACTTTGAAAAACTGCTTAGTAAGTAAATTGGCATTTTGGACATGGAGATAAAAACAACCAGGAGAAAAATATACAACTCCTTTAAAAGGACAATTGGCCCAATGGAAAAGAATATACAGAAGCTAATGAAGAATTAAAACACCATGAAAGTTAAAATTGGGCAAATGGAAGCTAATGGCTCTATAAGACATCACAAATGAAATAAATAAATGCTTAAAAAATGAAAAACATGGAAGAAAATATAAAATACCACATAAAAAAGCACTGACATGTAAAATAGATCCAAGAGAGATAATATCAGAATGACTGGACCACCTGACAGCCATAATCAAAAGAAGTACCTAGACAGCATCATTCAAAAAATTACCAAAGAAAGCTACCCTGAAGTCTGGGAACCAGAGGGCAGAATAGGCAGTGAAAAAATCCACCATTCACCTCAAGAAAGAGATCCCAGATAAAACTCCAAGGAATATTATAGCCAAATTTCAGAATTATTGGGTTAAGGAAAAAAATTCTTTAAGTGACCTGATAGAAAAAATTGAAATATTGGGAAGCCACAATCAGGATTACACAGGATTTGGCACCCGCAACACTAAAAGATTGGAGTACATGGAACATGATACTACAGATTGCAAAGGAGCTAAGACATAAACTAAGAATCACTTACTAGACAAAATTAAGCATAATACTCTAGGGGTAAAAATGGACACTCAACAAAATAGAAGGATTTCAAGTCTTCATAAGCAGAAGACCAGAACTAAACCAAAAATTTGACCTCCAGTATCAAGACCCAAGCATACACAGCTAGAAATGTAAAAGAAAACATAATGGATACAATGGAACTAAACTTTTTACATTGCTATGTGAGAAGATGATACTTATAACTCAAAAATAATATCACTAAAATACATAAAGAATATATATATATGTATTGTATATAAATGTACATGGGTACATATATGTATATATGTGTGTGTATATAGTGTGTGTGTGTGTTTAATGATATAATGCATAATGAACAGGCAGATTTCAGACAAACATGGAAAGCTTTGTACAAACTGATGCAAAGTGAAATGAACAGAACAAGGAAAATATAGTATCAGCATATCAATAGCAATGTAGAATGATCAGCTATGAATGACCAGGATCTTAGTAATTCAATCACCCAAAATAAATAGATTCACAGATTCACAAAGGAAAATGATACTCATATCCAGATAAAGAACTGATAGACTCTGAATATAGACCAAAGCATATTTTTTCTTATTTTATTGTTTCTTTCAATTTGTTTTTTCTTCCACAGCTGTAACAAATAAGGAAATATATTTTTAATGATAGCATATGAATAACTTACATAGAATTGCCTAACATTTTTGGGAGAGGGGAGGGAGGAAAATGTGGAACTTAAAAAAATGACTGCTAAAAAGTTCTTGATATGCAATTGGGGAAAAATAAAATACTATTAAAACTTTAAAAAATGGGTGCTATACTACTTAGTGTGTGTGTGTATGTCTAGTATTGATAGTACTTCATTTGTACCTTTTTAGTAAGATTATAGTTTCCTCATTGACTACTTCATTTGTACCTTTTTAGTAAAATTATAGTTTCCTCATTGACTCTTTTAATTAATTTTATTTTTAATTCAAGTGTGTCTCTTGTAAACATCATATTGTAGGATTCTGCTTTTTGATCCACTTTGCTATTGATTTCTTTTTAATGGGAGGTTTCATTCCATTCACATTCTCAGGTATTATTACTACTTGTGTATTTTCCTTCATTCTATTTTTCTTCCTGTTTGTCCTCTCTCTCTCTTTTCACCTTTTCCCTCCTCACCAGGGTTTTGATTTTGTCTACTCCACCTCCCCACCCCCCCCATATGCCCAGTCTTCTGTTAGTTCCCTCTATTTCTGCCTTTCTTTAGTCCTCCTTCCTACTTTCTTGTCCAGTAAGGCAGATGTTTTTCATTCAACTGATTGTATATATTATTTCTTCTTTGAGCCGAAACTGATGAGAGTATCGAGTGATGCCCAATGCCCACTCTCCCTTCTTCCCCTCTCCTAATAGGTCTTTAACATCTCTTCCTATGAAATAATTTACCTCTTTCTACCTCTCCCCTTCTTCTGCAACCAATGTGCTCCTCTTTCTTATCCCTTAATTATAATTTTTATGTCATTCCCACAAATTCACCTTATACTGTACCCTTTGTCTATGTATATTCCTTCTAGCTGTACTATTAGTGGTACAAATTTTAAGAATTACTAGTTTCATTTCACCATGTAGGGTGTTCAGTTCTATTGAATCCATTATTTTTTCTCCCCTTTTTAAAATTTTAGGCTTCTTCTTGATATTAGAAATATTTTCTTTGTTCAACTGTCTTTTCCTTATGAAAATTTGAAATCCTTCTATTTCATTGAATGAGCATTTTTGTCCACTCAGTGTATTATGTTTAATTTTGCTGGATAGATGATTCATGGTTGCAGTATTAGCTCCTTTGCCTTCTGGAAAATCATGTTCCATGACCTCCAATCCTTTAATGTTGCAACTGCTAAGTCCTGTGTAATCCTGATTGTGACTCCCAGATATTTGATTTTTTTTGTTCTGGCCACTTGCTGTATTTTTTTCCTTAACCTGACAGTTCTGAAATTTGGCTATAATTTGCTTTAAATTTTTTATTTTGGACTCTCTTTCCTGAGGTGATGGGTGGATTCTTTCAATATCTTTTTTTTGCTTTCTTGTTCCAGGATATCAAGGCAGTTTTCCTTAATCATTTCTTGAAAGATGGTCCAGTGCTTCTGAAATTCTCTCTCCTCAGTCTATTGTGTAGGTCAGTTATTATTTGTTTTCCAGTGAGGTATTTTACAATTTTTGAATTTTTTTATTCTTTTGAATTTGTTTGATTCATGATGTCTTGTAGTGTCATTAATTTCCACTTGCCTAATTTCCATCTTTATGCAGTTGTTTTCCACAGCTAGCTTTTGTCCTTTATTTTTAATTTGACCAATTGTACTCTTTAGGGAGTTCTTTTCTTCAGTTGATTATCCTATCTCCTTTTCCACCTGACCAATTTTTACTTTTTAAGCAGTTGTTTTCCTTTTTCCAAGCAGTTGACTCTTTTTTCATTATTCTCTTTTATCACTCTCATCTCCCAACCCCATTTTCTACCTCTCCTATATAATTTTTAAGCTTCTTTTCGAGCTCTTCCATGAGTTCTTTCTGGGCTTGAGACCACTTCCCATTCTTCATTGGGGTTTTCCTATAGGTTTTTTGATATTGTTTTCTTCTTCTCAGTTTGTGTCTTGGTCTTGCCTGTCAGATTCTTTTTTTGTTGTTTTATGTTTATCATTTTTTTGTAAGTGGAAGCACTGTTTTTTTTCTTTTAAATTTGAGCTCTACTACTGGGATGGAAGAGGCAGTGTCTCAGGTGTCTTCTGCTGGGGTCTGTTTGTCCTTGCTATTTATGTGGTGCTGCACTGATGTTGCCCTGAAACCCAGGGGGACCTTCATGTCTGGTTCTGTGATGAGGTTGTGGCATGGAGTATGGCTGCCACTGCTGGAGTCCATAGTGGTCTGGTAGTTTAGCTGGTGCCAAGTTGTGATCCTAGTGGTGGTGTCTGGTGCGTGCTGAGGCTGATGGGAGGTGTTTCTGAGTTTCCCCAGGGATACACTGAAGCATGTGGTGGTCTGGTCTCTGAGGCTTCCTATTTGCCTGGGGCTAGGCTGAAGTAAGGCAGGGAAGGTACAGCATGGTGGCTGCCTGGCTTAGATACCCCTAGGATGGGCATGTACCTCTTTTCCAGGGCTGTACTGAAGCAATTGGAAGTGTTGGAGGATGCCTGTTTGTCTGGGACTATGCTGAAGCAAATGGTAGTTCAGGGTGTTGGAGTCTCCTGGTTCTCCAACTATTTTAAGACACGTGGGGTGTCCTGGTGTTGGCATTTTCCTGTTCTGCTGCACTGTAAGGTTAATGAGATATAAGATCTTCTCTGCCCATTAATAAGCCTATGTCCCTAGCTGTGATGCATCCTGAATCACATACAGTCCATTGGGGGAAAAGCTCACTTAAAGAGAAGCTTGCTTAGGGGAGGCTTGCTTGTAGGAAAGCTTTCACATGTTTTAGTGCTAACCAAATTAGGCACTGAGTCATGAAGGTTGTGATGCCTTCTGGTTCTTAGAAATATATACACTCTGAGCTGGTATTTTGCTTTGAGGGTTCATTTATGAGAAGGGCCATTTGATTTCCTGGTGGAGAGTCTGAGTAGCTGTATGTTAAGACCCCCTAGCTGCTCAAGGCTCTCTTGATCCAGTGGCATATATAGAGGGTATAGAAATATTGATTTGATTAAGGCAGTCACAGCCCTGTCTGTTGGTCTTTATGTTAATTTCTCTCCTCTTATTTTTTCTGATGTTCAGGGTACTGACTTTCCCCTTAAAGTAGTGAATGTAAGCAAAGTAGATTACCAGCCCCTTAAAAGATGCTTTCCTTTTAGAAGAGTGGATCCAAAAACCAGTGCTAGCAGGCAATTCTGGGTGTTCCAGGTGGTCCTTAGTTACTAAGGCCTAAGTACTTCTGTGAAAGAGGCAGAGGGTGTGAACTCTGTCTCCTGTGTGAAAGAGACAGAAGGTGTAAACTCTGTTTCCTGTTGCTGATATGGCAGGAAGGAGTTGGCTGAGACAGGAGACCAGTGTGTGTATATAAGAAGAATTCCAGAGACAGAATCAGAATCAGGAATGATCCTCCTGATGGCTCCTGGTGGAGGAAGAATTGTGGAGACTGACGCTGGCTAAGAGAGGGAGACAGGGAGGGAGAGAGAGGGAGAGAGGGAGAGGAGAGAGGAGGAGAGACAGAGAGACAGAGGGGGAGGGAGAGGGAGAGAGAGAGAGAGAGAGAGAGAGAGAGAGAGAGAGAGAGAGAGAGAGAGAGAGAGAGAGAGAGAGGAGAAAGAGAGTTTTTCTCCCAGCATCTGGAAGCTGAGTTGGAGTTTTCCTTGAGACCAGAATCTGGTGAAGGCTGAAGATGCTGCCTCCAGCTGAACTTCTAGAGGGCTGAAGAAGTATGACCAGGATAAGCCTTTGTTTGTTTGTGGATTGGTGGATCCTTGAGTTCCCAACAACAGAAGTGGTGAAAGGTTTGAGATGTGCTGGACCCTGTGAACTTCAGTGGCTAACAAGAACTGCTCAGAGGACTGGACAAGGAGCTGGGAGCTGTCTGTCTCTGAATCCAGGTGACTTTTTGGTGGATTCAGGTAGGAGCTGGGACCATGGAAGGGGATCTGGAGAATTTGAGAGACCACCCCAAGTCAAGATGAAAAAAAGATCTCCCCTTGGATGCATGATGAAATTGAATTGTACTAGACACTGAGGGGTGGAGGGTTTGTGTAATTTTCTAATGATTGTATTTAGTGATTAATGATACTTATTGACTGATTGCTAGATAAGTGACTGATTAAGTTAATCTATGATTGCCCCATGAGTGGAAGATTGATTAATGTATTGTAAAATGACTGAATGATTAAGTAAGGAGAGTTTCCTCCCTTAGGGAAACCAGGTGATTATTCTTTTGTTCTTTGTTCTAAACGTTTGGCCACTATAGCAAAAACTATGTGGCCATTCTAATGTTAAGTTGTTGTGAACACTATATTGTGATTTTTTGTGATAAAATATAATGTTGTGAATATTATATGGTGATCTGTTGGGAATGTTTGCCTTGATTTGTAATGGAATAAATGGAGAGTTCACTATACTGTGTAATCAGAACCTTAAAAGCTGTTCATGGTAGCATTAATTTGTGAAGCTGCTCATGCATGGCATTACACTAGGGTGCTTGCTTTACATGCACTGGGGCTCAGAATATCTCATTGGTTTTCTGAGGTGGGGCTTACTATGGCTTATTGGAATGCTTGCCATTCTGGACTGTGCTCTCCTTCCACCCAAATGTGATAGACCTTTCTTGCTAATCCTCAAAGTTTCTTGGACTAAAAGGTGGTTGCATTCTAACTTTTGCTGGAATTTTTTTTGGGGACACTATTTTGTGGTTGTTTGGAGAGGAATATCAAAGAGTTATGGTGACTTACTGCCTATCCTGTCATCTTCCAATTGTGATAATTTTCATACTGGCAGTTCTCCACACTCATGAAATCATATTTTTGAGGCAAATCATACATAACACACACACACACACACACACAATCTCCTACCTGGTTATTTTCCTGAATTTCATTACCTCCAGAAACTTACCATTCTTCAAGATGAAATACACTCAGAAACTCACAATTCCTCAGATCATTTGATCATTTGCCATCTGGGCTGCATGATTTTGTCATCCTACTCAGCCCATCCTTAGATCCCTCCCACATGCCATGTTGGTAACCTCCTCCCCATTTTCAGGTACCTTTTTATGTTAAATTGTGAACTTTTGAGAGCAGAGATTGTGTTAAGCCTTTCTTTATAACCCTAGCACTTAACATGGTACTTGGCACACATTGGCACTTGATTAATGTTTATTTACTCTGCCTCTGACACACAAACTCAAACATGGAAGCAGCAACTGTATAATATAGTGTAATCAGAAAGACTTTTGTTCAAATCATGCCACTGATACTTACTAACTTTGTGACCCTGGGAACAAAGTACATTTATGTGCTTCATGCAACATCCTTTGATTGATCTGATGTATATGAGTTTTATTCTAATTTGGGAAACAGAATTTTCAAACTAGGATTTCCAAAGCTAACAAAATAATTTATTCATAGACACATATACATACACTTACATAAATACATACATATGTATGCATATATGCATTATATACACATACACTTCTAATTTGGTACTATGTATGCATATATTGTGTGTATACATATACATATGTGTCTACTTTTTTTTTTAGACAGCTAGGTGATACAGTGGAAAGAATGCTAAACTTAGAGTTAAGAAAACGAGCTCAAATCTTTCTTCAGGCACTTATTTGCCTGTGACTCTGGGCAAGTAACTGAACTTCTCTCAAACTTTATCCTAAATAACTTGAGATAATAATACTACTTAATTCACAGAGTTGTTGAGAGTATCAAATAAGTAAACATGTAAAATGCTTCACAAACCTTGAAGTACAATATATAAATGCTATCATTATTGCTATTAGTTGTTATTGTCATTATCATATTGCCCAATTGCCACGGGTCACACAATAGTGTGTGTCAGAAGTCTAGGCTTTGGCTGTGACAAATGTCACTGCTGAAGCCTAGGCCTCAGTCAGCCAATATTGGAAACTGTCCAATTTCAACACAATGGAGGTATTCCAGATGTCAGAGGAGAGACAGAAGGAGGAATGATAACAAAAGGGGATCCCACATACCCTCACTGCCAGCTATTATTCATCAAGATAGGCCAGTAAGCAGAGGGAGAAGACCTATTTTTCCTTGTACATAAAGAGCTTTGCATGCACACATACACACACACACACACATAAATGCAGGAGGAAATCTCCAAATCACCTGTTTTTATAGGTAATGGAAAAGAATAATGGATGGAAAGGGGTGTGTGTGTGTGTGCGTGTGTGTGTGTGTGTGTGCGCGCGCGCGTGTGTAAAACACCACTTGGGTGATAATTTAAATATGGCATGTTTGTTGGATAAATGATACTCTTAATTTCAGTAGATGTAAGGAAGGTTGCGCCCAAAGCAGTTTGAACTGCTGACAATACTGTGGGTATTCCATATATGTGTAATCCTGTACATACGTGTATAGATGGATGGATGGATAGATGGATGGATGGATACATACATTCATACATACATACATACATACTATGGTAGTTGAATGGAGGGATTGATGGTAACAAAAACGTCAACTCCTCTGGTTATATGTGTGTAAGACAACTTGAGGGAAAGACAGGTGGCAGATTGTGCCAAACAAGTCAAAGCATCTGCACAACCTTAACCACCCTCACCACCCCAGACCATTATGGAAACAAACCAGCATCCTGAGGCTTGGGTGTAATACAACTTTCAATATAATGGCAATTATCCAGGGAAGCAATCCCTCTGAAGATGCAACCTGGAAACTATTCCTGTAGGGGCTAAAGGCACATCTTCTGAAGATGCAGAAAGGAAAGTTCCTTTTACCACAAATTGCACTGTCAAATGGGACCCTTCCGTTTGATTTGCTGCTGAAATTTTCCATATGTATTGTCTCCCCATTAGAATGCAAGTTCCTTAAAAGCAGGGATTTTCTTACTTTTCTATTTGTTTTGTCCGTGCTTAGCACAGGGCTTTGCATGTTAGTAAGTGCTCAAGTGCTTTGTCATTCACATATTCATATCTATGTATCATCTATTTCTGGCTAACATCTTTATGAGTAAATTGATAATAACTTTGTAGATGATACACCATTGACCTTTGTAATCTGATCTGGATTGTGCTTTGCCTGTATTACCTAACCCCCAAAACATTCTTCCCCACAGAATTGATCCAGTATATGGCAATGAACAAATTGCTTACTCCCTCTTCACTTCACTGTAGTCAGATGTATAATATGAAGAATAATTCATCCATAAACCAAATTAATAAAACATTTAGTTACTTCAAAAGAAGCTTTGGAAACATAATACAAAATGTGCATTTTAGTTTCATTTCTATGTAAAGTGAACATCAGTAGAGTACTTATCCATTCCTACTTTTACCTTTAAAAACCTCCTAAAAGATTAAGAAAAATGGAATATTTCAGAGTATCATATAAATGTAAATTTATACTACTATATTATGGTTCAGCTAATCCACTGGCTTATTTTACTGAATACTTTTCTATGAATTTATTCTATTTGAAGGCAGAAATAAAAACGAAGTTGATGTTTAAATTAAAATAGAATCCTGGAAAAATGTGTGTTGTTATGCACTTGCATGGGATATGGACTACAATTACTGACAGGTGTTAGGTAAAATGTAGACACTAGACTCATTGCTATTCCATAATCTTTCTGGTGCCTAAAAAGCTAAAGTTATATCTCAACAGAGTTATGTCTAAATATCGTAATGGACTATGTCTATGTCATTGTTTTAGACAACTTCTTCCTACTCATTAAAGATTATTACCAGCAAGTCATTTTTGACTCTTCCATCCATATCCAGTCATTTTCCTGGTTCAGTCAATTCTGCCTTGATCTTCTCTTCTTCCATCCATCTCCTATTTTTCATTTACAATAGAACCAAGCTAGTTTATGGACTCACAATTCTCCTAATTGTTCTCTCCTTTTCCCAATGCATCCTTCACAAAAATAACAAAATTATCTTTACAAGTGTTACCATACTACTCTCTTACTTCCATTTTAGGCTCTCCATGATTTTACTGCAACCTATTTTTCTGAATAATTTCATGTTGCACCTCATTATGCACTATGTATTCCAGCTAAACAATTAGTACTATTAACAACAATTTGCAATTATATAGATCTTTAGGGTTTACAAAGAACTCTCCTCCTAACAAATCTTTGAAGCAATTAGAACAAGTGTTATTATGTCCATTTTACAGAAGAGGAAATTGAACTTTTGATAAGCTAAGGGATTTGCCTGAAGTCATGAGACTAATAAATGCCCAAGAAGAAATTTGAATTTACATCTGCTGACTCCAGGTCTAATATTTATTCTGCTATATACTATGGTCCCCTTGGTCCCTGAGCTCATCTGGAAATTTCACACATACATGCATTCATGAAGGACATTTATATTGATTAGAATCTTCTTTCTCATATCCATTTGTTGAAATAATTATTGTCTTTAAATGTTCAGTTCAGGTGCCATCCATTTCAGGAAACTTCAATGCTTTTAAATGAAAGTGATCTCTCCCTTTTTAATCTTTTAAAATAATATTTTGTTTTTCTCCTTTGGTCATATCCCATTTTCCCTTGTATCATTCCTACTTATATACATATCATTACATGATCAGCTCCTTGAGGGTAAGGATTGTGATATTTGTTATTTCTGTATCTAGTAAGGCAAGTACTGAAGATATTATCACGCTAATTTTACAGATGAAGAAGCTTAGGCTTAGAAAATCTGAGTGACTTGCCCATGGAGACATATCTCTCTATCTGTCTATCTATCTGTTTGTCTGTCTATCTATCTGTGTGTCTATCTATCTGTGATCTGTCTGTCTATCTATCTATCTACCTATCTACCTATGTATGTATGTATGTATGTATGTATGTATCTACCTATCTACCTATCTATCTATCTATCTATCTATCTATCTTAGTGGATGAACTTGAACTTTGGACTCCCTTACTTATACCTTGTGCTCTTATCACTCTGACCCAATGCCATTAGAAAATCAAGGAATTGTTTCTAACTTCAGAAATGAAAAATAACATCTTAGAGGAGGTGGCACCTGAATTGTCATGAAGGAGAAGGAATTCACTACTATGATGCCTATATCATATTGCCTATTCATCATCTGAGATGGATACTTCCTCTGTAGTTGCTACTCTAGTGGGATCTGGAATTTAAGTAGGTTATATGTATTCATCCTAAACTTAAAGACTACTCCAAAGTCTTATCCCCTGCTCCCATGCCCCATTGGGCAAGAACATGAACAAGAACATGGGTTTTCAAAATCTCTGTCACAGTGGAGGTTACACTGGCAAGTTCTACTTCCCTGAAATAGTTTTATGTACAAATTTGGAGACTCAGAAAAAAGGGTTAATCCAGCTGCAAATGGGATCAAAATGTGCAGAAAATGCCTTTACTGAAGTTGAAAAAATGTATGACTTCTGAAAATTTAGTTTTACATTTTTGAATTATACTTGGAAAAACAGATCTTCATTCTTTGAGAATTTATAGAATGCAGACAGTGGGCAACTAGGTAGTTCAGTGGATAGAGTTTGAGGCCTTGTAAAGGCAATCATGAGCAGCTCTTCTGAGGACTGCTGCTGTGAATAACTTTAAGGATCTAAGTGCATAGTATAGTGAACTATTTTTTCAGAAATAAACTAAAGCAAAATATTCAAGAAACTAAAGCACAACATTCATAACAACATAGCACAACAACTTAGTATTTAGGTGGCCATATAGTCTTAGTCAAAACATATCATTCAGTAAGTTAAAATCTCCTCAATCAATATAGAGTGGCCAAGTCAAGTCTTCTCTCATCTTGACTCAAGGTTGGTTTCCAATCATCCTTTAGGGGCTATCATCCTTAAGCCAATCATCCTTAAGGAGTAGTGGAAAATACACAGGTGATGTCGCCTAGGTCATGGTAAGTCATAATCTCAGCAATCAAGATAGAGTAGAAAAGTAAAGTTCTCTTTCATCTTGGCTGGAGACTGGCTTCCAAGCCATGGCTCCTCCTTCACAGGATCATTGCTCCTACCTCTTTCCTGGACTTACATGTAGTCAACTCTACACTCCTATTTCATATGTACTGCTTCCCTCCAAGCCCTTTGCAGTATGTTTCCAGGAAGACAAAGCTTATTAAAACTAAAATATTTATAAGCATTCTCAGTGCTATCATCTCAACTCACTTTCTGTCTGAGAAACACCAGTACAGAACAACAAACAGGACTTCCGTCTGAGAAATCAACACAGAGTACCAATATCACATTCTCTCTCTCAGTTCTACCTGCTCCCAGCTCATGCTCAAGCTTTTATGAGCTCTGCTCCTTCCTGTTCCATCTTTCCTCTTCTTCTTTCCCTGTCCTGCTCTTTCTGCAACTCCTTCCACCTTGTGTTCCATGTGATGGTGTTAGTCATTATAAGGGCATCATAATGTATATTGTTTTCAAGAAAGACTTGAAACAATCAAAGGCAAGGCTCAAAGGTACTTGAATAGCTGAAACAATCAGCAAATGTCTACTTTGCTTGCTATTACAGGTTTGGAGTTATAAAGACCTTCCTTCCTGAGTTCAAATCTGACCTCAGATACTTACTAGCTGTGTGATTCTGGGTTAGTCACTTAACCCCTTTTGCCTCAGTTTCCTCATCTATAAAATTGGTTGGAAAAGGAAATTAAAAACTATTCCAGTATCTTTGCCCCCCAAAACTTCAAATGGGGTCAGGAAGAGTTGGACAAGACTGAAAAACAATAACAAAGAAAGTGTACAGGAAATACATAAACTGATCATTAAGTGATATTAATGTAATATATTCATGGGAATAGGTGAGTTTGTATTCTTTATTCCGTATTATTGTTATGAAATTTCATTGATGCTAGGTCAAGAAACCAAAGATATTTCATTGATGAATTCTATCCAGTTTACTGGTGTGGTTCTCTAAACTTCAGTGAAATGAGAGGCAATGTGTTATAGTAGGAAGGGCACTGGACTTGGAGTTATACAAATATCATGTTCAATAGTGGGGATATAAATACAAAGTTAGATAGTCCCTGTCCTCAAGGATCTTGCATTCTAATAGAGTAATACAACATCCAGAAAGGAGTGGTGGTCAGGAAAGGAAGTTTTGGTTTTGGAAGGGAAGGGAATAAACACTTCTTAAGCACCTTCTTTGTGCTGGAAACTTTGAAAAGCAATTTACCAATATAATTTCATAGTGATTATGAGTAAAACCATAAGGTGGTAGGCTGAGGTGTCCTATTCAGTAGCAATGTCTCAGATATTTAACAGCATTGTCACCATAGTAAAGTAATTTAACCCTGTATGCTTCAGTTTCCTCATCTGTAAAGTGAACTGGAGAAGATATGAGGAAACTACCCAGTGTCTTTACTAAGAAAATCTCAAAAGGGGCCACAAAAGTTGGACACAACCAAAAAATGATTGAAATCCAATAGCATTGAGGTTACTGTCATTCCAATAAGAAGAGCAAGAGATAGAAGGGAGCTGGATGAAGGATTCATGTGGTAGTAGGGCTGATGGCAAGATTACCATGTTGGAGGGGCCACACATGCTATTGAATGGCAGAATATTGTGGGGATGCCTAGGTAATGATCAATGAAGTGAAGTTTTTAATTATTCATCCACATACACACATTAGAATAGCTAAGCCTGGGTAGTAGGTGGTGCAGTGAATAGAGCACTGGTCCTGGAGTCAGGAGGACCTGAGTTCAAATCCAACCTCAGACACCTAACATTTACTAGCAGTATGACATTGGGCAAGTCATTTAAACCCAATTGCCCTGACTTCCTCCCTCCAAAAAAAAGCAAAAAAGAAGAGCTAAGCCCTAATCAGAATCCAAAGCAAAGTAAGTTCTCATCCCTCTTTCCTCCAGGCATAGAGGTATGGTTTCTGGAAGAGCAGGGATGGATGGTTGATTTTCCTTCAGGGGAAGAAAGAAGGGAAAATGTCAGGACAAATGGCACAATAACACCAAAGACTGGTGTCCTATTAAACACCTGGAGGGGAAGAAGACAGGTTTAAATTTTGGGCTTTGCTACTTATTAACCTTATGACATTGGAGAAGTCCAATAAGTTCTTTCAATTTCCTTTTCTCACCTGTGAAATGACTATACTAGTGGCACAAGCCACCATACACTTTTGACAAGGAAAATACCTTATGAATTGATGTTATTTTAAATGTGAGTTCGGTATATTTTCCTGAGTCCTTAGAAATAGGTTACATAATCCACTATTCCAAGACATCTGTGTCTTGTCAATCTCTTTTATATGACCACCTCCTTCAGTGGTGTAGATCACAACATATTTGTGCCTGTCTTTCATGAGCAACTCTTTGTCAGTGTTCTCATTGTTAAATGTTCTTGGAAAGCATACTATTTCCACTTCAGTCACCTTCTCAAATCTCTCCCATGGAAATATTCTGCACCTGAGTCCCTGTGCTTTGAAATATAAGCTTTCTTCTAATCTTGACCAGAACCCTATCTCCATATTAATTCTCCAGATATTTCTGGATTATGCTACCTCTATATAGGCCATATTCCTCAATTCCCTCTCATCAAAACTATTTGGACTGTTCCCCCTTTATTCTGGGTTCTAGTAGGCAACATTTTGATTTCTCTTGCTTAGAACTAGGTATATAAGTCACTTCTATGTAATTTTCAAACCATGCCACCACCACATATGTATCCTACTGCCTTCTAGCTCCCTTGAGGTGTTGTTTTCCTCTATTAGAACTGAAACTCCTTGAAATCAATCACTATAACCTCCACTGATAGATATATATGTAATCATGCATATTTTGAATCATGAATATTGAAGGCCTTGGAACACAATCCTTTAGATGTTTGGTATTGATCAAGTTGGAAAAATAAAATAAAGAGATGGTAAACTCCACAAATTCAGAAAGGAAGCTTCCTGAAAGAAAGCATGGTGTAGTGGAACTGGAAGTAGGACCTATGTCCCCGAGTATGACCTAGAATTTGAATCCTACCTCAGGCACTTAATACAGGAGTTTTTCAACCTTAAGTAATGTGACTTATTATTAATCAGTGAGTATAGGAACCCTGTTTTATTTATACTTGTAATTTCCCACAGCACTTATTCAACCATACTAGGATTATGTGAGCATAAATATAGGGTAGGAAAGGATTTTAGAAAACATTCACTCCAATTCCATCATTTTACTGATGAAGAGATTGAGTTCCAGATATATTAAATGACTTGTTCAAGTAATAAATTTAGTAAGGCAGAATTTAAATCTAATTCTTCCCTCATTTTATCCACTATGTCATGACATCTCTCAATAAATAGGAAGATCTTAATGAATGGTTGTGGAATGAATGAATGAATGAATGAATGAATGAATGACTGAAAGAATAAATTATTTGCCCAATTTGAGCTTTTTTTTATCCCCTCCTTTTCCCCTAAAAATTCCCCCCCTTTATTTTCTTCCTTTCAATCAATTTTTTACTTTTTCCTATTCTTCATGAGTGTGTGTATGTACTGAGATATACAAATACACACACATTTGCATGTGTGTAGACATTAATTTTCACACAACACACTATATACATATGTTTGTTTATACCTCAGACATGTATATTCCATATCTATATGTATACACACATATACATGTATGACATGCAATGTATGATTCTTCACAATCCCATTGGATTTTATTGGTAGAAATTCTGGAATAGTCTGACATTTCCACCTCTGGCTCATTTTCCAGATGAGGAAGCTGAGGCAAACAGGGTTAAGTTATTTGCCTAGCTTCACAAAACTAGTATGTGTCTGAGGACAGATTTGAATTCATGAAGATAAGTCTTCCTGATTCTAATCTGAGTGTTTTATCCACTGCATCACCTAGTCATTCTACTCTATATTTGTATATGTGAATATATATATATATATATATATATATATATATATATACACATATATATATACATATACATATATATTATACTTACACACACATCTTACAATAGTCTCCAAACTGTTTACAATTCATTCAATCATTCATTTTAAAAATATTATTAAGTACCTATTATGTAAAGACATTTTGCAAAGGGTTTGACAAGTCTGCACACCAGAAGGGCAAGTCCTCCCTGAATACTCCCTGTCTTTGATATCCACCTATCCTTTAATTCTGACTGTGGTTTCAAGAAGCCATAGATGGTACAATAGCCACACTCTAGTAAAACCATCATGGAAGATGGATTAAACCAGGTTGGGGGTAAATCATAGACCTAAAATCTGCTGGTGAGTAAGGAAAATGTCCACCCCAAGTGTGTGAAGACTTCTCATGGCAGAATATGTTCCAATGACCATGAAGGCAGCAGATGGGATAAACCAGATTGAGGGCAACCAACAGGTTTCCAACCTGCTGTTGAGGTAAGGTGATGTCTACCCCAAGCATATGAATATATCACTTTGCCAAATGGACAGATGAGAACAGTTTGTTCCAATGACCATGGAAGTGGAAGAAGTAGGTCCTGTTGAGTACTTAGAACTTGGTTAGACATCATCCACTCCATCTCCTTAGATGGCTTTCCAGGGTGTGGCTGCTGCACTTGCTACAACTTCTTGGAGCCATAGGTTAGACTTTCATAAAGATGAAAACCAAAGGTTTATGAGCAGCCCTGAAAAGGGCTCAGTAAACTCTCACACCAGAAGTACTAGTCCTTTCAGAAGACAAACCCCTAAAGGGTTCTGAGATAGAAGACAACTAAGCCTTACCTTCTGTACCATTACTCTTTCCTCATCTCTTCCAAGCTTTATCATCTGCTCTGCATCCAATATTGCCACCATAATTATTTATGTAGCGAAAAATCTCTTAGGCCTTTCCATTTGCTTTACAACTGAACTTTCTTTAATATATCACCTTCCCTGATTAGAGTGTGAAGTCTACTAGAACTGAGAGTATCTGCTGTTTTCTATTTGTATCTTTAGAACTTGATATTAAACACTTAAAAAATGCCTTTGGAGGCAGAGTCAAGATGATGGGATAAAAGCACAGAATTCCCTGACTTCCCCCAAACAGCTCCAAATACCTGTTAAAATGACTCTAAACAATTGCAGAGCTGCAGAACCCACAAAAATATAGTGAAACAAATTTTCAGCTCAAGACGACTTGGAAGGTCAGCAGAAAAGGTCCACTGCAACCTGGCATGACAGGAGCACAGTCCAGACAAAGCATCGGCAAATGAGGCAGAGGCCTTAGGGTGACTGAATCACTGGAAGAAGTGGCAGTTTCCAGACCTCTTGGCCCACAGATCCCAAAGAAAACTTAGAAGGTCAGCAAGAAAAGTCTGTTGAACATTGGAGACAGTTGGATCCAGTCTAGCACAGGATGTGCCACACAAACCAGGACTAGATCTTGTGAGTGACTGAATCAGAAAGAAGAGCTATAGCTGTTGCTTCCAGAGCTCTCAGCCTACAAGTGGTAAGGGGGTTGAGCAAAGGGTGAAAAGGAGATTATAGGGTTCTTTTGGCTAACACTGAGTCAGGACTTTGTTGCTTTGTTCATACCAGAATCTGGGTCATAGTCCTGGTGGGCAGTCACAGGGGGAGAAGCATAGCAGAGCTTGTAGCCATAGAGGAGGTAGGACCTTCCTCATACTTCCAAGGCAGAAGAGAGTGTTTGTGGTCACTAAGAGACAAGAGCACAGGCCAGCAGAAGAGTAAACACTTTTGCTCAGATAATACCACTTTGGAAGAAACAAAAATTTACAAGTCCCTAGACGTATCTCTCCAAATAGCTGCACAAAACCCGTGAAGCTTGGGATAGTATTCTCTACACTACAAAGAGAGTCCTACTTTAAAAAAAGAGTTAGAAGTCAACTAAGAGTCTCAGAAAATATTCAAATAATGAAAAACTACTCTGACTAGAGAAAGTTATGATGATGAAAAGGAAGATCAAAGCACATACACAATGGGGTGGAGTCAAGATGGTGGACTGAAAGCAGGAACTTATCTGAACTCCTCTGGGAATTCCATCAGTAACTGCTAAAAAGTGAATCTGAACGGATTTTAGAGTGAAAGAATCCATTGGGAGGTGGAGTGGGGGCAGATTCATAGTCCAGGAAAGTACACATGTAAGACTGGGCAGGGGGAGAACAGAGTGTGCGGGCTGCACATAAACAGACCTGAGAGAGAGCTCTGGCTTCGCAGACCACTCACTGCAGGACTAAGGAATGGTCAGAGCTGGGTAAGAGAAAGCACAGGGCCCATGAGAGCAACAGCAGCTTCTCCTGAGGCTATCAGCCCAGAGTCTGGATGTTTAAAAATCACCTACCTGAACTTCTGGAGCCAAGATGGTGAAGCAAACCATAGCTGCTCTAATTCCTCTCCCTGACCCTGAAAACTTAGGGATTATTGCCCCAGTGAAAATCCTGAAATAATGGCAGGGGCAGCAGGCTTGGGAGTCCTAGAGGAAGGGTGTGATTGAAGCTATAGTGAGCCTGAAGTAAAAAGGTGGGAGGCATCCCAACAAACCCCATATCAGCTGACCAATAAGAGATCCTGAAGCCCAGGGAGATGGAGACAGCAAGCACTTATACCAGAAGCACAGGTGTGCCTTAGCACAATCAAGGAAATCTGGAGATACCATTGCAGCAGGTTGCCAGCTGCTCAGCTTGCCTGACCTCTGTCCCAGGGGCACAGAAGGGGAAACCTGAAGTGGCCTGACCACCCCTCTCACACACATTACTCTGTGTGCCTCAGGGTAATCCAGGGGTAACACTGAGAGTCCTAACCTTGGCCTCAGTCTAGATGCCCAGAAGCTACTGTACAAAAAGTCAACAACTAGGCCTTTAGCTCCCAGCTTGAGAAGCATGGGTCAGAGCCGTCTTTACCCCAGAAGAAGAAATCGACTTTAAAAGGCAGACAATAGGGAATCACAATGGGCCAGAACAACCAAAGGCAATTATATCTTATTATTATGAATGAGAAGAATGACTTTCAGGAGACACCATCAACTCTATATCCACACCTGAGACCACAGAAGGAAATATTAACTGCTCTCATGCCTAGGAAGAATTCTTGGAAAAGCCCAAGAAAGCTTTTTAAAAGCCAAATTAGAGAGGTAGAAAATAAATGGACTAATTCTTTTAAAATTACATTGGCCATGAAGCAGCTGACAAATGTCACAGAAAACCCATACAGAAAACCTGGGAAGGAAGCATTGTCAGGAAAACAGGGCCTGGCTCCACAGGAAGAACAAGCCTCTCATTTTTCTTTGATTTAAGCAAAAAGCAGGGAAAGTAACACAGTCCATTGGAAGAGACAGCAGGGGTGTTTCCCCCAAGCAACCTTGGAAGCCACCTCAGCCTCTAGGGCCCTGTTGGTTCTGTCTTGCCAGTCCTGATGTGGAAAAGCATTTGGCAGTCAGCATTGGCACACATTGTTACCTTGATCATGGATTATGTGATGATCACATTCTGATCTTGCCCATTGGGCACTATCAGTCAGTGGTAGATCTTTCAGGAGAGGTGGTGGAAGAAATAGAACAGTACAAGTCTGCAGTGAGACAGTTCTTTAAGAGCAAAGGGAAGTGATGCATTCTGTTTGAGAGAAATTATAGGAGTCATCACCTCCAGCTACAAGTTGTTCCTTTACTTCTCTGCTGCTGCACTGCTGATGACATCAAGGAAGCCTTCATCATCCAGCCCTGGAACAGCAGATGGAGCTACTAGAAATCCCAGAGCTCTCAGATATCCAACAGATTGTACAGCCTGGAACACCATATTTTCATGTGCAGTTGGATACAGGAGAGAAGCTTTTTCACATAATTAAGAAGAGGTTTCCTTTACATTTTGGGTGGGAGGTTTTGGCAAGTGAGGCCATCCTCAATGTTCCTGACAAGTCTGACTGGAGGCAATGCCCTCATAGCCGAGAAGAGGAGGAAGCTCTAGCTCGCTTGTTCTGGAAACATTTCCAGCACTTTGACTTTGCACAGGAGGACTGACCAATGAGAAGCCGTTTTCCTAATGCCAAGGTAGAACAAGTGGTCTGTTGGGCAATTTTCCAAGTCCTTTGAAACATCTTCTCTGTACCATATGCCACATCATCTCTGTTCCCACCATTGAGAGTTGTCTTGTCAGCAGTGAGGATTGGAGGCATGAGGTTACTTCTGGCAGAGGAGGCAGGCTTGCTGTTTGTAGGGATGGAGCAGTTTCCAGAAGAAATATCATTGTCTGCTAATAAACATCTCTTTTATACCTTTAGTACAACTAGCTATTATTAATATTTTGATATTAAAAAGCAGAATAATTCTACTTTGCTAAAAAAAAATTACATTCTCCAAAATGGAAAAAATCTAACTGAAGAAAACAAATCCTTATAAAATTTGTGAACTGGGAACAGAGCTTCAATAACTATCTGGAGAAAATATCTCCCTAAAAATGAAATCTGAACACATAGAAAAAGGAGCTTCAAAAACTGAGGAAAAAAATTCACTAAAAATTAGAATCAGTCAAGTTGAAGTTAAAGACTTTTTGAGGCACCAAAAATTGGTCAAACAAAACATAATAATAGGAAATTTAAATATCTCATTGGAAAAACAACTGTCCTGGAGAATAGATCCAGGAGAGACAATCTATGAATTATTGGTCTACAGAAAAATGAATAAAACAGCCTGGACAATATCTTCCAAGAAATTATCAAAGAAAACTGTCCTGAGGTCCTAGAATCAGAGGGTAAAATAGTTATCAACAGAATTCATCAGACTCCTCCTGAAAGAGAGTCCAAATTGAAAACTCCAAGAAATACAGTAGCCAAATTCCAGAATTTTAAGATCAAGGAGAAAATACCACAACCAGCCAGAAAGAAACAATTCAAATATCATGGAACTACAGTCAGGATCACACAGGACTTAGCAGCTTCTACATTAAAAGATTGGAATATGATAAATCATAAGGCAAAAGAGCTTAGACTATAACTAAGGATCAACTACTCAGCAAAACTGAGCATAATCTTTCAGGCGAGGATATGGTCATTCAAAGAAATAGGGGACTTCCAGACTTTCCTGATGAAAAAGTCAGAGCTCAGTGGAAAATTTGATCTCTAAATACAAGACTTAAGAGTGATATGAAAAGGTAAACAAGTACCCACCCACACACAAATAATTTGTGATTCAATAAGACGAAACTGTTTACATCCCTATATAGGAAGCCTATCAATATTAAAAGGGACATGCATAGATAGAGGGTGTTGGTATAAACAAACGAATCTGATAATAAAAAAAACCTTATTAAGGGGTTCAAAGGGATTGTAATAGGAGACAAGAAAAGGAGGAGGTAGAAAAGGGTATTATGCCATACAAAGAGGCATAAGACATATTATAGTAAAGGGAAAGAAGGGAGGGAGACGAACTTTATATTAACTTTATACTCATTGGTTTTGGTTCAAGGAGGGATTAACATAATCTGTTAAGTTTAAGATTCTAAAGTGAAAAGAAACAAAAACTCATAGTAGAGGGAAACGAGGGATGGAGGGAGCACTGTATGAAATTTGCTCTCATTGGTTTGGGTTCAAGGAGGGAATAACATACTCTGTTAAGTATAAAAATCTATTGTGCCCTACAGGCAGTAGGAGCTGTAAGGGAGGAAAAAGGGGGTGGTTAGAAGTGAGGGAAATAGTAAGAGGGAAGGGTAGGTAAAGGGAGACAGGTACATAGGGAGGGAATACTGAGGGAGGCAGTGGTCAAAAGGAAAACTCTTAAGGAGGGGAAGAGAGAAAGGAGAAATAAAAGCATGAATAGGGAAGGGAATCAAATTGAGGGAAAGACAGAGAGAGGGATCATAACTGTGAATGTGAATGGGATGAACTCTCCCATGAAATGGAGGCAGATAGCAGAAAGGATTAAAAGCCATAATCATACAATATGCTCAAATGGGTGTGTATGTTATCTACTCCTTAAGCCAAATTCAATGACAGATGGTTGTCCCTTTCCCTTACCTTCCTGCACTTCCCCTCCAATGTAACAGTTTTCTCTTTCCTCTCTTATATGAGATAATTTACCCTAAACTATCTCTCCCTTTCTCCTCCCAATGTATTCCTCTCTTCACCTATTAATTTAATTTTTTAGATATCATCCTTTCATATTCAACTTGTCCTGTGCCTTCTGTCTATGTATACATGTACATACATATTCCCACATATATATATTTAGACACCTCCACCTTCCTATATATACATATATATTTATTTATTCATACATACAAGCATATATTAATATAAATAGATAAGTATACATATATATACATACATACATACATACATACATATACACACATATGTATGTTCCCTTCAACTGTCCTCATACTGAGAAAAATCTTATGAGCTACAATTATTATTTTTCATTTTGTAGGAATGCAAATACTTCAAATTTTGTAAGTTCCTTATGATTTCTTTTCCCATTTACCTTCCCATGCTTCTTTTGCTTCTATATGAATGGCAAATTTTCTCTTCAGCTGTTTTTTTCATCAAGAATGCTTGAAAATCATCTATTTCATTGAATGACCCCTGAAGCATTATATTCAGTTTTTCTGCGTAGGTGATTCTTGGTTTTATTCCTACCTCCTTTGATCTCTGGAATATCATATTCCAAGCCCTTCAATCCCTTAATGTAGAAGCTGCTAGATCTTGTGTTATCCTGATTGTGTTTCCACAATACTCAAATTGTTTCTTCTTGACTGCTTGCAATGTTTTCTCCTTGACCTGGGAACTCTGGAATTTGGTTATCATATTCCTAGGAGTTGTCTTTTTTGAATCTTTTTCAAGAGGCATTTGGTGAATTCTTTCCATTTCTATTTTACCCTCTCGTTTTAGAATAGCAGGGCAATTGTGCTCGATAGTTTCTTGAAAGATGGTACCTAGGTACTTTTTTCATCATGGCTTTCAGATAATCCAATAATTTTTAAATTGTCTCTCCTGGATATATTTTTCAGGTCATTGGTTTTTCCAATGAGCATTTCACATTGCCTTCTATTCTTTAATTTGTTTGGATCTATGTTATGGTATCTTGATTTCTCATAAAGTCACTGGTTTCCATTTGCTGCAATAATTTTGAAGGAATTATTTTCTTTAGTAAGTTTTTGAAATTCTTTTTCCATCTGGAAATTTGGCTTTTTAAGGCATTCTTCTCCTCATTGGCTTTTTGGGCCTCTTTTGACATTTGAGGTAGTCTATTTTATGGTGATATATTCTTCAGTCAGGCTGTTGTCTTGCTTTTCTTAATGTTCTCACATCGTTCTCATTTCTCTTCCCAATTTTTCCTCTACTTCTCTCACTTGATTTTCAAAATCCTTCTTGAGCTTCTCCATGGCCTGTAACCAGTTCATTATTTTCTTGGGAACTTTTAGTATAGGAGTTTTGACTTTGTTGTCTTCCTCCCATTCCATGTTTTGATCCATTTTTGTCCCCCAAAAGGAATCTATGGTAGGATTGTGTTTCCTCCACTTGCTCATCTTACCAGTCAATTACTTGACTTTTGAACTCTTTACCTTGGTAGAACTCTGCTTTCAGAATGGAGAGAGGTTTGTCCCAAATCACTGGCATTTTTGCAGCTTCTGGAACAATTAGGAGGGTGCCCTCTCTGTAGCCCACAGACTCTTGTACCTTGCCACACACATCAGGAACTCCACCCAAGACAGTGATCCAGGTTCAAGCAGGTCAAAGCAAGAGTGATTACCTTCTGAATTGTTGCTTGGTCCCTCTATGATCTGCAGACCAAGACCTCCCAAGGCAGCCATGCAGTGCAGGCACCACAGCTCTGCAACTTCTCACCTTGGGGGCAGGGGCCAGACCATGCTTTTCTATTAACCCCTGTTCAAAGTGAGTTCCACACTGACTTTTTCCTTTGTCTTTGGTGCTCATGGGTTGAGAAGTCTGGAAATCACCACAGTTGCTGGTGCTTCACTCCCCTAAAGCCTGCCCTGGCCAAAAGCCCCCATGTGTGCCTGTGTTTGACTCCCACCTCAGTGCCATAGACCCTTCATGCTAGCCTGCTAGGTTGCCTTCACTGGGAGATTTGTTTCCCCCTGTCACTTTGTGGGTTCTGTAGCTCTAAAATTTGTTTAGAGTAATTTTTTTTACATGTATTGGAGGAGGTGGAAGCCAGAGCCTTGGGAGAACCCCTGTTTCCATTCCACCATCTTGGCTCCTTGTTTCCTTGTTTCCTCTTTCTCTTTGTTCACTCAACTGATTATAATCCTTTTTTACAAGCTGACTAATTATTTAATATGATGATATTCATAGATCATATATTTGATTGCATGCCACAATGGGGTAGGAGTGAGGGGGAGAAAATTTGAAACTCAAGCGATTGTGGAACTGAATGTTGTAAACTAAAAGTAAGTAAAATTTGAAAAACACACAGAGGAAAGTAAAAAAAAAACAAAGGCAAAACTCCTTTATCCAAAGTCTCCAAGAAAAATATGAATTAGTCTCAGGCCATGTAAGAGCTCAAAAAGAATTTTTTAAATCAAATAAGAGAGGTAGAGGAAAAGCTGGAAAGAGAAATGAGATTGATGCAAGAAAATCATGAAAAATTTGTCAACAGTAAACAGTCTAGGACAAATGGTAAAAGAGGTCCAAAAATCCAATGAGGAGACAAATACTTTAAAAATCAGATTTGGTAAAATGGAAAAGAAGGTCCAAAAGTTCAATGGAGAAAAATAAATCCTTAATACTTAGAACTGATCAAACAGAAACTTGTGACTCCATGAGAAATCAAGAAACAATAGAACAAAACGTTAAAAAATGAAAAAATGGAAGACTAGGGAAAATATCTCACTGGAAAAATAACTTAGTGGGGGCACAGTCAAGATGGTGAAGTAAGAGTAGGGATTTGTTTGAACTGTTTCCCAAACTCCTCCACATACCCGTAAAAATTACTCTAAGCAAATTCTAGAGCTCCAGAACCCACAAAATGACAGAGTGAAGCAAATCTCCAACACAAGATAGCCTGGAAGGCTGAAAGGAAGGGTCTATTGCACCAAGTTGGTCATGGAGGTGTAATGGGAATCTGAAGCTCTTTCCTGCCCCTAGACGCTTTGATAGGCTTAAGTGGCTCTGAGAATGTTCCCTGATTTGAAAGAATATTCTGCCCCCTAATAGGCTCAATGTGATCATGTGGAGCCTGTGGTGGGAGGCTTGTTTTTTGGGGAATGGCCACACCTTGTTACTTTGTAACTGGACAGTGGGTCGAGAGGGCTGTGATATTCACTGACCCAGGAGAAGGTGATATATATGCCATGATGTGAGGTTTGCTTTGGGGCTCACTTTGAGAAGAGTTCTGTGATTTGACCACATGAGACCATTGGAAGCTGTTGATCCCCCTGGCTTTGAAAAATGCAGATGTTGATGCTTCCTTCTCTGGTAACTTGAATAGGTAGTGGATGTGATGGTCAGATGGTTGGAAGCCCATCTGCTTATCTGTTTCTTGGTCTGCTTGTAACTTGTGTTTGTAACTTGTGCTTATAACTTGTGTTTATATTCTCTGGAGTTCAGGGTGCTGACTTTTCCCTCTGAACTAGGTAAATGATATGTTTGTTTGATTAAAGAAAGATGATTAACCCATCTTGAGTTGCTTTCCTTTAGAAAAGCAGATCTAAGAACGTGTGCTAGCAGGTACCCTGGGTATGCTAGGGTGCTTGCTGATACAAGAGCATAATATAGAAGTATCACATTGACATAGATGGGGCTAAAGCAGGCCTCACATGGCTAAATCATTGGCAGTTATGGTGGTTTCCAGACTTCTCAACCCACAAATTCCAAAGACAGCAGAGAATGTCAGTAGGAAAACTCTTTGGGACTTAGATGAATGAGGATGGAGCTCTGGCTTGGGTCATGGAGCAGTGAAAGCAGTGGCTGCTTCCAGCACTCTGGGTTCACAGACAGGGGATCAAATGTCTGATTCAAAACCCCTGGAGTCTGGGATAGTACAGCCACTCATCCAATCCACTGGAAGCAGAGTCCTATTTTGACAAAGAGTTAGAAAGTCAAATATTTGACTAGGGAGATGAGCAAGCAGTGCAAAAAGACCTCAGATTATTGTATCTTACTTTAGTGAGAAAGAAAAAAAACATACAGCCAAAAGAAGACAACAAAGTCAAAGTTCCTGCATCAAAAGCCTCCAAGTAAAATATGAATTGGATTCAGGTTATGGAAGAGCTCAAGAAGGATTTGGAAAATCAAGTAAGGAAGTAGAGGAAAAACTGGGAAGAGAAATGAGAGTGATGAAAGAAAATCATGTAGAGTTAACAGTTTGCTAAAGGAGATGCAAAAATGTTGAAGAAAATAATCCCTTAAAAATAGACCAACCCAAATGACAAAACAGGCCACAAAACCCAAAATGGGAGGAATGCCTTAAAAACAATAATTGGCTAAATGGAAAAGGAAGTCCAAAAGCTCCTGAAGAAAATAAATCCTTCAGAATTAGGCTGGAACAAATGGAAGATAGTGACTTTATGAGGAATTAATAAATTATAAAACAGAACCAAAAGAATGAAAAAAATAGAAGACTGTGAAATATCTTATTGGAAAACCACTGACCTGGAAAATAGATCCAGGAGAGGTCATTTTAAAATGACTGGACTACATGAAAACTATGATAAAAAAGAGCCTATAATCCTATTTCAAGAAATTATCAAGGAAAACCACCCTGATATTCTGAAACAGAAGGGTAAAAAAGAAATGGAAAGAATCCACCAATCACCTTTAAAGAGATTCCAAAAGGAAAACTGCAGTAATGTTGGAGCCAAATTTTAGATTTCCCAGGTTAAGGAGAAAATATTCCAAGCAACCAGAAAAAAGAACAATTTGAGTACTGTGGAAATACAATCAGTATAGTACAAGATGTAGCAGCATCTTCATTAAGGGATCAAAGGACTTGGAATATGACATTCTTGAGGTCAGTTGAGCTAGGATTAAAACCAAAAGTCACCTACCCAGAAAAACTGAGTATAGTACTTCAGGGAGAAAAATGGATATTCAATTATATAGAGTACTTTCAAGCATTCTTGAAAAAAAGACCAGAGCTGAATAGAAAATCTGTCTTTAAAATGCAAGAATGAAGAGAAGCTTGAAAAGATAAACAAGAAAGAGGAATTATAAGGAATTATTAAAGTTGAACATTACATTCCTACATGGAAAGATTGTATTTGTAACTTATTAGAACTTTCTCAGTATTAAGATAGTTTGAGTACTGATAGATAGATAGATAGATAGATAGATAGATAGATAGATAGATAGACAGACAGATAGACAGACAGGCAGACAGATTAGATAGATAGATACACAGACAGACAGACAGACAGACAGACAGACAGACAGACAGATAGATAGATAGATAGATAGATAGATAGATAGATAGATAGATAGATAGATAGGTAAACAGGCAGAGGGCACAGGGTTAGTTGAATATGAAGGGATAATATCTAAAAAATAAAATTAAGTGTGAGAGAGGAATGTATTAAGTGAAGGATAAAGGAAGAGATAGAATGGGATAAATTATCTCACATAAAAGAGCCAAGAAAAGATTTCACAATGGAGGGGAAGAGGGGGGAGGTGAAAGGGCACAAGTGAAACTTGCTCTCATCAGATTTGGCATATGATGAGAATAACATACACCCTTAATTGAGTATCTTATTCTAAAGGAAAGTAAGTGGAAGTGGATAAGAGGGAGGGGGTATGATAGAAGGGAGGTCAGATTGGGGGAGGGTGTAGTCAGAAGCTAACATTTTTGGAAAGAGGCAGGGTCAAGGGAGAAAATAGAATAAGTGAGGGGAATGAGTTAAGAAGGAGGAAATATAGCTAGTCTTTCACAACATGACAACAATTGAAGTGTTTTGCTTGCAAATATAATCTATTTTGAGTTGCTTGCCTTCTCAATGACAGTGGGTGGAGAGGGAATAAGGGATACAATTTGGAACTCAAAGTTTAAAAACAAATGTTAAAAATTGTTTTTACATACAACTGGGAAATAAGATATACAGGAAACGTGGTTTAGAAATATATCTTGCCCTATGAGAAAGTAAGGGGAGGGAATAGAGGGGCACAACAGAAGGGAGGGCTGACTAGGTGATGGGATAATCAGATTGTATGCCATCTTGAGGAATGGGGGTGGGAGAGATGGGGAGTATATTTTGAACTCAAAATATTGTGGAAATGTTTGTTATAAACTAAAAATTAATCAATTAATTAAACACCAACAACTGAACTGGAAAATGGATCCAGAAGAGGTCATTTTAAAATTGTAGGACCATCTGAAAGCCACAAATGAAAAAAAAAAGAGCCTTGGCATCATATTTCAAGAAATTATCAAATAAAACTGCCTTGATGTTCTAGAACCAAAAGGTAAAATAGAAATTGAGAGAATCCATCAAACATCTGCTAAAAGAGAGCCTAAAATGAAAACACACAGAAAGATTATAGCTGAGTTCCAGAGTTCCCACATCAAGGAGAAAAAAAATTGCAAGCAGCCAGAAAGAACCAATTCAGGTATGGTGGAGCCACAATCAAGATTACACAAGATTTCACAGTTTCTAAATTAAGGGACTGGAGAGCTAGGAAAATAACATTCTAGAAATTCTGCAATGGAACTAGAATTAAAACAATCACCTACCCTTTAAAAATAAATGTAGTCATTCAAGAGGAAAAATTGATATTGAATGAGAAAGGGGACTTTTAATCATTTTTCTATCAAAAGACAAGAGATGATTAATAATTTAGAGGTTTAAGTACAGGAATCAAGGGAAGCAAAAGAAGGGAAACAGAAAAAATGGAATAATAAATAACTTAATAAGGTTAAACTATTTACATTCCCATACAAGAATATGACAGTTGTATCTCACAAGAACTTTCTGATTATTAAGGTAATTAGAAGTACGTATAGACAGAGGGCACTGGATAAGTAGAATCTGAAGGGATAGTACCTAAAAATAAAATTAAGGGGTGAGAGAAGAATGTACTCAGAGAAACAGAAAGAGAGAGATAGAATGGGGAAAATTATCTCACATAAAAGTAGGAAGAAATGCTTTTTGAGTGGAGGATGAGAGGAAGGATGTGAGATAGAGTTAATGAACCTTGCTTTCAAAAAAATTGGCTCAAAGAGGTAATAATGTACACATTCAATTGGGTATAGAAAACTGTTTTAACTGATAGGAAAGTAGGAGGGAATGGGGTAAGCGAAAGGGGAATGATAGAAGGTAGAGAAGATTGGGGGATCGGATGGTCAGAAGCAAAACACTCGGGAGGAGATACAGGATGAAAGGAGAAAGAGAATAGTAAAAACAGGGGTGGATATGATGGAGGGAAATACAGTTAGCAATAGTAATTGTGAAAAAATGGTTGAAGGAAGCTTGTATGAAAGTCTCATTTCTCCAACATGTAGAGTTAGAGTGGAACTTATAAATATAAAAATCATTCCCTATTGAAAGATAATCAAAAGCCATGAACAGTTTTCAGATAGCTATCCATGACCATATTGGAAAAAAATTATCTCATTATTGATTGACAAAATGCTAATTAAAACAATTGTGAGATATCAACTAACACCTACTAGATTGCCTAATAGGACAGAAAAGGCAAATGAAAATGTTGGAAGGGATGTGGGAAAAATTAGAAATTAATAAATTTTTGGTGGTGTTGTGAACTGGTTCAACTATCGGTGCAGGGTAAGGAAGTCTATTTATTTTTGACATTATTTATTTTCAGCTTTCAACATTCACTTTTATAAGATGCGGAGTTGTAAATTTTCCCTCCCACTTCCCACAGAGGGCATGCAGATATAGGCTGTATACGTAAAATCATATTAAACATGTTTCCATATTAGTCATGTTGTGAAAGAAGAATCAGAACAAAAGGGAGGAAAGAGCCTGAGAAAGTAAAAACAAAAAGAAAAAAAGAGAAAATAGATCTGCATTCATACTTCATAGCTTTTTTCCTCTGGATGTGGATAACATTTCCCATCATGAGTGTTTTGGAAATGTCTTAGATTGTTACATTTCTGAGAAGAGCTAAGTCTATTAAAGTTGATCATCATACAATGTTGTTGCTGTTTTCAGGTCCTGCTCACTTCACTCAGCATCAGTTCATGAAAATTATTCCAGATTTTTCTGAAATCTGCCTGCTTGCCACATCTTATCGAACAACAGTATTCCTTTACATTCATCTACTGAAACTTGTTCAACCATTCCATAATAGAGATGAAACCCTTCGATGTTTGATTCTTTGCCACCACACAAACACTACTATAAATATTTTTGTACATTTAAGACCCCTTTTTATGATCTTCTTAGGATACAGAACTAGTAGTGGTATTGCCGGTTCAAAGGCTATGCTTAGTTGTACAGCCCTTTTGGATAGTTCCAAATTGTGGAGAACAATTGGATCATTTCAGAATTACACTAACAATGCATTAGTGTTCCAATTTACCATATCTTCTCCAATGTTTATTATTTTCCTGTTTTGTCATGTTAGCCAATATGAGAGGTGTTATGTGGTACCTCAGAATTATTTTAATTTGCATTTTGCAAGCCAAAATTGATTTAGAGGATTTTTAAAAATGATTATAGATAACCTTAATTTATTTACCTGAAAACTGTCATATCCTTTGAAAATTTATCAATTGGAGAATGACTTCTATCCTTATAAATTTAAGTCATTTCTCTACATATATTTTGAAATGAAGATTTTATCAGAGACACAAGCTATAAATTTTTTCTGAGCTCTTTGTTTCTCTACTGACTTTAGTTACATTGGCCTTGTTTTGGGGGAAAAATAGTTAATTGATTGATTGATTTTAGTTTACAACATTCACCTTTATAACATTGTGAGTTCTAAATTTTTCCTCTCTCACTCTACTTCCCCCTACCAATGATGGTATATAATCTGATATAATCTATATATTTATGTCTATATTAAACATATTTTCACATTAATTAAGTTGTGAATGAACAATCAGAACAAAAGGGAAAAACCAGAAGAAGAAGGAAAAAACCTACTCAAAAAGGGAGAAAATAGTATGATTCAATCTGCTTTCAGACTTCATAGTTCTTTCTCTGGAGGTGGATAACATTTTCCATCAAGGGTCTTTAGGAACTGTGTTAGATCATTGCATTGCTCAGAACAGCTAAATCTAATGAAGTTGGTCATCACAGCATTGCTATTGCAATGTACAGTATTCTCATAGTTCTGCTCACTTCACTCAATATTAGTTCATACAAGTTATTTCCATTTTTTCTGAAATCTGCCTGCTCATCACATCTCATGGAACAATAATTTACCACAACCTGTTCAGTCATTACTCAGTTGATGGGCAGCCCCTTGAGGTCCAATTCTTTGCCACCACAAAAAGAGCTCATCTAAATATTTTTGTATATGTGGGTCTTTTCTCCTTTTTAATGATATCTTTGGGATACAGACCCAGGAGGGATATTGCAGGATCAAAGAGTATGCACAGTTTTATAGCCCTTTGGTTATAGGTCCAAATAGCTCTCCACAGTTGTTGGATGAGTTCAAAACTTCACCAACAATGCTTTAAGGGCTTGCAATTTTCCCATATCTCCAACATTTATCATTTTCCTGTTTTGTCATGTTATCCACTCTAACTGGTGTGATGTTGTACCTAAGAGTTGTTTTGATTTGCATTTCTCTAATCAATAATTTAGAGGATTTAGAGCATTTTTTCATATGACTATAGATAGCCTTAATTTCTTCATCTAAAAGCTCACTGTCCACATGCTTTGACCATTTATCAATTGGGGAAGACTTGTATTCTCATAAATAAGACTTAGTTTTCTCCATATTTTGGAAATTATTCCTTTATCAGAGACACTGTTCATAAAATTGTTTCCCAGTTTTCTGCTTCCCTTATAATCTTAGTTGCACCAGCTTTGTGCAAAACCTTTTAAATTTAATATAATTAATATTATCCATTTTGCATTTCTTAATGTTCTGTATCATGTTTGGTCATAAATTCTTCCCTTCTCCTTACATCTGATAGATGTGCTATTCCTTGCTCTTCTAGTATGCTTATAGTATCAGCCTTTATCTAAATCATGTATTCATTTTTACTTTATCTTAGTACAGCTTGTATGATCTTGGTTTATGCCTAGTTTCTCCCATACTGCTTTCCAGTTTCCCCAGCAGTTTTTGTAAATAGTGAGTCTTTATCTCAGAAGCTAGAGCCTTTGGGCTTATCAAACAGTAGATTACTGTTGTCACTATTTGTGTACCTCACCTATTCTACTGATCCACTTCTCTTTTTCATAGCCAGTACCAAGTCGGTTTTATGGTTGTGCTTTATATTATAACTTAAGTTCTGGTACCACATACCATTCCTTTTTTAGTAACATTTCATTTCACACCTTTTTCCCTGAAAAATGTTACTGGATTTTGCTGGATAGTTGATTGTCGGTTATAATCTAAGCTCATTTCCCTCCCAGAACAAGGTATTCCAGGGCATCCATTTTTTTAATGTAGAAGCTACAAAATCTCACATAATCTTGACTGTGGTTGCAAGATTTTCTTTCTGGCAGTTTAGAGTATTTTCTCCTTGACCTGATAATGCTGGAATTTGGCTGTAATATGGCTTGTAGTTTTCATTTTGGAATATCTTTCAGGAAGACTTCTTTCAATGACTATTTTGTCCTCTGGTTCTAGAATCTCAGGACAATATTTCTTGATAATTTCTTAAAAGCTCTTGTCCAGGCTATTTTTTATTGTGGATTTCAGGTAATCCAATAATTCTTAAATTATTTCTCCTGGATCTATTTTCTAGGTGAGTTATTTTTCCAATGTAGTATTTTCCATTTTCTTCTATTATTTTTATTCTTACTTTTATTTGATTCTTGATGTTTTTTAAGTTTCATTAATGTCCATGTGCCCAATTCTAACTTTTAGGATTTTTCTTTCAATTAACTTTTATGCATCCTTTTTAAGAAGTTTTTCTTCTGTCAATTTTTTCCCCTAACTTTTCCAAGCTATTTACTCTCTCTTGCATACCTCTCATTTCTTTTCCCAATTTTTCTGCTACCTTTCTTACTTTACTTTTACAGTCCTTCTTCAGCTCTTCCAAAAAGGATTTTTGGGCTTGAGACCAACTCATATTCCCCTTTGGGGTTCTGGATGAAGTATATTGATAGTGTGGTCCTCTTCTGAGTTTGTATTTTTATCTTCTCTCTTACCATACAAGCTCAGTATGATAACAGTTCTTTTTCGCTTTTCGCTCATGATGTTTGCTTCTTTCTTGGCTTTTAATGTTGAGCTTTCCTGTTGCAGCACAGGGGGCACATTCTCAAGTTTCTTGTTCTGAGGGCCAATGGCCTAGCACTCTGGGGCTGCAGGTGATGGCTACCTGAGGCTATAGGTATCTGGTAGTTTACTTGATTGATGCTGAACTGGGGTCCTAGTGGTTGTCTGGCATATGTTGAGACCAAGTAGAGATTTTATTTGCATTTCTCAGGGCAACAATGAAGCACATGGAAGCCTGGTGCTAAAGGATGCCTGCCTACCTAGCATGGGGAGGTCCAGCTGCTTAAAAATACCTCCCCACCTGGGACTAGGCTGAAGCAAGAGGAGGTATGGAGTATGCCTGACTGCCCAGAGATGCACCTGTGCACATGATGGTTTATGAGCTGGAATCCAGTGGTTCCCCTGGCTGTACCAATGTATGTGTGGTCTAGTGTGGGCTTTTGCCTCCTCCACCACTCTGGGGCTCAGGATCATCTGCTGGTTTGCTGCAGTGCAGTTTGCTACTGGCTTGTTGAGACATCTCCTATCTTGGACTGTGCTCTCCTTTCACCTGAGTAACACAGACCTTGTTTTGCTGATCCTATAAGTCTCCCAGACCAAAAGACTGCTCATCCTGTCTTTCTACTGGCTCCATTGTTGTAGGATCTGTTCTGGGGTGATATTTTATAGGTGTTGGTATGAGAATGGGAGAGAGATCTCAATTTACTGCTTACTCTGCCATCTTGCTGCCCAGAAGTCCCTTGATTCAACCATTCTGTCAAGCAATTTGGAACTATTCTGAGAGGGCTATAAAACCATATCTTTTGACCTAGCAGTATCCCTACTAGGTCTGTAGCCCTATAGAGATTAAAAAAAACCAAAAAGGAAAAGGACCTATATGTACAAAAATATTTGTAGCTGTTCTTTTCTGGGAGCAAAGAATTACAAACTGAGGGGATGCTTGTCAGTGGAAATGCCTGAATAAGTTGTGGCATGGGATTATCTAATGATACTGAGATCTGAAGATCTTCCATGCCCCTTGAACTTGTTGACATAGCAGGAAGGGGTGGAGCAAGAGAACACCAGAACCAAGCTACCATTCATGCTGGTGACTGGAAGCAGTGGCAGCAGCAGTGGCAGCGGTGCAAACTCCTTTTTTTTTGAGCCAGTCAGAATCTCTGCTAAGGACTCTTGCAGAGGACTTCCAGGGAGAAGAACTGGGGAGGGGCCGAAGCTGCTGAGAGCAAGCTGCCTGGACGCTGAGCAGTTGTTGTGAGTGAGGAGAGGAGGATCTTTGCCTGAGGTCGCCTGTCCTGTTTTGAAGCCTTGAGAATGTGGGTATTTACTACTTTAACTGCATGTGCCAACTTCATAACTACTGTGTTGGCTTTGACTTTCTGGTTTTGGGACTCAGTTTTCTGGTACTTGAATAAATGCTCTGAATATATTTCTCATGTAGATAGATTAATAACCATATCAGCATACTTATAGTTACTGTAGGCATTGGAAATGCTGCATTGCTGATACAGACTATAGTGAAATACTATTGTGCTAAAAGAAATGAAGAATAGATGATCTAAGAAAAACCTGGAAAGATTTGTATGAGCTGATACAAAGTGAAATTTACTATGTACAAAATAACAGTAGTTTTGTAAAATGATTATATGTGAATCACTTTGCTATTCTCAACAACAAAATGATCCAAGACATCTATGAAGGTCTTATGGTTAAAAATAATGTCCATTCCCAGAGGAAAAAAAAACTCATGATGTCTTAATACAGATTGAAGCACACATTTTTTAAACTTTATTTTTTCAAGTTTTTTTGTCTACCTTTCATTTTCACAACTTGACTACTGTGGATATGTTTTGCATGACTACACATGGATAACCTATATTGAATTCTTGCCTCCACAACAATTGTGTGTTGTGATGGATTAAGGGAGAGAATTTGGAACTCATAGTTTTAAAAATAACTGTTAAAATATTTTTACATGTAATTGGAGAAAAATAAAATAGTAAATGAATTAAAATATGGGGCGTCCCAAAAATCTTAGCTCCAAAAAAATGGCACTAAGTGTTTTGATACACTTTTTATAAGCTTAAAAAATGGACATGCCTATTTTCACTTCACACATCCAAACCATAGTTTGGATGATTGAAACATAGGCGATGTGTTTAATTGTTTTCATACATTCTGAAAATGAAAAGGCCTTTCCTAAGGATTTATCATATATCATCTCTTCCCCTCCTCACCCCAAGCTAAGGACTGGGGATGAATTCTTTGAGGACAGACGCTCTTTCTTTCAAGAGAGAGCGTCTGTCCTCAAACAATTCTCATTCTGATGGAAAAATGAACAATGTTTTGGTAATATTATAAAGTTTAAGTAAAAACAAGAATTCTGTGTTTTAGTCAAGTTCTTTTTGCCTTCTATTTGCCTGTTTTGCTTTAAAACACATTTCATTGTCAGATAATATTTGAAATTCTTTGTTTACTGTTTTGGTTTGTGCAAATACATGAAGGTGTGTAGCTGAGGAAAAAGCCCAAATTTTGGAGTCAGAGAATCTGAGTTCAAATACTTGCTTTGCCACTCATAAGGCTTCTCTGAACTGAAAATTATTACTGAATATTCCCCAGTCTTGAATGTTTTCCCTATTCCTTTTTGTCTTCTTGATTCCCTGGTTACTTTAAATCCTTGCTAATCTCTGCTAAAAGAAGAGGCTCCTGAAGAAGCCTTTCCCAGTCCACCTTAACCTAAATATCTTCCAGCTAAGATAAGTCCCAATTTATCTTTTATCTATGTTGTTTGTACACAGTTCTTTGCCTTTTAGACTGTGAACACCTTGAGAACAAAGGTTGTGGTTTTTGTTTCTGTCTTCATTTTCTTTGTATCTCCAGCACTCAGCAAACCAGAGAAAAATTTATATTATAAAGGCAATATTGCAGAAATAATAAACTCTTATCTAAAAAAAAGACACATCCTAATTCCAAAAGCAAGATGAAACATGCTACCTACCCTCAGAAAGAGAACTGATAGACTTAATGTACAAATTGAAGCATATTTTCTTCTTTTTTTTTCTCTTGGAACATGGCTAATGAGGAGGGTTTTTTTATGCCTATGCATATATGTAATGGTTTGTTTTCTCTTTTTTGCCTTCTTTGTGGGAAAGAGAGGGAGAGAATTTACAATAGCAAATAAAACAAAACTGAATTATAAAAAGAAATACTAGATGACTGACTAAGATTGAGACAGATGTAGCAGAAGTTGAGGCAAAATGCTATGAGAAACTTGAGGAGTGAGGGATTACTTCTGGGTGAGGTAGGGCAGGCTTCATGGAAGAGTTAACATATGAGTCACACCTATAATGAAGATAGATTAAAAGATGGAGATTGAGAAGGATTACATTCCTGACATTAGGGACAGAAACAGACAGGGAGAGGATGGGAGTAGGGAACAGAGATTAATCCTATTGGGATAATGAGTAGAATAAATATTCAGAATTTTAGGGACTAGTCTTGTAATTTCATTGCTTTACAATGCTGTATTTCCCTTTACCAAGGCAGATTAGCACTTGCTTGATATTCATAGACTCAGAGAATTGCCTGTTACAATAAGAGGTTAAGAGATTTGATCAGGGTCACAGAGTAAGATTCAGAAGCTAACATTAAAAGCAGATTTCCCTTAGTTTGAAGCCAGTTCTCTATCCATGACACCACAGTAGCTTCTCATAAGATATATATGCATAAGATAAATACTTTAATGGGAGTGTTTCAATATTTGGGATCTAAAATATTCATGATCCTACTGAGTCACAAGTGCTGAGTTAATTCTGTTACTGAGTCTCCAAATATTTATTTTTATGAAACATGACATTTATGTTTTAGGGGGATAAAGAAGTACATTTCTAAAGTTCAGCATCATAGACAGAACTCAAAGGGACTTTGGAGGCCATCTTCTTTAATTTCCTCATTTTAGAAGACAGGAAACAGACTGAGAGAGGTTAAATTGATGGGGTATAATCTCTGGGAAATCCCTTGATCTCTCCACTTGAGCTGGCCTTCCCCTGAGGTAATAAACCTTCCATTATAGCTATTACCAAATTTCTGCTACCCTTAATCATAGTGTGGCCTTCCATGGTCTGTTACCTAATTTAGGATTGCTTCAGACTCATTCCTTCCCTTGATGCCATCAAAATTCCATTTTCTTGGTTGCTGGTGTCCCAACTCTAGTTATCTCAGCTACTGGCCACTCCCAACAAGACTCTCTCTAAACCTCTCCTCTAGTCACCCCAGATTGTCTGACCACCTCTAGATCCCTCCCACAGTCTTTTTATATATAAGATCCATATTGCTTCCATGAAGGCACTCTAATTCATTCTAGCTCAGATTCAATCTAGCTCAGATTCTATCTGGCCCACTTGTCAATACAAGCATCACAAATGCTCAGATTCCTTAATAGTCTACCCAATATGGCAGACCTTTAATAGACTTTATTTTACTTTGGATGAAAGAAGACTTGAGTAGTATTCATTAGGGTGGGATTTGGTTTTTCACTATTTTGGGGTCCCAAAAACCCCTAAATGTCAACAAAATTACTTGTATAAAGTCACACAAGTAGTGAACATGACAGATGTTACTTGAACCCATGTCCTCTGACTACAGAGCTAATTCTCTTATTTTCGTTCAACTGAAATCCATGTATCTCAATTCACCAGTTGTGGGGGGATCTGTCTCTGTTTTTAGACTTCTTAACTGAACTGGCAAACTGGCCCTTACATTTTTGCATAACTACATGAGTTTACATAATATATACACACATAAAACAGTACTTTTCATTTGAACTTTGTATATTTAGACATTCAATAAAAGCATTTCCCGCCTGGGGAAAAAATAAACAAAATGTCACCAGAACCCATCATAAATAATCAGTATTTAACTTAATTAAAATAGATAAGCATGTATCAACAAATCATAGAGTTCAGAGCTGTATTCAAGCTATGCTATGAAGGAACAAGTAAATACAAAGTTGTAAAATATGGTCTTTATTCTCAATGAGCTTTTTTAGATCTGTAAAAAAATAAAGAAATTGTTTCTACCTTGACATTATTCATGTCTCATCATTTACCTTCACTCACATATCCAGTCAGTTGACAAATGGTGTTCTATCTACCTCCACAATATCTCTTGCTTTCACCCTTTCTCTCTGCTCACATTACTAACACCTTAGGTCAGGTCCTCATCATCTTTGCCTCAAGCATAACTTCCCCACATGGATGATACTACCTCTGGCAGGTGCTGAAATAACCAAGGGTCCAGTAGAAGCATTGGGTGCAGTTGAAAGGGGATTTAATAAAAATAATGTGTTGGTGGAAGCATAAGGAAAGAAGAGAAGAGAAGAAAATTTGGAAAAAACCATTTGTCTATGTTTTATCAGTTGTTTAACATAGTTAAAGTCATCAGGATGATATTTTCCAAATAAACAAAAAATGCAAGTTAGAAGTAATCAGTGGTCAAGTCAAATTGTAACAAGCAAGTATTGTCAGGTGAGCATCCTGCGCATTGTTGGGAAGTCCAGCATGCACTGGCAGGAAGCTGTGCATGTGATGACATTTATAAGATGATACTATATGGTTCCATGATGCAAAATTGTGTCATCAAAATTTCGGTGGAGGAAATCCTCCAACAAATTTACAATAAATTATTAAATTTAAGATGCATCATTTACATATATATATATATATATATATATATAACCATTAAAAAGTTAAAGTATTAAATAAAGTAGATTTCAGCAGGGGGAGGGCTTAGTGATTTTATTTTTTATTTTTTTTAAATGGGGCAGTAGGCCAAATAAGTTTGATAATTTCCCAGACCCTCAAGGACATCCCCTCACCAAAGTCTAATTAAGCTGGTGGTGGTTTTCCTAAAGTGCATGTCTGACCCTGTCCCTCTCTTATTCAATACATATCAGCTGTTCCCTTCTACTTTAGGGTAAAGTATAAGTTTCTTTCTTTAGCTTTAAAGCTCTTTACAATCCAGCCCCAACCAAACTTTCCAGTTTTATTGCACTTTCTTCTCCTTTTTACATACCATTTAAAGTGATTGTCTTGCAGTTCTTTACATTTGGAGTCTCAATTTCCCAAGTCTGTTCATTTGCGTTGGTTGTCATCTATGCTTGCAATGGATTTCTGGCTCATTTTCGTCTTTGTTTCCTGAAAATTCTGCTGAAATGACACCTTCTATGTGAAGTATTATCTGATTTTCCAGGTGTTGGTGCTATCCCACTTCTCCCTCTCCAAAAAGTTATCTTTTAATTAGTTTGTTTGTACTTTTTATATAGTCAGTATCTTCCATTATAGGAAGTAAGGTCATTGAGATAAGGGACTGATTCATTTTTTTCTTTGTGTTTCTATTGCCTAGCATCTAAGACCTGATTATGACTTGAGTATATAATTAGTCCATCAGTTAATAATTTTTTATTAGGCAACTATGATATGCCTGGTACTGGGCTAAATACTGAAGGTAAAAATAAAGCAAATGACACTCCCTGTTCTCAATGAACTCGCAGTCTAATGAGGAGACAACATGAAAATAACTATATACAAACAAATTATATAGGATAAATTATGCAGAATCAAAAGAGAAGAGGCATTGGCTTTAAAAGCAATTAGGAGAGACTACTCATAAAAGATGTGATTTTAACTGGAACTGAAAGGAATTAAGAGAATCCAGTAGGTGGAGATGAAGAGGGAGAGTATACACTTTGGTAGTGGGGAAGTTATGATATACCATAGATGTCGGGAGGGATAAGATGGATGTCAGCAACAGTTACACATATTTCACAGGACCTTTCTACTTCTTTAATGGAGAACTAATTATATAGCAGTCTGAAACCTGGTAGATCAAAGTTCCCTTGTGAATGGTCCTATAGGTTGCTGTGATCTATGAGGTTCTTGTCTTTCCAATCCTAGCATAGTCAAAACAAAGCTGGATATGAAATCAGACCTATGTTCAGATTCAAATCCTGCAGTTTATATAGTCTTCTCCAAATCACTTAGTTTCTCTTGGCTTCAATGTTCTTATCTCTCAAACCAAGAAGACATTAAATAACCTTGAGGATGCTTCCCAACTCTAACTACATTCCCTTGATCTCAGGGTAAACACTCCCAACAGAAAAACGCAGAAGATAAAAAAAACAAGGTCAATTAATGCAATGAATTTATAATAACAAACTGGAAAAAATCGGATACAGGGTTTCAGGAATTTTCTCTTCAAGTTGATAGCAAAAGAATCTGTGGCACAAAACCTTTAACTTTCACCCATTTATTATGTAGGAGCAGTGAAATAGCCTAGATTTCAATCCAAATCCAGTATTCTGTTTCCTCATTTTCTATTTTTCACAGGTGTTTGTTGTAGGAGACACAATCCATCTCTCATGGGGATATATTTCTCCTGAAGCAAGCTGTTTCCTTTTTAGTAAGTGAAATTATTCCCTTAGGGAGATGGGAACTTTCCTGACTAATCACATCTGGATTCAAATTAGTTCCAGTGCTAAACACCAATTAAAGTGGTCAAAGTAATCTTTTCATTTTATTTTGTGTGTTGCGAATGAAAAAAAAATGAAAAAAAACCAAAAGATTTGTCTCAGAATGTACTCCATGTTAGGTTCTAAATTACCTGGGTTAGAAGGTCTAAATTTATTAAGCTCATAGAATAATTTCAAAATTTAGAATATACATTCGTTAAACAGGAGCCTTTTGTATTAATTCCTGACACGGGAATTCAATGCTCTACCCAAAATTCAATAGTTGTATCAAACCCAATAAGCAATTATGGAGCACTCACTATGGATAGGGCATTGTTCTAGGTGTTAGGGGTGAAAAGTCTAAAAGAGAAACCACACTTACCCTTCATGAACTTGCATTTTATTAGAACATAAGACTGGCACAGACACAGACATTTTCATATGAATTGAACCCTAAATGAAGCTTAGCATTTGAAGAGGTTATGGTGAGGACAGAATACAGCCCAGGCAATCTGATTTACAGATGATAATAATAATGACTAAATAATTAAGCTGATCATTTCAGACTATTCTTTACTCATTTCTAATTCTAGCCAATCCTGACTATCAGACATGTCGATGACCTGCCTTTCCTTGCTTGTGTGAGTTTGTGGAGGATTTAGCCTATCACTGGTCTGCCACTCAACAGCCGATACACATTTATTGATTAATTACCAGACACTGTGCCAGATATTGTGCATAGTGTAAGTGATAAATCAACAAATAAAAAGGCACGTATTAAAAATTCATTGTTTGTTATATACTTGCCAAATATTGGTACTATATGGGCAAAAATAAACTAGTCATTGTTTTCCAAAAGCTTATACTGAAATCCTGATCTTCCTTCAAGGCCCTGTTCAGGTGTGTTAATCTGTTAAAACCTAATCTGATCCCTGCCCATTGCTCCCAGGCAGAAGTGATCCCATTTTCCTTAAGTCTCTTAACTTTTTCATCTGAGTATCAGATAATTATTAATAATAAACACTAATTTGAATATTCCAAGTATAATAATTCATACAACATAACATAAAAAACACACACATATGTATATACGTGTGCATGTGTGTATTGCAAAACACATTATTTCATTCAATTCTTCACAATAACCCTTTGAGATAGGTGCTATTACTATCCCCGTTTTACAAAGGAGGAACAGAGAAGTTGAATAACTGGCCTGGGGTCACATCTAGTTAACATCTGAAGCAACATTTGAACTCAAGTTTTCCTGACTCCAAATCTAGCACTCTATCTAGTATGCCACCTGCCCTTCTTATATTTTAACCTCTATTTCCGTTATTCATATGCACATTCAAAAGATTACATCTAATGTTCATCTTCATTAGAATGCAAGCTCCTTGAGTGTAGGCATTATTTCATTTTTTGTTTGTTTTTGTATTCCCAGGACCTGCTACAGTTAGGTCAAGGGATAAAAAAAAAATCTAACCATTAAGCATTTATTATGCACTTACGATATGCCAAATCCTGTACTAGTAGGCTTAGGATACAAAAACAGACAAAAGCAGTCCCTGTTTTTAAGCTCACATTTTAATGTGGAAGACAGAATGGAAGTAGTTATTTACATACATGATACAGATGGAGAAACTGAATATATTCTCAAGAGGGAAGGCACCAACATTGAAGAATTCTTGCAGAAAGTTTGATTTTAGTTGAGACTTGAAAGAAGCTAGGGATTTTGGCATTTGTCTGTTTTTAGAGATTTTTGTAGTTTTAAAAGCTTTTCGATTTGTGCATTGATTGGTGTCCTAGGCGTCAAAATAGTATGTTATATAATAGATATTTAACAAATATGAATGGAATCAAAAGGAGTTGTCAAATTACTAAATAATTACCCAGCTTCTTTTATTTAGGTCATATTGTAGAACATACAAAATGACAGACTATAATTCCCATCATCTTGACAAATGTTCCCTGATAATTGTTTTTTTATGGGCAAGGATTTATGGAAAAGATGAAGATCAAAATTTTTTTAAATTTTTACTAATTAATTAACTCTTTTAGTTTTCAACCTGCATTTCCACAAGACTTTGAGTTCCAAATTTTGTCCTCATCTCTTCCCTCCCCCCTTAGATGGCATGGATTCTGA
>CM053601.1:58616216-58641248 GCA_028646575.1 Pseudocheirus occidentalis
ATTAGGTTGGAAGTTCTTTGAGTGTAGGGACTATCTTTTGCCTATATTTAGATTTCCAAGTGCTTAGCATAGCGCCGGCTCACAGTAGGCACTTAATAAATGTTTGTTGTTAATTATTGATTGATTGCTACAAGGAGAACATTATTCTGGAAAACAGAAGTGTTCCCAGTATTTGTGAAACTATAATTCTGTATCCTTCTTTCCCATTTGTATTTCCAGCCTCCATGTAACTTGAAACTTCCATGTAAACTGAAAATTGTTGGTTGTCCTTTGTTATTGGTCTTCTTCTTGATTCTCTCATGAACTGGATTAAAGGGAGGCAGAGTTGCACAAAGTCATCAGCCTCACTCTCTCTTCCAGAGTCTTCAAAGCCTAGTGGAAAGACAAAAGCTGGACAATTGTCTTGGAATCTTTGATGTCTGATCATTGCTCCACAGAGGCTGCTTCAGTTGTCCTCTTGTCCATTAGAACTGTTCTCATCTACCAGTTATACCAAGGGAAGTCTTCATGTCCTTGTAGCAGACATCCTCATCACTCACCAATGGGTTTGAGGCCTGTTGGTTATCAATAACCTAGTTTAGTCTGTCTGATGAGAAGGTTGTCTTCACTTGTTGCTGATGAGTTGAGTGAAGGTGAACACTAAAGGTAGATGAGCAACTCTGCAAAGGGATAAGCAATCCCTCAGACCAAAGGTGCTATTCCCAAAGATGAGGCAACAAAACACTTTTTTATGTATCATAGAAAAGTAATATGCTATAAAATAGATATATATTTGTGAGTAAAATTTATACAAAGCATTTAAAATATTTATTGGAACATTGGTCATTACATTTCACTAGTTAAGTTGACCAGAATATGACTTTGATACCCAAGGTCAGTTTTCACAACTGAAATAGAATCAACAGGGTCAATCAACAGTGATGTTAATTTTAACACAGAGGAAGAAAATATCCAGATTGTATATTATATATTGACTATCTTATTGCCATCAGTGCTGTAGAAATAGACAGAGAACTTTTCCCACATAAATGAATGGCTTTCTAGCATTTTCTTTGAATAATACTTCTAATTGTTCTTTGTTGCTCTGTCTTAGTGGCCTCTGCTTTCAAAATCATACTGACTATACCACTTTTTTAATTCTTGTTACTGTCACCTAAAAACTTCCAGTGGATATTTTAGCACAGTGGAACTATCACTGGCTTTGGAGGGAGAGGAACTAAGTATTAAGCTGTTCTCCCAAAAACCTGTGTGACCTTGGACAAGAGGCTTCAGTTTAATCAGTTGCAAAATAAGAGATTAAATCTGTAATCTGACACCATACTCTTCTCCGTGATTTGAGTACTTGGTTCATCTCTTCCACTCCTCCATTTGCTGTGATCTTCAGAATTTTCAATATACATGCTGATGACTCTTCGAAAAATCTGTACTTAAAGTTTTTTGGATGCTTTAACTCTTATGATCTCTACCTCTACATTATTTCCTTTCTTTAAAAAATCATCAGAGCATATGCATTATCAAAGGCATCTTTGATTAAAATAATAAGAAGGGAAGAGGTGAGTGAAATTACATATATAGTCCTGCAATTGACTGGAAGATGCAGAGAAGACCAGATCTCACTATGCTTGCCATTTTTTTACTATAAAAATATCCTGTTCAGTAGAGCAAAATTCTGCCTTCAATGAAATGTCTCCTACTAATATGTTAAGACTATACATGATGTCCTGATAGAGGTAGCAGGAGAGAGAACTTCTTTTAGCAGCTTTTTAACTATGTACCTCTACTGAGGCACAAAACAGTAGAAAATATGGTCTCTCACAGTGTCTGCCACTGTCAAAGAGAATTATGATGCAGATTCCAAATTGAAAATGGATTCCCTATAGATGCTAAAAGGTTCCAGATTCTCTTGTTTCCTGATGACACTGTTGTGATTGTACCATTCCCTACAGTATTTCAGAGACTTTTCACTGAGATACACAATCACTCAATATTTAAAATAAATAGATAGATAGATATTGATATACACATGTACACCATATATATGTGTGTACATGCATATATAAAACATAAGCATATGTAATATATATCATCTATATATGCAGAATGCCTATTATCTAGATGTTGATACGGAGTTAGAAGAATACTTGACTGAATTGGTAAAAAGAGTACACATATCAAGGATGAATATTGTATGTGGGCAATGAATGGAGCACAGAATTAAAGAGGAGGTCAGGCTGGATTGTTTTTGAGATATTTTGCAGATAGTTTAGTCATTCCAATCAGATCACTGAATCAAAGGTTCATCTCCTTAATATCAATTTTCCTCCACTGAGGTTATATGATTGTATGATGAAATAACAGATGGTTTATACATTAAAGCCATCAAAAATAATGAAGAGGCATGTGATGGTCATGTGCAGGCTATATCATTATCTATGAATTCTAGAATAGAAATAAATATAAAAAGTCATCAGAGAGATGTATCACTAGAAAAAGTAGTGTCATACAATGAGGGTGAATGAAGTAAATACCCAGGTATAAGCACCATTGATTTTCTATCATATGTCAATAGTTCCATAGGAAGGTGCCTTTTGGAATATTAATGAGAGGGTACGCTTATGAATGAGTGGTAAATGAAAAGTGGGTATAAAGGAGGTTCACTATGTACAGAGGGCAGTAATAGCTCTATCACTGAGGTCACAAATTTACCAGAGTATTGATGTATGAACTGGTCAAATTAAATTTCTTTACATTGATCCATTTATTGTTTTTCAGAGACAATTTGTTTAAAGTCATCAAGGTGGTCTAGTGGATAGAGTGCTGGAACTTGAGTCAGAAAGACTCCTATTTCTGAATTCAAATCCAATCTCAGACATATTAGCTATGTGAACCTGGGCAAGTCACATAACCCTGTTTGCCTTAGTTCCCTCAATTGTAAAATGAACTGGAGAAGGAAATGCCAAACTACTCCAGTATATTTAGGAAGTAAATGGCAAAAAGGGATCATAAAATGTTGGACACAACTGAAAATTTTTTAAACAAAATTTGCTTAAATAAATTGCATTAAAGTTATGTGTAAATTAATACTATGTCTTTTGTCTTCTTATTCTTTGAATTTGCTATTGATAATTTGATATCAGATCTTTGTTCCAACCAAATATGACTTCACAAAAATAATTTTATGCCTCTATTTTCAGTAAATAATAATTATCTGTTCATTAAAAAATTTCATATGCTTGTGATACTATTTGTAGCTTGCCATGAATAGTGCCTTTGGGTATCCTCTTAAATATTCTTAAAAATAAAATCCACTATCTTACATTCAAAGCCTTTCATAACTTGCCTCTTTCACATCTTTTAATTTTTTTATACTTTAAACCATGTACTGTGTAGACTAGTGATACTTGTCTTCTTGCTTTTTCTCAAACAAAACATCGTATCTTGACACTTCAGATATTTTCATCAGCTCTCTTTCATGTCTAGAATATTCTTTCTTCTCATCTCTTATTCCTGGCATATGCATCTTCCTTTAAGTCCAAGTTAAAATCTCACCTTCTCAAATCCCCATTATTATAAAGTTTTATTTCACATTGTCTTTCCCATTAGACTGTGAACTCCTTGCAAGCAGGTCTTGTCTTTCTCCTTTCTTTGTATATTTAGTGGTAATAAATAATGACTGCTACATACTGCCTGTACTGAAGGTTTATTGGCTGAATGAGAATTCAATATGTGTACTTATAAGGCTTCTGAATAGTCCACAAAATTTTAATAGTATTGTACTCTACTATCAAATTTTGTCTCATTGAATTCATCCTATTGTTCTCTCAGTCTGACTGACTTCTGTTTCTTTTGTTCTTATCAGTCAACAAGTTCTGAATATAACTAATAACTACTCTCTAGAGCCTTGGTATAAAACTCAAGTAGAAACATATTCTTACTGGCCACATATTGACTTTGAGGACCACGAATTAACATTTTCCTTTTTGCAGTTTCAGGAGTTATTATTTATTCATTTTGTTAAATATTTCCCATTTACATTTTAATCTAGTGCCATTGCACTCTGAAGTTTTGTAGAAATACTGGAAGAGAGAGCTGAGAATTTGACATCTCTAATGTAGACATCTCTTCGTCTTGTCCACAAGATTTTATCATGAGATATTCCAGTCTGGAAAAATCCAGTTATACTATGTATGTGACATGTCCTTGATTTATGCTACAGAATAGACTAATTGGTCTATTTTTTCCTCCTTATACTAGACATTCCATTTCTCATTACTGTGCTTTTGCACAAGTCATATCCCATATAAGATCAGTAATGTAGTTTACCTGTTTTGCCATAGCCTCCCCAACATTAATTATTTTCGTCTTTTCTAATATTTTAAAAGTTGATAGATGTGATTTGAAACCCCAGATTTGTTTTAACTTGTATTTCTCTTATTATGAGTGGTTTGGAGCATATCTCTCCTCCTCATCCCCATCTTTGTCTACTAACATGGTAGGTTGCTTTACTTCTGAAAACTCTTCGTATGTTTTTTACCATTTACCTGTTATATAATGACAGTTGGTCTTAGGTAGTTGCAAGTTTTCTCAGAAATATACTGTGACTTTAAAAGTAATGGGAAAAGTAAATCCAAAGAAGTACCTATATATTTCTGACCTCTACCACCAAAAATATGATGTCTTTTCCATTTCATTCCTGACAGTTTCCACTGTTACTGAAGTCCAAACAATACAGCTGAAAGTACATGTGTGTTGCCTATTCTATTAAAAAAATGTGTCTTGCCCCACCAAAGGGGCCTAACCTTATGAATAAACCTGATAAAATTGTGATTCCAATAGAAACACTCTTGCACAGGCAGACAATAGAGTTTGGATCTATCCTTACTTGTGGCACTCATTTTCACTCAAAGATATTACAAAGACAAAGACAAAAATAATAAAATTCTAAGTGTTTTTTTTTCCTAAGAGGCGATGCTAAACAAAGAAATCTAGCCCTGCAATTGGTGGATCATCTCTTCTCAACTATTCTTAGATGGGCTAAAATAATTTCTTAACAGAGCACAGTAACACTTTTATTTAGATATTATTAAATTGATGAAATATTGTAGGCTCCAGGTAACTTGAAGGCCTCTATTTAATTACCTTCTGTCAAGAAGATTTTGTACACAAATCACACAAAGGTATGAATCCCTTTAAAGCAAAATTTTAGTAAACTAAAAAGAAAAAATTTACTTAAAAGTATTTTTTTCCTTTTAATGTACTTATAATTAAGTAACATCATAGAAGTGCTGCAGAGCAATGGCTATCAAGATAGTGGTTGCCCCATCCTCAAAGCACTCTCATGTTGATCCAACACACATTGTTTGTAAATCTTAAAGCATTGTTTAACTCTGAAGTATGAGAAAGACGATAGATGATGGTGACGGAGAAGAAGAAGAAGAAGAAGAAGAAGAAGAAGAAGAAGAAGAAGAAGAAGAAGAAGAAGAAGAAGAAGAAGAAGAAGAACCACAACAACAACAACAACAAGACAAACAAGAACAAGTACAAGAAGAACAAAAACAAGAAGAACAAGAACAAGAAAAAAACAAGAAGAACAAGAAGAATAGGAACCAGAACAAGAAGAATGAGAACAAGAAGAACAAGAAAAAGAAAAACAAGAACAAGAACAAGAAGAGAAGGAGGAGGAGCATGAGGAGAAGGAGGGGGAGGAAGAGGAGGAGGAAAACAAGAAAAAGAACAAAAGAAGTTGGAATTGTGAAGACCTGACTTCAAATACCGTTTCTTACATTTACTAGCTAAATGACCACATTTAAATCATTTAATCTCACTGAATTACAGGAAAGTGTCTAAGACTAATTTGCTGTCTTCCAGATGGTTTGTCATCTAAACTGGTAGAAGGAATTGCTACATTGATGTCAATAATTCAGTAAGTATCTACATAGCCTATACTATGTGCCAAGCACTGTGCTAAATGGAGGTGATAAAATGTAATGATTGTCTTGGAAAGATATTGATGTGCTAATAATTCTTAAGCTATTATTTTTACAATAACAATGGTAAAAATAACTACTGTTTATATAGTTCTTTAAGGTTTACAAAGTACTTTTTAAAATTTATTTCGAATTTTGTTTTCAGCCAGTTAAATGTAAAAACAAATTTTTAAATTCATTTTTAACTTTGAGTTCCAAATTCTCTCCCACCCTCCCTGCCCTTATTGAAAAGTCAGTTAATATAATATGTGTTATACATATGTGGACAAGTAAAACATTTCCGTAATACTCATATGTAAAACACTTTACAAATATAATTTTATTTATTTTCATAACACTGAGAAGTAGCTGGTAATATTAACCCCATTTTATAAATGAAATTGAGGCAGAGGATTAAGTGACTTTCCCAGGATCACATAGTTAATTTGTGTTTAAGGCAGAATCTGAAGGTAGATCTTCTTTATTCCAGGTCTAATGATTTGTCTCTCCATTGCACTATCTAGTTGTTTAGTGTCATAACTTTCAATATCAATACTATCAATAGCATTATATCAATACCAATACCATTGTTTAAAAGTTAAGTACTATTGAATTGTGGTGATTTCCAAGGTCATCTGAAGCACTCGATAGTAAAGAAAAAATATAAATAGACAGAATACGCAGATATTTACAAATAAACTTACCCTTGCTTCTAAGAAACACTCTCTCTTGCCTTTGATAAATATGTATATTACGCAGAGTAGGCAATACAAAGATAATACAATTTCCAATGACTCTTCCACTTCCTTGTTAATTACAAAATATTTTTTGAAATGGAGAAAAAATCTTTTATTTGATAATTAATGTATAAGAAAAATACCCCCATGGACTTAAAGTTGCAATAAGGCATACATACATATATACATATATACATACATACATACACACATACATACACACATACCCACACCTTGTGTTTACAAATACATTATGTACATGCATATATTGTATATATGTGAATACATACATATATACATGTACATATATAGACACACAGACACATATATACACATAATATATATATACACACAACATATAAACACACATGCAAGCCTTGTATTTATATACATATACCACAAAAATACACACCACATCTTACATATCCATTTAATATGAAAGAGAATGTCCTATTTTTATATCTATACATATGCATCATTGATATTAAACAATTCCTTATAGGAAATTTTCTTAATAGGTGAAAATTTTAACAAGCCAAGGAAAAGATAGCTGGTAAAAGCATTTTGTTTATGAAATTTGGAAGGTGGAAGGAGTCACTGAAGGAGAATCTATAATGTAGGATCAATTTGGAAGGTAGAAGGAGTCACTGAAGGAGAATCTATAATGTAGGATCAAAAAAGTTCAAGACCACTTATCTAGAGCTAGATCTGAGCTAATACATATAGCTCCCAATTGTATTTTTCATTGAAACTTACCTATGTGACCCTGGAAAAGTAACTTATTTACTATCTGCATCAGTTTCTTTAACTGTAAAATGGTGATAATATTAAAAGCAGTTGCCTCTCAGAATTGTTGTGCGGGTAAAATGAGGTATTTACAAAAGAATCCATAAGTCTTAAAGCTAGATGTGGATGCTACTTACTATCATTTCCCATTTATTCCCCTTCTGCATAGGGACATAGAGTCCAAAATAAGAGACCTGGAGAAAAAGAGGATAACTATGTTTGTCCCAATTCCAAATCCTGTGCTAGCTATTGCAAAATACAGAACATACAAATGCAACAATGGCTTACAATTCAAAGAAATAAAATGAAGCATGTGGCCCTTTAAAATTCCTTTTTAAAATTTTCCATTATAAGTTAGGAGGTGGAGAAGGGAACTTGACATTTAAATGAGACATTTTGGTTGAAGGGAAAAGGAGTTTTCTCCATGAAGATAAAGGTCTAAGTTCAGTGACAGTGGAAAAAAGAAAAATGGTGAGGAATATGTTAACATAAATTAAATATAAGTGTTTTTTCAATGAAACATTGGTGTAAATTCAGTGTCAATTTTTTTCCATTCACATATTTTCCAAATTCCTAGGAAAATGTACAAAGAAAAATAAATTCAGCAATTACCCTTTCTAAAAAGGTATTTTAACTTACCTCTTATATTCTATTCCTAAATATCAGAAATGGAAGGAGTATTAGGGATTGACGTTTTACAGATACGTAAATTGAAGTCAAGAAAGATAATGTAGTGTAAACATGGTCAGAATTAGAATCTGGTTGCTCAGACTCAAAATCCAGTGATTTTTCCAACAGAACATGCTATTTAGAGTATTTTTTGGCAAAATCTTTGAGTACTCACTTTTGAGCCTTGCAAGTGATTTTCTCTTTTCATAGAAATAAGAGTAATATGGTGAAGAAACTTGATTAAGAGTAGCTTCCTTAACTTGGACATGAAATTGCTCATGCTTAGAATAATATATTTTAGATAGCAGTGCCTTGTGCTCTTAATAAAATTCACTGAAACTATTTTAGGACACAAACTCCTTGAGACATGCATCTAATTTTTCTAGTAGTATTTGGAAAGGGATCATAGCACAGTGGAAAGGGCATAGGACTTGGAGTCTTAAAGCTGGATTTCAGTCCCTATTTATGCGGTGTGTGTGTGTGTGTGTGTGTGTGTGTGTGTGTGTGTGTGTGTAAAACATAGATCTGTATATAGTATACAAGGTGTTCTTTGACTAGTTAACTGTATGGTAGCCATAAGGGCTACCATATGGCCATATGGCCTTCAGCCATATATGTGTAATGGTAATGGAATTTGGAGATGCCGCTGAATTGACTTGGCTTTGGGTTGAATGTTAAGATCTAGAGCTTGTGAATCTCATATGTGAAATGGACTTGTTCAGGTGAAGAAAGAGGGCTGAACTGGGAGGAGCTATGAATTGAAAAGAAAGGCTCAAGTCCAGAGGATGCCAGAAGAAGGACTTTTGGGAAGAGCAGTATCCAGTATCATGGAGCCTGAGTTATTGAGAAACCATTGGAGCCACCCAGGACTTTTGAGGACTGCTGCCCAGAGTTGATGAGAAGTGAGGATCCATGGCGGTGATGCCAGTATTTTGTCTGTCTGTTTTGATGTTGTTTTTCAAGATTCACATGATGGTGGACAGTGCTGCTGTTGTAGAGGTCCTGGAAGCTGGTTGTTGGTTCAGAAGCCCTGAAGAAGGATTTTCTTGTTGTATATTCACAGAAATCCTGGAAAGGAGCCTTGATATACTTTCAGGGCTTCTGTTACTGTTCTACAGGCAGAGAGTGACTTGTCCCCCCAGGAACTGAGATTGCTGAGGGCTTGCTTCTAGTGGAGATGAAAGAAGGGCCTTTCCTTGGGTATCCAATGCTGAGATGTTATCTTGACCTTGTTATGGTTTAAAGGTGGATGGCTTTTTGTACTCTCCTGCTCCCTTTTTAGAATGTGCTTAGTGTTAATGGATGGTATTGTAATTACTTTGAGTCCAGGGGAGGGAAAACTTTGGCCTTTTTGTGCTCTATGATGGACCAAATGAATATATATTGTTTATGATTGGAAACTGATCTCTATTTGAGAAGAACTCTCCGTTTGAGACGAGACTTTGTCTAACTAAATGAATGTACTGTCTAGGGATGGAGTAGTACCTGGATTTAATGGAGAACTCTCTCTCCATTTGAGAAGAGATGTAAATGAATATAGGGGTGGAGTAGTACCTGGACTGAATTAAGAACTTCCTTGCTAAATGAATGAGTGATACTGCATTTTGACATTCTCTGTTCTGTGAATGTTTGCTAAATAAATGGGGTTTGCTATGTTGATAATCCAAACCTTGGAAGTTGATACATTGTGAAATGATTTGCTCTAGAAAATGAAGTGCCCTTTAATTGTCTACTGAGTTTGAAGGGCTTGTGATTCAATAGACTATTTAAAGAAAGACAGTTTTCAATTGGTATTCCTTTGTCTTGGACTTTATAAGGGACAAGATAGCTACAGTGAAGGGTAGAGAAAGGTAGTAGTTATCTACTTCTATATCTTGATATAACACTACGCATGAGCAGCTTCCCAAAAGAATGCTACTGTGAACAGCTTTTAAGGTTCTGATTACACAGTATAGTGAACACTCCATTTATTCCATAACAAATCAAGGCAAATTTTCACAGAAAATCAAGGTACAGTATAATATTCACAACATTACATCTTATCACAGAAAATCACAATATAGTGTTCACAACAGCTTAACATTAGAATGGCCACATAGTTTTCACTACAGTGACCACAATATTTAAAACAAAGGAGAAAAAACTAATCATCTGGTTTCCCTGAAGGGGAAACCCTCCTTACTTAATCATTCAGTCATTTCACAATACAATAATCAATCTTCCACTCATGGGGCAATCATAGATTAAATTAATCAGTCACTTATCTAGCAATAAGTCACTAAGTATCATTAATCATTAAATACGGTCATTAGAAAATTACACAAACCTTCCACCCTTTATGTCTAGTAAACTTCAATTTCATTATGAATCCAAAGGGAAAACTTTTCTTCATCTTGACTAGTGGTGTTCTCTTAGAGTCCCTGAATCCTGTTCCATGATCTCAGCTCCTACCTGAATCCACCAAACAGCCACCTGGATTCAGAGGCAGACAGCTCCTAGGTTCTTGTTCAGTCTTCCAGGCAGTTCTTGGTACACACTGAATTTCACAGGTCCAGAACATCTCAAAACATTCACAACTTCTGTTGCCAGGAACTCAAGGATCTGTAAAAAGCCTATTTATATGTGTGTATCTCTGTGTGTGTTTGTATATTTGGAAAAAAGAAAAATCAGGCTAAAAAAAAACTACTATGCATTCTTTAGAAGTTCAATGTATTAGCCTCTTGATTGCAGCTATATTTACGGTATATGTAACTATAATTTGTTATTGAATGTTCTTCTAATCATTTTGTCAGTGTGATTTGTCTTAAGGTTGTTTTTTTTTCTTTCTCTGTATGAAATAATTACCTGTCTTGTACCTAATTCAAGTTTATGAATATTGTTTTACTTCCACCTTTGGGGAAGATTTTTTTGTGCCATAACATTACTATAATTAACAATTTTCCATGAGTTCCTTGGGTAGAAGTTTGTCATTGAGTCAAAGAATATAAGAATGGGATACAGTATCTAGTCTCCCTGATTAGAGGGCAGATGTCTCCAGTAATGGTCTTTGAATAAAAACCAAAATTAGTGGATACACAACAAGGAGCAGCTATTTCTGATACTTGCAGCTGAATTATGCCTCTATTATGTGTGTGTATGTGTGTGTGTATTTATATGCTCACACATAATAGAGGCTTTATTTATTTATTCATTCATTCATTCATTCATTCATTTATTCATTCATTCTTTCTTTCATTTATTTATTTATTTATGAAACTATTTCCCCATGTACTTGTACATGCCAAAATTGTGACTTTGTAGAGGGCATAGGAAATTAAAAATAGGGAGAACTGGCTATTTCCTGACTCTAAGCAAGATTATATCACTTGGATATATTTATTCACAATACTGTCTGTACTTAGATCCCAACAACCTTACTGTTATACTTATTGTTAACTTATCTTTATACAAGTACTGTATTGGTTTATCTGTTTGTATTTGTTTTTATTACTAATGGTTGACATTTTTCCCAATAGTAGTTTGGCAAATTATCTAAAGACATTTTAACAAAAGAGAAAAGGAAAATGACAATACTTCATTAAATTAAATTTGTTCTTGGTAGACTTATTCGCATAAATTTAAATAAAATATGAGTAGTGAAAAATATTTCCATAAAACAATATTAATGATGCATTGAGATATAGTAGCATTGCTAAATTGATTATAAAACTAATATTCATTCTACTGTATAAGTGAGAGATTGCTCTAAACAAAGTTAAACAGTTTCAAAGCAAAACTCTCAAAAATGCATAGTTTTGCCCAGTCCATTGCTTAATTTTTTTAATGATTATCTCCTTTTCTAAACTATGTTTATGAAGATTTATCAATAATTTGTGATTCCTACAGCTAGTTCATAGGACCATGTGATAAATAAATGACAGGAAGATTATATGCTGTTCAGTACAGCTCACTTTAGAGCTGAGAAAAGTTTGATCCTAGAGAAATTAAATAATTTCCCCACAGTTGCTGACTGCATGCTTCAGAGGTAATATATGAAGCCAGGTCTTGTAACTTCAGTCAATGTTGCCATTTCCTGTATATAAACTACTCATCCACTCAAACTTGTACGTTAAAACACACTAAGAAGACAAAAACTAGTTTTTATTTTGCCAGAAACCTTGAATTATTTCCTCTTTCCAGGGTTCACCACTCAGAGCAGTAATATAAGTCTGAAAGACCCCATAATGACCATATGTGTCAATGGAAAGAGGAGAAACCACAAAAAGGGAATTTCCTTGATGGATTATTGACTCAATTGCAAGTCCATTGTGATTCTTTTCAGGTCAAATAAGGTGATTTTCACGTTTTATATACACATACATACATATTTTATATACACATACATACACATATTTATATATACACATACATATATATATCTGTATGAGTATATATACATAAATATATACAGATAGATAGATAGATAGATAGATAGATAGATAGACAGATAGATAGATACATGGACAGACAGACAGACAGACAGACAGGCAGGCAGGCAGACAGGCAGGCAGACAGACAGACAGACAGACAGACAGACAGACAGACAGACAGACAGACAGACAGATAGATAGATAGATAGATAGATAGATAGATAGATAGATAGATAGATAGATAGATAGATAGATGATATAGCATAGAAGAGAGTCAGTTTTGGGTCTGGAGCACCTGAGATTCAATTTCATGTCTGTTACACTTGCTGTGTGACATTGGTTAAATCAATTGACTTCTCATTACCCCAGGCAAACTTTTTAAGATTATAATTTATTAGAGGCTGATATTCTGTATTGGCAGGGGGGTTTTCCCCATTAAGAATTCCCTACCAGAATGAAATCATGGGTTCACACTAAAACTTCCAGTCCACCGATTTGATTAGAGGTAGCCTGAGGGCTTAACAGGAGTGAAGTCTCTTTTCCTTTGTTATGGAGACATCTATACATACATACAAACATACATATACATATATATGTATATGTATGTGTGTGTGTGTGTGTGTGTGTGTGTACTCCCCAGGAAAAATAAATCTAGGTAGGTAAAAAAATTATTTAGAGCAAAACTAATGTTCAATCTAGTCCATGTTAAATAGTTTCCTTTCAAGGGACAGGAGTAACATGAGTTTTTTTTCCTTTCCTCATTAAGAAAATGTAAAAGAATAGGTACAAAATTTACCACTTGGGTTAAAAAAAACCTTAGGCAAGGAACTAAATCTATCCAGGGCCTCATTTTCCTTAATCGGAAGAGAAGGGGTTCAGTTGCTTGCCTTCAGTTCGAAAGCCACATTTCTGCAATCCTCTACTATTCAAAACAGCCTTTAGTAGTGCAACATCTTCTGCTACTTCTTTGGTACTGTCTCATCTTTTACTCTATCCTCTAAGGAAAAAAAAATTCCATTATCCATGGGACTTTAGAATTCCTTCCAAGCATTTTTTCTCTTTCTCTCATTTTCAGTTTCTCCCACTGTAATAACTACTTCACTGCAGCTAACAAATATTTCTGGTCTCCCATCCTTAAACCCTTTCACTTGACTCAAGTTGTACACTCAAGCTACAGTCTTCTATTTTGGCTCCATTTCTATGATCCTAAATAGAATGGGCAGATCTTATTACCACTCTTTCCCTATTACCAACTCCCTTATTAATCATGTTTCTAAAACCATTCCTACATTGAAAATGTGCTCCCTAATCATCTCTTAATTCTGAAATCTGGTGCTCTTTTCTTTGTCCTCTTCCTCCTGGACCCCTCTTTGATACTGTTGACTTACTCTTATTCCTGCATATTGTCTCCTTCCTTCACTTCTATGACACAATTCTCTCTTCTTTCTTCTCTTGGTATGCATCTTTTTAGCCTTATCTTCCATGTGCCAACCATTTCCTCATGGTTCTTAAGTGGGGGGGTCCAAGAGATGTTTTGTATCATCTGCATAGACATGATAATTGAGTCCATTAGTGCTGGTGAGATATATCTTTTGATATGGAGGTCTATCCATATAGAAATAGATATAAATAGAATATCTTTCTGAAATCCAAATATACAACTGCTAGATTCTATCTAGAACATCATCAGACTCCCAGTCAACCTTACCTATGGACAGTACTTATCTTTGGCTCCACTCATTCCCTCTTTCTCCCTCACCCTCCACCCTCTTTCATTAATCAGTTATGAGGTTGATTATTTGATTCTCTGTCAATGACAGCTGGAGAACAGAGAAACAAAGACCCTCCTATTTAATAAGATTATATTTTATTGGAGCTCTCAATCTCAATATTTCAGGCATAGCCAATTATATTAAGTTCCTTCTACAATCTGTGCCCTACAAAAATGCTAAGATATTCTATCAAAGTTCAATGTCTAGCCACATCATTGACCTGTTCAAAAGTCACTGTCAGTTTCCTATCACCTCTAATAAAACTCTCAGTCTGACATTTAAAACTCACTATAACCTATATTCACCTACTTTTTGAGTCTTATTAAATATTTGTCCTTTCTACATACTCCATGTTCTACTCCAGCGTTTCTCAACTGTGCGTCACAACCCATTTGGGGGTCAAACAGGGTCGCCTAAGACCATCAGAAAACACATATTTCCAATGCTCTTAGGAACTGGTACCCTGATTCTCTATCCATCTCCAGGTGGATCTGCCCACATGCATATATGCCCACATACAAGGATTAAAGGGTCACAGCATTAGGAAGGTTGAGAACTGCTATTCTAGTCAAATTATGCTATCAGCTACAATAGAAACTCAACACATTATCTCTTACCTACGTGTATTTTTCTAACTGATGTTCCATTCTTAGAATTCATTTCCTCCTCATTTCTACCTCTTAGAATCATTATCTTAACTTGAAGGTATGGTACATCTCTTCTGTGTAGTCCTTTCTGACTCCCTCCTCTCTTCAAATTACTTGGTATTTACTTAAATATGTATATAGTAAATGTCTTGTTAATAGAATGCAAACTTCTTGAGGGTAAACAATATTTTTCTTTTCTTATTTTTTTAACCTTTCTTTGTTAATATATTTATTTATTTTTAGTTTTCAGCATTCACTTTTATGAGATTTTAAGTTTAAAATTTCTCCACCTGCTCCTCCTCCCACCTCCCCATGACAGTATGTGATCTAACATAGGCCATGTATGTATAATCATATACAATATTTTTCCAAATTAGTCATATTGTAAAGAAGAATAAGAAGCAAATGGAGAAAAGACATAAGAAAGTAAATGAAAACAAAAAAAGAAAAGATAATATGCTTTGATCTACATGCAGACTCCATAATTCTTTCTCTGTATGGGGACAGCATTTTCCATCAACAGTCTTTTGGAATTGTCTTAGATCATTGCATTGCTGAAAAGACTTTAGTCCATCCAAGTTGTCATTGCACAATGTTGCTCTTACTGTGTACATTGTTCTCCTGGTTATGCTCAGTTCACTCAGAATTAGTCCATGTCAAGTCTTTCTAGGTGTTTCTGAAGTCCCCCAGTCATCATTTCTTATGGAAGAACAATATTAAGTTCATATACCACAATTTGTTCAACCATTCTCCAATTGATGAGCATCCCCACAATTTCCATTTCTTGGCCACCACAAAAAGAGCTGCTATAAATATTTTTGTACATATTTATCCTTTTCCTGTATTTATGAACTCTTTGGCACATAGACCTAGAGGTGGTATTGCTAAATCATAGGATCTGAATATTTTTTATAACCTGTTGTGTGGCATTCCAAATTGCCCTCCAAATGGATGGATTAATTCACAACTCCACCAACAATGTATTAGATAGAATTCCAATTTTCCCCACATCTTCTCCAAAATTCATCATATTCCTGTTTTGTCACATTGGCCAATCAGATAGATGTGATGTGGTACCTCTGAGTTGTTTTGATTTGCATTTCTCTAATCAATAGTGATCAAGATAATTTCTATGACTATAGATACCTTTAATTTCTTCTTTTGAAAACTGCCTGTTCATATCCTTTGACCATTTATCAATTGAAGAATGGCTTGTATTCTCATAAATTTGCATCCATACTCTATTATTTTACAAATGATACCTTTACATTTCTGATTGATTAATAGTCATGATGTTGCTGTCCCTTTAAAAACCAAGTTGTCCAAGTACCAATAAATCACTTAATGAGCAATAAGGAAAATATGCTGACAGATCCCCTAATGGAGAATATCATATGAAACACTGAACAATTCGTGGGGTCTTTATTTTTGGATATTTCTGCTGTGGTTCCTGAAGGAAAGTTTGCCAAGCAGCATAATTAAAAGGATGGTTATATATGCAAATCAAATATATTTTTGATCTTTCAAAATTTGTGTCTTTTGTTTTTATATCACTTTCAATTCATAAATCCCTTCTCTTTTTCCTACCTACAAAATCATCTCATTCAACAAAAGTAAAAAAGGAAGTAGGCAAAAGAAATGAAGAAATTAAGCAAGATCAATCAATATGTCAGTGGTTTTTGATAACTTTTTCCACACCTGTAATCCTTCACCTCTGCCAAAGAAGAGTGTATGTGGGAATTTTTCAGTATTTGGTTATGTGAGCAATTATGTGAGCATATTTGTTTATTGTAAGAGCACTGTATTCAATTTCTTTTTTTTCTTTCCATTTCTACTATTGGAGTCACTGTATATACTACTTTCTGGATCTGCCTACTTCATTATACATCGTTTCATATATTTCTTCCAATTCTATGAATTCTACATATTTGTCATTTCTTACATTGACGTAATATCCCATTACAATCATGCACAGCAATTTGTTTAGCCAGGTCCAAAAAATGGGTTTTCACTTTGCTTTTTTATATCATGTATGTATGCATGTATGTATGTTTGTATGTATGTATGTGTGTATGAATATATGTGTATATGTGCAAATATGTGTATATATACACACATATACATATATGTGAGTTGTTTGTGTGTGTGAGCACGTGTGTGCAATGGTCCAAGCCTGAAGTTGTGAGGATGAAACCTAGCTCTGAGTTGGGTCAAAAAATTCTCAGAGTGTATGGGAAAACATGGACACACATGGAAGGCAATCTGGGAGAAAGCTAGTGCCTTTCTTTGCTTACTATGCCCTCAACTTCTTCCTATGGCTGCCAGCAGAGGAGCCCAACTAGTACAGCACTCTGGCAAAAGGCTTCCCCATACTCAATCTGACTTTGTCTATCCATAACACTGCTCCTATTGGGGCCCTATGGCCAATTAATCTGGTTGAGTCTCCTCTTCTCTGTCCTGAAGGACATTTTCTTTACCTAACCCTACCACTTCCTCTTTGGCACAATTTTTGTGTTTCCTTTCCCAAGATGTTTTAAAAAATAATTTTCTTGCATAACTCATTTCTTTCTCTAATCTTTCTTCTACCTCTTTCAATTGATTTTAAAGGCCTTTTTGAGCTTCTACCAAAGGATTTTTTGGGTTTGAGACCAAATCATATTTTTCTTTGAGGTTTTACATGTAAGCACGTTAACATTTTTATCCTCTTCTGAGTTTGTGCTTTGATCTTCCTTGTCACCATAGTTTCTTTTTATAGTAAAAGCTCATTTTATTTTACCCATTTTTAAGGGTCAAACTCTGCTCCTAGGGAAAGTGAACACTATCTCAATCCCCTTGCACTTGGGGCAAGGGGTTCTGGTCAATGGTTTTGCTTTCCAGGACCTTTTGAACTAGTGGCCTGCCCACTTCCTGGCCTGGTCCTGTCTGAAGCACAAATATTGATTGGAAAAAAGAAAAACTTATTAAAAATATAATTGGACAAATGTGGGGAAAGGACCAGTGAAAAAGCCAACTGCTTCTAAAGTAGAAATAATCAAATGGGAAAGTATGCATAAAAGCTAACTGAAGAAAATAATTCCTTTAAAGTAAGAATTGGACAAATGGAAGTTAATGAGTGTATAAGATAATATGAATCAGGGGCGGCTAGGTGGTGCAGTGAATAGAGCACCGGCCCTGGAGTCAGGAGTACATGAGTTCAAATCTGGCCTCAGACACTTAACACAAAAAACTAGCTGTGTGACCTTGGGCAAGTCACTTAACCCCAACTGCCCTCCAAAAGGCAAAAAAAAAGATAATATGAATCAACTTAAAAATATAAAAGAATGAAGAAATAGAATAAAATGTGAAAAAAAAATCTCATTTGAAAAGAGACTAATCTGGGAATCAGATCCAGGAGGGATCATTTAAGAACTATTGGACTACCTGAAGGCCATAATCAAAAAAGATGCTTGACAGTATCTTTCAAGAAATCATCGAGAAAAAGTGCCCTGAGGTCATAGAACCAGAGGGTAAAATAGCCAATGTAAGAATCCAATAATCTCCTCCAAGAAGAGATCTCAAAATGAAAACTCCAAGGGATGATGTAGTTAAATACCAGAATTATAAGTCCAGGGAGAAAATACCTCAAGCAGCCAGAGAGAAAATATTCAAATATCAAGGAGTCATAGCCAGGATTACCCAGGATTTAGCAGCTTCTACTCTAAAAGATCAAAGTACTAGGGATATTATATTCTGTAAGACAAACAAGCTTGGATTATATGCAAAATCAACTACCCTATAAAATTTAGCATAATCTTTCAGAAAAGAAAATGCACATTCACTGAAATAGAGAATTTCCAAACCTTCCTGATTAAAAGACTAGAACTCAACAGGAAATTTGATCTTCAGTTACAAGATTCAAAAGAGGCACAAAAACTGTAAACAAGAAATAAAAAAAGTATTCAGTAAGATAATACTGATTATATCCATCCATGGGTAATGATACTTTTAATTTTTGACAATAAATCTGTTTTAGGGCTTTTAGAAGGAGACAGGGACAGAGGGTATGGATTTAAGTTGACTTTCATGGGATGATATAAAAAACTTAAGGGGTGAAAAAAGGATTATACTGGGTAAAGAAGAAAGGGAAAGGCAGAAGAGAATAAATTGTATCACATGAAGAAGTGAAAAAGGACTATTATGGGAGAGGAAAAGAAAGGAAGGGATGAATATAGTTTGACTCACTACAATTGCATTTGCTTAAATAACTCCATTTCAGAGACAGAAATTGAACAAGCCATCAATAAAATCCTTAAGAAACAATCTCCAGGGCCAGATGTATTTACAAGTGAATTCTACCAGATATGTAAAGAACAATTAATTCTAATACTATAAAAACTATTTGGAAGGATAGGTGAAGGAGGAATTCTACCAAATTCCTTTTATGACACAAATATGGTTCTGGTACCTAAACCAGGAAGAGTCAAAGCAGAGAGAAAAAATTATAAACCAATTTCCCTAGTGAATAAAGATGCAAAAATTTTAGAGAAATTCTTAATAAAGAGATTAAAGCAATTTATCTTGAGAATAATAGGCTATGACCAAGTAGGACTCACACCAGGAATGTACGGCTGATTTAATATTAGGGAAACTATGAGTATAATTGACCATATCAAGAGCAAAGCTAATGGAAATTACATGATATTCTCAATAAATACAGAAAAAGCTATTGACAAAATATAACACCCATTCCTACTAAAACACTATAGAGCATAGAAATAAATGGTGTTTTCAGTAAAATTATAAAAATACTTATCTATTACCATTATCGAGCTTCATATGTAATAAAGTTAAGCTAGAAGCATTTACAATATTAACAGAAGGAAAACAAGAATGTCCATTATTACCACTGTTTTTTTAATATTGCACTAGAAATGTTAATTATAGCTATAAGAAAAGACTAAAAATTGAAGAAGTTAGAGGAGGAAATTAAGAAACAAAACAATCTCTTTGTACATGGTATACTTGGAGAATCCTAGAGTATGAACAAAAAAGCTATTTGAAGCAATTAACAATTTTAACGTAGTTGCAGGAAACAAAATAAACCCACATAAATCATCAGCATTTCAATATATTACCACCAAAGCCCAGAAGCAAGAGATAGAAAGAGAAATCCCATTTAACATAACTGTAGACAATATAAAGTATTTAGAAATCCACATGCTAAGACAAAGCTAAGAACTATATAAACAAAATTACAAAACCCTTTCAAACAAATGAAGTTGGATATAAACAAGTGAAAGAATATCAAATGCTCATGGGTAGACTAACCTAATATAACAAATATTACAACTCTACTTAAATTAATTTTCTTATCCAGTGTGATATTAATCAAACTACCAAAACTTTACATTATACAGCTAAAATAGTAATAAAATGAATTCATCTGGAAGGAAAAATATGTCAATAATATCAAAGGAATTAATAAAAAATGCAAAGGAAGGTGGCCTTGCTATACCACATGAAGTACACAAACATACACACAAACACACACACACATGATAAAATGACACATTTAAACTACTTGGTACTGGTTGAGAAATAGAGTGGTGAATCAATGCAGTAGCTTAGGTATACAAAACACAGTATTTAATGACTATAGTAATCTACTATTTGATAAACTCAAAGCTTCCACTTTCTGGGATAAGAACACACTATTTGACAAAAAAACACTAGTGTCAAAACTGGAAAATAATATGGCAGAAATTAGACAAAGATGAACATCTTACACCCTGTGCCAAGATTAGATCAAAATAGGTATATGATTCAGACCTAAAGGGTGATACCATAAGCAAACTAAGACAGTAAGGAATAGTGCACCTCTTGGATCTATGGAGAAGGAAATAATTTATGCTCAGACAAGAGATAGTTAACTGCCAGAAATAAAAAAAAAATGAATGTTTTTGATGACAATTTTTTAAAAAGTTTTGTACAGAAACAGAACCAATGCAAACAAAATTAGAAGGAAAGTAGAAATCTGGGAAATAATTTTTACAGTCCACCTTTCTGATAAAGGCTTCATTTTATGTATATAAAGAACTGAGGCATATTTATAAGAATAAAAGTCAATCCCCAATTGATAAATCATCAATTGATATTAACAGGCAATTTTCAGAGGAAGCAATTAAGGCAATCTCTAATCATATGAAAAAATATTTTAAATCACTGTTGATTAGAGAAAATCAAATTAAAACATCTGGAGGTGCCACCTCACACCTACCAGATTGACTAATATCAGAGAAAAAGGAGAATTGATAAATGTTAGCGAAGATGGGGAAAAATTGGGACACTAAATGGATTGTTGATGGAATTTTGAACTGATCCAACAATTCTGGAGAACAATTTGGAACTATGTCCAAAGGGCAACTGATCTATGCATGAATGTGTGCATAGATGTATAAGAATGCACATGCATAAAAAAGATTTACAACACCTCTTTTTGTGGTAGCCAAGAACTGGAAATTGAGGATATGCTCGTCAATTGGAGAATGGTTAAACAAGTGGTGTTATATGAATATAATTTAATACTATTTTTGTAAGTAATGATGAGCAACTGGATTTTAGAAAATCCTGGAAAGACTAAATGAATTGATACTGATTGAATTGAGCAGAACCCACAGTTACAGCAACATTGTGCTATGATCAACTTTTCTAGAATTAGCTCTTCTCAGAAATGCAATGATCTAAGACAATTTCATAGGTTTTAAGATAGAAAATGTTATCCCATTCCAGAGAAAGAACTACAGAATCTGAATGTATATTGAATAATACTATTTTCTCATTTTTCCCTTTCTCATGTTTTTCCATATCAGATAGTTGGTTCTCTTGAGAAGGTCAATGGAAAGGAGGAAGGGAGAAAAATTTGGAACTCAAAATCTCATAAAAATGAATGTTAAAAACTATCTTTATATTTAATTTGGAAAAAAAAACATACTATTAAGTGGGGAAAATAAAATAAAATAAAATAAAATAATTATTGAAGTGCTGAACTGAACTTAGGGTATCTAGTGACTTTTTTGTTCTAACAAGGATTACAATGAATTAAAGAGTATTCACATGAACTTTTTCGCTTTGAATAGGAATACTTATATTATCATGAGATTACCAATTAGTTCCTTATTAAGTGAGACAAAATTCTAAAGAACTAAGTGCATAAATTGAGACCAAAATTAAACTGACCAATGTAACATATGCTAGCTCACTGGTAGGCAAATTTAAACTTTCGATGAACTTAGCCTGTGGGTTACAAAACAATGAAGGAAGAAGAGTCTAAGGAATTTATAGAAAAGAAAATGGTTGGTTTCCTTCTATGGCCAGATATTCACCAATTTCAAAGTAAAAATCACTGTTATGCAACTAAGTGGTGTAGTACACAGTACCAGATTTGAAATCAGCATAGACCTCAGCAGAAATCCTCTGTCAGCTATTTACTAGATGTGCAGCTTAGGGTAATTCATTTGACTTTTCAGTCTCACTTCCTTGATCTATAAAATGGGGAAAGAAGAGTATCTAACAGGTTTTGTTGTGGAGATTAAATGAACATTTGTTGCATAAATATTAATTATTCTTATTGAATTCTATGAAACATGCTGTTTGGGGGAATATGAGCAATCCAATAACAAGTTAGTATTCATGAGGCTGTCATCTGGAAAATAAGTTAGATTTCTTCTGTTGTGCCCCAACAAAGAAACAGAAATCTCATCTTCCTGAGACTCGCTTTCTTCATCTTAATAAGTTATAAGTAGGTGAATTTAGGCTTCTAGTAGGAAAAATAAAACCAAACAAAATAACAATTACTGACAATTAGAGATGGCCAAAACCAAAATGGTCTGCCTTAGGAGGGAATAGGAAATTTAGATGTAAAGACTGGACCACTTTTTGGAGTGAAGTATATAATGGGGATTCTTCTTCAATTACAGTTTAGACTAAATGGCTGATATTTCTGAGATATGTGAATCAATTGTAAACAATAACAAACCTTTTTCTGGAGAAGACTCTCCTTCCAAATCATTCCAGGAAGATCCATGAAATTAAAAAAAAATCAGGGACTCAGTAGTGTGTTCCTTATAAATAAAATTCAGAAAAGAAATATTGGCAAAGTAAAGGCAGTGACAGAAAGGCAGAGATCAAATATGTGGGAACCAGCTGTATAACTAGAGAATGACTTCACATTCTTTTTTTTAAATTAATTTATTCATTTTCTTGTTTATATCATTCATTTCCATAAGACTTTGAGGTACAATTTTCTCCTCAACTTTCCCCCACCCACCACACCAAACCAGCCCTATCCCTCTGTATAATCCCTCCCCCAATCTCCTCTCTCATATCTCGTATTTCCTCCCCCATCATGCCTCTGACTTTCCAGTAGGGCAAGATGGATCTCCCTATCCCAGTGCCTGCATATGTTAATTCCCAGCCACATGTAGTTAATAATAACAACAACAACAACAACAATAATAATAATCATATGTATATGTGTATATATATATATATATACATATATACATAACATCTGATTATAGAAATTTAAATTCTATATTCTTTCCCTTCCTCCCTCATCACTCTCCCCCCCTGGAAAGACAAGCAATTCAATAACGGCTGTTCATGTGTAGTTACACAGAACACCTCCACAATGGACACATTGTGAGAGACTGAATATATGTCCCTCCTTCCTATCCGTACTTGTTTTATTCTCTACCCTGTCCCTTTACAGAAGTGTGTACTTCCAGCAACCCTCACCCCCAGCCTGCCCTCCCCTCTATCATACCACCTCTTATCCCCACACCATCCCCACTCTCCTGTGTGTAAAGATACCCACTTTATAGGTTATGACTTTCCTTCCCTAAGCCAAATTCAATGAGAGTAAGGTTGACCCTTTCCCTTTTGCCTTCCCATTCTTCCCCTCCATTGTAACAGTTATCTCTTGCCTCTTCTATATGAGAGGGTTAACCCTGTTCTGTCTCTCCCTGTCTCCTCTCATATTATTCCTCTCCTGCCTCTCAATTTCACCTTTTAAAATATCATCCCTTCCTATCCAATTGATCCATGCGTTCTATGTACACATATATACTCATACTCAGATACGTATCCACATGCATATATGTGTCCTATTATATAGACATATGTGTAGGTGTATATATATACATATATATACACATATAAATACATATATACATGTATATGTGTTTATATATAAATATATATACATATATGTGTGCGTATATATATATAGATGTGTGTGTGTATATATACACACACATTTGTAGTCCCTTCACCTATCCTCGTACTGAGAAAAGTTTCATAAGTCACAATTATCATTTTTTCATTTTGGCATGTAAATAGTTCAACTTTGAAAAGTTCCTTATAATTTCTTTTCCATGTTTACCTTCAAATGTTTCTTGTATGTAAGTGTCAAATTTTCTTTTCAGTTCTGTTTTTTTCAGCAAGAATGCTTGAAAGTCTTCCACTTCACTGAATGACTGTATTTTTCCCTGGAACATTATACTAAATTTTGCTTGGTAGATGATTCTTGGTTTTAATCCTAGATCCCTTGATCTCAAGAACGTCATAGTCCAGGCCCTTTGATCCTTTATTGTACAAGCTCCTAGATCCTAGATCCTAATTTGCCCTCTCATTCTAAAATATCAGGGCAATTTTCCTTGAGAATTTCTTGAAGGATGCTTTCTAGGTTCTTTTTTTGATCATGGCTTTCAGGAAGTACAATAATTTTTAAATTGTCTCTTCTGGATATATTTTCCAGGTCAGTGCCATTTTCTTTTTTTTTTTAATTTTAATTTATTTTTTCTTGATTACATCATTCATTTCCACAAGGTTTTGAGTTGCAAATTTTCTCCCCTTCTTTCCCCTACACCCGAGCCCAGAAAAACAATCCCACTGTAAAGCCCCTGCCACAATCTGTTCTCTTTTATGTCCTCCTCCAATGCCCCTCTAACTTTGTAGTAGGGCAGGGAGGGTCTCCCTACCCCAGTCCCTGTATGTCTTATTTCCCA
>CM053601.1:58641748-58658729 GCA_028646575.1 Pseudocheirus occidentalis
CATTAAGTTTAACAGAGCTACAACAATATTAACACACATTAGCAGCACTCTCATCTCAATTCACTTTCTGTCTGAGAAATCGACATAAATCAACAGACAAAATGCTTCTGTCTGACAAAGTATGCAAATCAATGAATGGAATGCTCTTATCTGACAAAGTAACATCAGCACAGAACAACAGAGTGAACAAAAGACAGAGTGTGGACATCACAAACATTCTCTCTTTTAGTTCTGCTTGCTCCCAACTGTGTTTAAGCTTTTCTCTGCTCTGCTTCTTCCTGTTCTCCCTTTCCTGTTCCACCCTTCCCGTTCTGCTCTTTTGGCAATCTCCTCCCACTGTGGGCCCCAAGTGATTATGTTAAACCTATTAAGGGCAGGGAAGGTCTTCAAATTGCATTAGACCCATTAAGGGTGACAAAATATATACTGTTTCCAACAAAGACTCTTGATACAACCAAAAGTACTTGAATAGCTAAAAAAAAAAAATTAAAAAAAAAAAAGTACTACTTTGCCATTACATGAGGAAATCCAAAGGTAAAAAGGGAGGAACTTCCTGCTCATACTGAGAGGTCATCAGGATGGTGTTACCTTTGTTGCTATCATTCACAGAGTTCTGAGGTGAGAGAGGAAAAAAGGTTCCATGGTTGTTCTTTTGTTGTTGTTTTTGTTCTTTTAACAAAGATTCCAAATTTGAGGTGTTTGCTACTGAGCATTTGAAAATATTTGCTGCAAGTTGGTGAAGGAGAAAAGTTATTTTCTTTTCTTTTTTTGTAGTCTCTTTGCCCATTGAGATGACAGAATACAGTGGTGGCTATGTTCTTGGGCAGCCTGAGAACATAAACTGATCTTCCTCTGTAAAGTTACAAATACTCTGGTGCCTTAGCAATCTGAGAGACAAACCTGGGCTGGAAAATTCATGGTGATAGAATGCATGTCTGTGATTGTGGGTGTTAGGGAGTATGAATTTGAGGAACTGGGAGAGAAGAGGGTGGTAGATTTTTTTTCTTTCAGAAATTCCTTTATTATAAGCTTGTCTCACCATTGGGACTTTTTCAAAGCAGTAATAAGTATATGAAAGAAGACAATTTTTTTTGGATTATAAAATCAATTTTACATTTTTGTAATATGAAAATAAATTTGCTGTGCTTTATTTTTTCTCCCTTATGAAAGCAGATGTTTTAGGTTTGTTTTGGTTTTTTTTGTTGTTGGGGAACATGTGTATATAAATAATCCATTAATATAATATTTTGGAATGGAATAAGCCCTGGCTTATGCTACTGTCAATGCTGTTGCTGATTTTGGTAATAAAAAGGGCACAGGGTGAGATGAATATGAAGGAATAATATTTAAAAAATTAAGGTGTGAGAGAGGAATGTATTGGGAGAAGAAGAAAGAGAGAGATAGAATAGGGTAAATTATCTCATGTAAAAAAGCCAAGAAATAGCTGTTAACCATGAAGGATAAGAGCAGGAAGGTGAAAGGGAATGGGTCAACTTTACTCTCATTGGATTTGGTTTAAGGAGGTAACAACATACCCACTCAATTGTGTATCTTACCCCACAGGAAAGTAGGGGGTAAGGGAATAAGAAGGGATGGGTTAAAGAAGAGAGGGTATATTGGGGGAGGGGACAGTCAGATGCAAACATTTTTGAAAAAGGACAGGGTCAAAGGAAAACATAGAATAAATGGGGGGCAGGATAAGATGGAAGGAAATATAGTTAGTCTTTCACAATATGACTACTATGGAAATTTTTTGCATAACTAAACATGTATAATCTATATTGAATTGCTTGTCCTCTCAACGGTGGTGGGTGAGGAGGGAAGAAGGGAGAGACTCTAGAGTTGGAAGTTTTGAAAACAAGTGTTAAATAATTGTTTTTACATGCAACTGGGAAATAAGATATACCGACAATGGGGTATCGGAATTGATCTTGCCCCACAAGAAAGTAAGGGGGAAGGAAGTAAGGGGGGATATAGCAAGGAATAGAAGGGAGAGCAGATTGGCGTACTAGATCAGTACGCATGCCATATTGGGGTGAGGGTATTGGAGACACGGGGAGAAAATTTGGAACTCAAAATCTTGTGGAAATGAATGTTGAAAACTAAAAATAAATATATAAATCTTTAAAGCAATATATTATGTAGATATTTATGAATAGTTACAAAAAAACATAAAAATAACAGAATTGATAGAAATCTCCATAGTCTGGTTCTTCTATCACTAGAAATTTTTTCTTTGGCTAAGTAATTAAATTTTATTGAGCAAAATACATGAAATTATATTAGGAAAGTAACATTATTTTCTATGGCATATAAGGCATTTAGATTTTAAATAGCTGATCTGTGAGACAACTTTCAATATTCCAATATTCACTAATGAAGAAAGTACAGATGTGAATAATCAAGAAATTTCTATTTGTCTTTCAAATGTGTAACTCATGTACTTTTGTTTACACTTATATACACACACATATATGTATGTATGTATGTATATTTGTATATTCCTTTTTGGAGGGAGGAATGCAGGGAAATTGGAATTAAGGCACTTGCCCAAGGTTACACAGCTAGTAAGTGATAAGTGTCTGAGTCCCAATTTGAACTCAAATCCTACCTGACTCCAGGGCCAGTATTCTATTCACTGAGCCATCTAGCTGCCCTCTGTTTATACTTATATTTAAATATAGTTGCCTGATGTTTTAATAATTCACTCTATTCTGAAATCTGAGAACTTTATACCACATTGCAAAGGTGTGACAACTCAGGAATAATTAATAAACAGATTTTCCCCCCCACAAAAAAAAGAAAAAGAAAAGACCAGAGTTGAATATAAAATTTGACTTTCAAATAACATAATCAAGAGAAGCATGAAAAGGTAAGCAGGAAAGAGCAATCATAAGGGATTTATTAAAGTTGAATTGTTTGCATTCTTACGTAAAAAGATGATATTTGTGAATCATGAGAATTTTGTAAGTATTAGGGCAGTTGGAGAAAAATACAGATAGATAGATAGATAGATAGATAGATAGATAGATAGATAGATAGACAGATAGACAGATAGATAGATAGATGGCACTAGGTGAGTTGAATATGGAGAAATGGCATCTAAAAAATAAAATTTAGGGGAAGAGAGGAATAAATTTGGAGAAAGAGAAAGGATGAGATAGAATGGGGTAAATTATTTCATATAAAAGAGCCAAGGAAAAGGTTTCACAATGAAGGGGAATGGGGGGAAGTGAGAGGGAATGAATAAACCTTACTCTCATTGGAGTTGGCTAAAGGAGGTAATAATATATGCATTCATGGCATGGAAATCTATCTTACCATATAGGAAAGTGGGGGGAAGGGGATAAGATGGAATAGGTGAGAGAAGGTAGGGCAGATTAGGGGAGGGAGTAGTCAGAAGCAAACCATTTTGAAAATGGACAGGGTCAAAGGAGAAAACAGTATAAGTGAGAGGAGATAGGATGGGGGTAAATAGTTTGTCTTTCACAACAGGAAAATTATGCAAGTATTTTTCATAGCTACACATGTATAACCTCTATTGAATTGCTTAGCCTGTCAATGATAATGGGTGGGGAGGGAAGAATGAAGAGAATCTGTAACTCAAAGTTTTAAAAACAAATGTTAAAAAATGGTTTTTACCTGTGACTGGGAAATAAGATATACAAGAATGGGGTATAGAAATCTATCTTGCTCCACAAGAAAGTAAGGGGAAATGGGATGAGGGGAATGACAGAAGAAAGTCAGAAGACTTGGAGAAGGAATAATTATAATGCATGCCATCTCAGGTGTGGGGGGGAGGGAAGAGATGGGAAGAAAAGTTGCAATTCACAATCTTGTGGAAGTTAACATTGAAAATTAAAAATAAATAAATAATTTTTTAAAATAAATGGTGGAACAGATAGTTTAAAAGACACTTGGGAAAGCTTTGTATGACTTGATAAAGCATAAAGGAAGCAGGACTAGGAAACTATTTAACACTAAGCAATATGGAAAAGACACACGCTTTTGAAACACTTTATTGTTCCAATCAATGCAATGACCTACTGGGATTTCAGATGACTGGTGATAAAGCCTGCTACTCACCCCCAAACAGAAAAGTGTTGGAGTGATATGTAGAAGAAGACTTACAATTTTTGGACAAGGCCAGTGTGGGAGACTGTTTTGTTTGACTATGTTTATTTGTTATAAAGGTCTTTTCTTTCCTTTGCTAAATTAAGCCTGAGATAAATGGGGAAGGGATATTTTGCTGGGTCACTGAAATTCAGCCTATGAGAAATTATTCTTTTGGTGCATTCCTCTGACTTCTGCTAGAACCCCTTATGTTCAGAAACACTGAGAAGTCATAATAATAACCAGATTATAACTGTTATTCCTCACAACTTACAAAAATTGTAACTGGTCTTCAAAACAATTCCTATGGCAGTAAAAAACTATCACCCTCATTGCAGATAAGAGGAAAATGGAGTGTAAGAGAGATTTATGATTTTTCAGTGACCACATGTCTAATTTAGGCCCAAAAGAGACTGGAACAGAGGTCTTCAGACAATAAATCCACTGTTCATTATATCTCACCATGCTATGCTAAAAAGTCATAATTGTGACCTAAATCATTAGATTTTCTTGCAAAGTATTTATTATTAAAAGGCAATTTTTAAAAGAGAAGTTCAAAATTGCTTAATAAAAAAACCATCTAATAAAACCCTCTTAATTTTTAGATAGAGTCCTTTTTTTTCTTCTTACCATTCTTAAGGACATTCACATTGATCTTATTCCCTGCTACTGACCTACACTCATAAATGTCTGCTAACAATAATAAATGTTAAAATGTTTCCTCAGCATGAATGCAGAAATTTAAATACATATTTTTGTCATTTGGCAAATATATAACTATAGTTTTCCAAGAATAGGGAAGGATGGATTTCTTAGCAAACTATATTTTCTGGACAACACATCATTGAAGTTTGTCAGCTTGTGAGATCATATCTACACAAAGTGTCATGTAGAGTGTCTAAGCTCTAAGGTTTTTTTTTCTAGTTTCCTGTAAAGACAAAAAAACTGTAGTAATTTCTCAATAGACTAACCTACATTAAAAATGAAATTCCAAATAATTAGCTTCCCAACTACTATAAAAATACCACTGTGCTGTTCAGATCCAAATGCTATGCAATTGAAAACTGTCACCAAAGTACATTGTTCTGATTTCTATAACTCTATTACACTTTTAGTTAAATGTTGACTGACATATTTTTTAGATTCCTTTACCTGTCAGAAACAGCATCTCAAACTAGTTAACATTTTGCTTCTTATTCAGATATACTCAAAGCAATGTTGAGAACAGTGATTATTACAAAAAGATGTCATCTTGTTTACAGTCACTTTAGGGAAAAATCCGTTATTGTCCAATGTAGTAAACGTAATCAAATATACTTCTTTCCCTTTCTCCTAGAATTGCATGTGCATAGCAACTTTCCCTTATGTGAATCAGAGAGGGAAACATTTAGCTGTTCACTATTAGAGTTTTAAGAGTAATCCTACAGTGATCACAGTCACAATTCCCTGCAAGCTATGAATTAGTTTCATGTGTTTGCTGGAAGCATTTAATTCAAAGAACTACATAGGCCTCTCAAAAATTGTTTGTCTCTTGAGACAATAAAAAAAGAGGACAAGAGATTGTGAAAAATAGAAGTATAAAAGCTGTATACAAAGTCTGTGAATATCCAAGGAACTGTGGGAAGCCTATGTCTCAGAGGGAGATGAGAGTTTGCAAGGGGTTATTTTTAATCTATGGGAGTGGGGAAAACAATACTAATTGTGAAAAGCAACATTACAAGTTACACAGACTAATTACCTTCTAAAATGTTCCTTTTAGAGAAAAAACTGTGCTTAGCATCAATTCTCAGTTTTCTTTTTCTTTTTAGATTAAAGCCATGTATTGACAAATCAGAGCAAAGTAGTATGACCCAGTGGTTAAAGTCATTAATTCAGAGTCAGAACAGTGAGAGTTCTAATCTTGTCACAATTAGGGTGAATGAGGGCAACTCTTTTAATTTCTCTCAGCCTCAAACAACTCTAAGACATCTCGACCATGACACAGTGACAAATCAGAAATAGCCCAAAATCACAAACCTTGGGCATTTACACCACAGGAAAAAGGTTTTAAAAGTAAAGTTGCTTTAGGACAGATACTATATCCAGTAAAAGGACAAGTGGAAAATTGAAGTCTTGCCTTGACAGTGCATTGGAAAAACACCAAGAGTGTGCCTGAGTTCACAACTGCTCCTTCTACTTTCATGATATAAAATATTTTTAATCTTCTATATCTTACTCCTTCTTCTAAAAGGGGATAGTTTCTCATTAAGTTATATTCTCTTATTTTCACCTATTTTCTGAGGAAATATGGAACATTGATAGCAAGTAAAAAATTTTTATCAGGTTGATAATTGCTTTCCTGTCAAATATGTTTAATAGGACAGGGGAGAGAGTGAAAAAAAATTCTGAGCAGAATTTCTAACATGCTGGCTAAAATAATTACAGATATTGAATGTTGTTAAAAATATTGAAATAAAAAATACACAGTCTTTCATGAAGAAAAGATAGTTGCTATTTATCTGGCATGGATAAACACAGACAAATGATTCAGAAGTGACATTATGTCTTGAAGGGTAGATTTCTTAAAGCTCAATATAATTAGGTGGGAATTATCCATTGAATAGGATTTTGATGATCCTGTGTAATGACTTGTACTAAATATTGCAAACAAACAGAATGAAATCAATTAATTTTTATGCAGGAAAAAAAGTTTAGCATGCAAGAACTCAGTAATAGTTGTAGAAATAATTACATATTCTCTACTTTGTTTATACTTTTGGCTTCCAAGGAAATCAATACTTCCCTAAAAGTTACTTTGATAAAGTTGAAAGATCCATCATTTCTCTTGTGAGAGCACTCCTTGAATTGATGTGTTTTATGACTAGCCCCTTCACACCTCTTCAGCCTGCCTATTGTTGTCCACAAATTCTCTAGAGATAATTTAATCAGTTATTTCCTAGTTTTCATTTCCCCTTCTGGATCCATTTATAATGAGAGCATCAATATAAATATAGTTTATCTTCTCCAGTATGGTGGTGTTGGTGGTGATGGTGGTGGTTGTGATCATGATGATGATGATGATGATGATATAGCATTTATATTGTTATTTACAATCTACAAAAAAGTCTTACTATAGCATGTATTAGTTTTATAAAACGTCGTCAAGATAGGTGCTCTTATTACCCCTGTTTTACAGATGAGGAAAATGGAACTGAAAGAGTTAATGTATATGAGAGAGTATATGAACTCAAGTATTATTGCTCCAACTCCAATGTGCAATCAACTATGCCACATGGCTGCCTTTTAGACTCGCACTCAAATACCTCACTGTCATTAAGAATCTTGAAGCACCTATCTTGTGTAGGCTGTTACTAGACAGAAGCTAAGACCTCCATACTAACTACTTATACAGATATACCTGAATACTCAAATACTCCTGTCTGAGAGAGCTCTGGGTAGGGAATGGGAACAGGGGAGGGGATAGGTCAGAGGGAAGGGAGATTGGGAAATGTCACCTGGGAGAAAGATTTCTTTCTTTTATAAAGACTGTACCTGATTCCTGAAATCTGCTTTGAAGAGGCACGACTTTAGAGACATCTCTACTCCAAATGTTCATATGAACTATTTGTGTCTAAAAATTGTGACAGAGCCTTCCAAGTTCATATTGGTCTGATAAGACACACCTTGACCTTGACCCCAACATAGTAATTTAATTTTGGTCCTCTTAGAGAACAAAGAAGAAGATCCAACTAACCAATCAGCATCTTCCAAGTCACCCAGGCTCTCACCTGCCACATTCAAACTGTTGCCAAGTTTATGATTTTTAGATAGTTAGATACATATGTATATATACATATATCACTTTCATTACTCTGACACTGCCATCACCTCATGATGAGACTACTTCAATAATCTATTAGTTGGTTTTGTTTTCTCAAATCTCTCCCCACTCTAATCCATTCTCTAGTGAAATGTCAAATTGATCTTCCTAAAGCACAGGTCTGATCATATCCCCCTCTTGTTTTCCTGTTGTCTCTCCCATTAGATTGTAAGCTTCTTGAGATCAGGAATGGTATTTTAATTTGGATTGTATCCTCAGGAATTAACACAATGCCTACTATGTAGTAAGGACTTGCTGAATGCTTATTGACTTATCTTGACTTATATAATGAGAATGTATGTATTTAACATGTCTGTATGTGCACACACATATATACATGAAAATATACATACATACATATACATACACACATACACATACATATAAAATGGCATATCCATCTCTGAGCCAAGGTGTCCATATCGCTTTTTTTCTCCTTTCTTACCAAGAAGTCTCCCAGTCAAGGATATTTGAGTATATAGTACATCTTTATAAGTAATTGTGCAGTAGTATAAAGATCTGGGTATTTGCATATATACAGGTCTGGGTATTTGTGTGTGTATGTGTGTATTTGTGTATGTATACATATGTGTATGCATATATGTTTATATGTATACACACAAAAATACCCAGACTTATATATGTCCAGACCTTAATACTACTGCACAGTTACTTATACAGATGTACTATATACTCGAATATCCTTGAGTGGGAGACCTCTTGGTAGGAAAAGAGAAAAAAAAATATATGGACATGTTGGCTCAGAGATGGATATATGTCATTTTATAGAGTCTCTGCCTTATGTTTTAATTTACTCTGCATTAAAAGGGGCTTACAATGCCCTAGGATGTAGATATTTTCTGTATGAGGCTATACCACTGGACTGCACATATATACATATGAATACATAAACCTAAGAATGATTTTTCATATGGGAAAGTGATGAAAAGATATAAATAAACCATTTCAGGAGAAGAATTATAAACTTTGAAGACTGCCCCGAATCACTACTTTTAAAAAGAAATATGAATCAGCACAACCCCGGGATCCGAGATTTTATTGAACAAATCAGCAAACATAATAATAGATGTAACTGGATTTTGTGTGGGTTGTTGGGAACCCACAGAGACACTAAGGTACTCATGGTGGGGTGATGAATTGTTTCAACCATTCTGTAAAGGAATTTGGAATTATTCTGAGAAAATGACTGAAATATCCCTTAACCTGTATACCCTACTACTAGGCATATGTGCCAAGGAGTTCAATGATAAAAAGGAAATACCCTTATACATGAAAATATTTATAGTAATAATTTCATAGTAGCAAAGAAACATTAACATAGGATAAAAAGCACATTGTACCCTTTAATTCCTTTTCATACAGAGTAGTTGTGGTGAAAAAGGAAGAAAAATTATTTCTGTAGAAAGAACAACATTCACAATAATTGTCAAGATGTTGCCATTGGTATGGATGTATACTTTGATAGCTAAAAGGAATTGTAAAATGATAAGAAGCTGGTTGGCCCAGTGGATGAAGTGACAGGCCAGGTCAGAAAAACTATTCTTCCTGAATTCATATCTGACCTCAGACACTGACAAGTGATGTGACCCTGATCAAGTCACTTAACCCTGTTTGCCCGTTTACCCATCTGTACAATAAGCTGGAGAAGAAATGGAAAACTACTCCACTATCTTTGCCAGAAAATTCCCAATTAGAGTCACAAAGAGTTGAAACCAACTGAAAAATGATTGAACAGAAACAAAAAGTAAAATGACTTCTTTCAATGAAAAATTGTTCATGTGTATGGAGAAACACCATTTTAAAATAGAATTTGGTCACTTTTAGAAAGAAGCTAAATTGTGGTATAAATATAGACTCAAAGAATCTTAGGAAATAATGTCTTGCTTGGGAGGGAATAATAAGATTTTATAAAGAAGAGAATAAAGATATTGAATTTATTAGAAACCTGAAAAATATGAGTATAAAGGAAAATAAGAACAATGACCAAGAAGACCAGGCTGAAAATTTCAAGGCTGCTGACCATTATGTGCATCTTAACTCATTTTTACTCAAAGATCAAAATTAATTATATAAAAATATATAAGTATTTGGAGACTTATCTATGATTTTAAAAGGACTATCAATTTTATAGGGGCAGTTGGGAGAGCTGTGTATTTTTAAGTTGAAAAGGAGTTGTTGATCTTCAGGAAGTTCACATTTACACCAGAGAAGTATATAAAAATGAAATGAAGTGAATATTAGAAGCTAGAAGAATAGCATGAAAGAGGTTCTTGGGAATTGAAGGCACAACAGGAGGCAAGAAATCTGCTGGTTTTGTCTGTTGCACTTACAAACAGCCAGCTGACAAGGCTTCAGCTAAACAAGGCCTGACTAGTTAAAAAGAGAATAGAATCCATTTACTTTTCAGTTCTAGAGATATGGAGGTAGATCTCAAAATTCTCATAAGAGGTTTTGTTCTCTATTGCCACCTCTCGCTTGAGAAGTAAAAGCAGAAGGGGATTTGAAGGTTCTTTGGCATCCTGTGGTTATAGTTAAATTTGTTTGTTAATATAATGGAATATTATTCTTCTATAGAAAAATTTAAAGAGTATAGAAAAGCAAGAAAAGATTTATATGAACTTATGAAAACTGAAACTGTGTGAAGAAAGGAAAATATGTGATAATGATATTAATAGAAAGAAGAAAAATTAATTCTGTGTGACGTGCATGTGTGTGTGTGCATGCATGTGTGTGTGTGTATGTGTGTGTATTTCATGTGCCCGTTTGGAAGTCCAGTGAAGCCTAGTAACCATTCCTTAAAATAATGATTTAAATGTGTTAAAGAAATACAAAAATTAAAAAAGGAATGCAATTTTATTGCCATGTAGTTATCTAAAAAAGTTAAGTGAGATCTCAACTTAAAAACCTTTAAATTATCAAGTTTCTATTTCAAGAAAAGATGAGTACATGTATCTCCCTCCCTTATTTTCAGAAGTATACAGTTCAAGAGTTGGAGAAATGAATACATTGTTTATACTGATATTTCTAGCTGTGGTTGGAGAAGAATGTATTTTGACAGTGAAAGTGATATAAAAAATATAAATATGTTTTCCCAAAAAGATGTTACTTGTTCAATAACCATATGGAATTATTCTTTCTTTCTTTAACCAGCAATATTACATTTAAATGACATTTTCTTATTTGTTAGAATATTGTTTTTTCCCCAATTACATGTAAAACCAAATTTTAATTTACTAATTTTTAGTCTTCACCTTTCTCTTCCATAAGCTGTTGAGTCTTACTTTTTACCCACTCCCTCCACTTCTCCCTCCCTCTGAAGTATTATATTCAGTTTTGCTGGGTAGGTGATTCTTGGTTTTAATCGTAGCTCCTATGACCTTTGGAATATCATATTCCAAGCCCTTCAATTCCTTAATGTAAAAGTTGCGTACATCTTGAGTTATACTGATTGTGTTTCCGAAACACTCAAATTGTTTCTTCCTGACAACTTGTAATACTTTCTCCTTGACCTGGGAACTCTGGAATTTGGCTATAATATTCCTAGGAGTTTTCTTTTTATGATCTTTTTTTCAAGAGGTCATCAGTGAATTCTTTAAATTTCTATTTTGCCCTGTGGATCTAGAATATCAGGACAATTTTCCTTGAGAATTTATTGAAAGATGATGTCTAAGCTTTTTCATAGCTTTCAGGTAGACAAATAATTTTTAAATTATCTCTATTTGATCTATTTTCCAGGTCAGTTGTTTTTCCAATGAAGTATTTCACATTGCCTTCTATAGTTTCATTTATCTGTATCTATTTTATGGTGTCTTGATTTCTCAGAATGTAATTACCTTCCATTCAAAAGTCAATAAGTTCCATCATTAACTTCCTCCAATTTTGAAGGAATTATTCTCTTCAGTGAGTTTTTGAAATTCCTTTTCCATCTGACTATTTTGCTTTATAAAGCATTCTTCATCTCATCAGCTTTTTGGACCTCTTTTGCATATGATTTAGTCTATTTTTAAGGTGTCATTTTCTTTAGTTAGGCTGTTGACTTGTCTTACATTATTTTCTTGAATCATTCTCATTTCTCCTCCCAATTTTTCCTCTACTCCTCTTTCTTGATTTTCAAAATCCTTCTTGAGCTCCTCCATGGTAGTAATAGCATGTAAAGAAGTACTTAGCACCTTGTTTTAGCTACTTAAATTTTTAGCACCTTTTTTGAAAACCTTGTGATTTGAAGGTAGGAGGAACTTGATGACATAATAAGAAAGGTGGGACCAGAAGGAGAACTACCATATATAAAAAGGAACAAAGGGTGGGATTGAGAAGAACTTACAAGGGAACACATGTGGTGGCCAGCACTCTGTTTTTCTGTTTTGATTTGTGTTTGTAGTACTTTGTGCAAAAGCCCTGGAACCTTACTGGAAGCCCTGAAAGAGGATTTTCATGTTGTATTTTTACAGAAGTTCTGGAAGAGGGTTTCTGGAACTATGCTAGTGATTTGTGTTGACTTCTCAGACTTTGTTTGTAGGTCTGCAATGATTTTACAGGCCAATAGTGATTTGATGAAGGTACCGGCAATGTGTGTGAATGTTGTTTCGACTCTGTTAAGCGTTGTCTTCGCAGAAACAGAAACTGTGAAGGACTTGAGGTAGACTGTAAACTGTGAGCTTCAATGTGGAACTCGACAAGGACATGGATGAGAAGCTGGACAAGAAGCTGGGTGAGTAGTTGAGAGGTGACTGTCTGTGAATCCCAGTGACAGTTATGTAGATTCAGGCAATAGCTGGACCCATGGAAGAGGAACTATGGAATCTGGGAGCCAGCCCCAAGCCAAGATGAAAATAACCTTTCCTTGGGTACTTAGTACTAACTGAACAGATCACGATTTATGTGGCCTAAGGGTGGGAGAACTTTGTACTCTGTACTTTGTACCCCTTAAGGATGATTGAGTAAGGATGATTGGAAATTAATCTCAAATCAAGAAAAAAGAAGACCATGTGACTGAGAGATTAGGACAGTGTGATCCTGGGGTGGGAAAACTTTGATCTTTGTACTTTGTGTCCTTTAAGAAGGATTGCTCCTTAAGGATAATCTAGTTAAGGACTTACTTAATGTTATCTTTTGCTTAAAACTATGTGGCCACTTTAGTGATAAGTTGTTATGTTATATCATTGTGAGTGTTGTCCTTTGGTTTCTGTGAATGTTTTGCCTTATTTTATTGCTGAATAAATAGAGTTCCCTATACTATGTGATCAGATGCTTAAAGCTACTCACAGCAGCAGTCCTCTGGAAAGCTGCTTGTGCTTGGCTTTACAATGGCCTGTGACCAGTTCATATTTTTCTTGGAGGCTTTTGATGGAGTTTTGGCTTTGATGTCTTCTTCTGCTTCTATTCTTTGATCCTTTTTGTTCCTCCCCCCCTCCAAAAAATGATTCTATAGTCTGATTGTGCTGCCTCTATTTGATCAACTTGCCAGTCAATTACTTGACTTTTGAGATGTTTGGCACAGTAGAACTGTTTCCAGAGTCAATATGCTGTGTCCCAAATTTCTGGGGTTTTGTGTGGCTGTTGTCAGAATTTCTTTTTAGAAACCTGTCTCAGAACTGTGAGTATAACTTTCTCTCCACAGCCTCAATAAGCTCTGACTCACCAGTGTTCCTCACCCCACGACCACCACTCAAGGCTGCAACCCAGATACAAGCAGAGAAAAGCAAGAGAATCCTGCCTCAGTGCAAGCAGAGAGATTCCTGCAAATGATCTCTGGACAGTCACTTGATCACCCTACAATCTGTAGGCCTGGAGCCAGAAGTAGCAGCATCAGCAGTTGCAGCCATTGCCTCCCCAGGGGCAGGGGCCAAACCATGCTCTTCTGTGATCCTGGATCAACAGGGTTCCCCAATGACCTTTTACTTTATCTTTGGAAGTTATGGGTTGAGTGTCCTGAGTAAAATTTTTGGTTTGAATAGTTCTCACAAATGGCACACTGTACAATTAGGAAATAATATCTATTTTAATTATATACATAGAATAATACATGAAGTCTTAGAAAAACAAAGACAAAGTCCCAGGTGTCAGCCATTGAGTCCTGAAAGGGAAAAGGGGGGCCCAGGCAGGATGTCTCCTCCTTGGGTGAGATTCCAAAGTGGGTAAGTGACCAGGGGATTTTATATGCTTTCTAAACAAAGGTGGCTGAGCCAAGAAGTTTGGCACCTGGCTCTTCATATTTCCCCCTACCAAGGAAGTGCTGCGTACTGCTGCAAGATATAAGAGTTGATTTATGGCAAACTTGGGGGAATAGCCAGTTCCTCCTAGCATGCCTTGGTGCCAGGAATGGCTAATTCCTGGGACATGATAAATAGCAACCAATTTTCACAGCGCATGTACTTAGGTCATCTTAGGGGCAAAATAAACTTATTCATTATAGGGACATAAATTTTCCCTTCATTGAGAAGTCTGGAAACTGCCACAGTTGCCAGTTACTCACTCTACTCAAGTCTGCTCTGGATTGTCTGTGCCACTGGTCTTGGCCCACATGTTTCATGCAAGACTGCACTTTGCTCCCAGCCCAGTGTGAAAGATCTTTCTTGTTGGCCTGCCAGGCTGTCATAAGCAGATTTGTTTCTCCCTGTCCCTTTGTGGGTTCTGTAGCTCTAAAATATGTTTATAGTAATATTTCACAGGTGTTCATGGTGTTTGGAAGAGGAGCTCAAGGAATTTCCTGCTTTTATTCCATCATCTTGGCTCTGCTCCCCACTACCACCTCCTCTAGACAGCATGTTATCAGATATAGGTTTTATATATAAATATATATATATATATATATATATATACACATTTATATTAAACATATTTTCTCATTAGTTATGTTGTAAAGAAGAAATAGAACCAATGGGAGAAATTTTAAGTAAGAAGAAAAAAAATAGACAACCAAAAAAAGAGAATGAGAGAGTAAATAGTATGCTTCAATCCCCATTCAGCCTCTATAGTTTTTTCTCTGGATGTGGATAGCATTTTACATCATGAGTCTTTTGGAATTGTCTAAGAAAATTGCATTGCTCAGAAGAACTATGTCTTACAAAGTCAGTCATCACACTCTGTTGCTGTTATTGTATATAGTGTTCTCCTAGTTTTGCTCACTTCACTCACATCAGTATACAAGTCTTTCAAAGTTTTTGTCAAGTCCACCTGCTCAACATTTCTTATGGAAAAATAGTATTCCATTATGTAAATCTACCACAGCTTGTTCCATCATTCTCCAATCAACAAGCAGTCCCTCAATTTCCAATTTTTGGACTACACAAGAAAGATTTACTATAAATATTTGTGTACATGTGGGTCATTTTCTTGTTTTTATGATTTCTTTGGGATAAAAACCCAGAAGTGGTATTGCTGTATCAAAGGGTATGCACAGTTTTATATCCCTTTAAGCATTGTTCCAAATTGCTCTCCAGAATGGTTGGACCAGTTCACAAGTCCACCAACAATACATTAATGGTCCAATTTTCCCACATCTTCTCCAAAATTTATTTTTTTTTCCTGTTTTGTCATGTTGCCCAATGTGATAGGTGTGATGTCATACCTAAGAGTTGTTTTGATTTGCATCTCTCTCATCAATAGTGATTTTCAGCAGTTTTTTCATATGACTATGGTTTTAATTTCTTCTTCTGAAAACAGTCTATTCATTTTCTTTGACCTGTTATCAAATGAAAAATGACTTGTATTCTTATAAACTCGACTTAGTCCTCTGTATAGTTTAGAAATGAGGACTTTAGGGGGCCTGAGCCAAGATGGCGGCATAGAAGCAGCAAGGTGCCACAGCTCCCAAACTGCCACCCTAAACAACCATAAAATATGAGCCCAGACAAAGTCTAGGAAAGTCTAGGACTCTCAGACTCACAAAAATACAGAGAACACAGCTCTCGCTGAAGGCAGCTTAGCAGCAGGGACTCAGCACAGCCGCCAGAGCAAAGGCTGGAAAAGCCAGAAGCCTAGATAGCAGCCAGGCCTGGGGCAGTGGGAAGGAGCTGAGCCAAGCTGGCAGCCAGCCTGCAGAGGTTCTACAGACTGCAGCACCTCCACATCTGCCAAGGCATGAGGAGCAGGACAGGAGAGAGGCAGCTCGCACCACAGCAGAGCAGAGACCCACCCAGCCCAAAACTGCAGCCATGGCCAGGCAAGACCTCAGGGAGGCCAAGAGGAGCAGCAGAGCCTCCCAAACAGCAGCTTGAGTCTACTTCAAAGAAAATCTAAAGTACCGGCCAAAGGGGATCTTTAAATTTTCAGATGCAGTTAGTGAAAGTGCAACTTTAAAAATTAATTTGGGGATTAAAGCAGTTTGGCCATTCTGCCCCCAAGGCAAAGAAGCAGTGGGACAAAGGATCCACCGGCGTCCCCACCAGGCTTCTTCAGAGCCCCTGGCATGCAGACTCAGCAGGGGGGCTGAATCGATTGATCAGTGCCAAGTACTCTTGCATTGAGTGGCCTGGATCCAGATTGTGGTCTTGGGTGGTGGTCCTGGGGTGCACTTTCAGCAAGCCAAAGCTGGGGGGACTTGAAACAGCCCCCTAATAGTGCCAGCAGTTGGGAAAACCCCAGCAATTTGGAACAGAGCCTCCCCCTTGGAAGCAGAGTTTCACAGAGCTAAAAAAAACCAACCAATTAATTGACTGGCCAACATGAGAAAAAAGAAGCAAAATAAAAACAATAAAACTCTAGAATCCTTTTGGGGGGACAAAAAGGGTCAAAGTATGGAATGGGAGGAAGAGAGCCCAGAACTCAAATGCTTCCAAGACCATTGAAGAATGCCTAGAAGCTATACATCAACTGAAAAAGGACTGTGAAAACCAAATAAGAGAAGTGGAGGAAAAATTCGAAAGAGAAATGAGAATGATGCAAGAAAATCATGAAAAGAAAGTCAACAACCTGACTGAAGAAAACAACTCTTCAAAGAATAGATTATCTCAAATGGCAAAAGAGGCCCAGAAAGCCAATGAGGAGAAG
>CM053601.1:58659229-58692750 GCA_028646575.1 Pseudocheirus occidentalis
CTTTGTCAGGCACTAGGGTTCCAGAAAGTCCCATGGTTGTCTTACTTTTATATAAGGAAACTAAGTTTTTCTCTTCAGGGATGGGAGCAGAGACCATGATTCATAAGTTGATGTCCTCAAAACAGCCAAGGCATATATTTGTTACAGGCACATATGGGCTGATATGGGAGCCAGCTTTTACTTTGAACAAGTTGTAGTTAGGGAAAATATTTTTCTGAATAAGTCCTGTTACTCAGACTAAGTGTGGCAGAGAAGAACATCTTAAAGGAAGTTTTAAAGGAAATAGAAGATACTATTGGGGGAGCTAGGCAATGCAGTGGATGTAGAACCACACTTGAAGTCAGTAATCTTCAAGAGTTAATATCTGACTTCAGACACTTACTAGCTGTGTGGCTATAGGCAAGTCACTTAACCCGGTTTGCCTCAGTGTCCTCATCTGTAAAATAAGCTGGGGTGGGAAATGGCAAACCACTTTAGTATCCTTGCCAAGAAAACCCCAAATGGCATCTCAAAGAGTCAGATACAACTGAAAAACAGCTGAACAAGGCACAGGAAACAAGTACTAATTATATGATCTCCCACTGTTTAGATGTGTTGACACTACAAAAAGTTATTTATGATTTTGACCTTATTTCAGAAATGTTATTCTGATGGCAACATGACTCAGTAGATAAGTAACCCTTCTTTTTTGTTGGGGGGAAGTTAGAGCAATTGGGGGTAAGTGACTTGCCCAAGGTCACACAGCTAGTAAGGGTTAAGTGTATGAGGCCATATTTGGACTCAGGTCCTCCTGACTCCAGGGCCATTACTCTATTCACTGCACCACCAAGCTACCTCAATAAGTGGCCCTTCTTGACAGCTGGCAAGACTTTAGTTTAAGTCTTGGCTATGACAGATACTACCTGTGTCACCTTCAACAGATCACATGAACTATCAATATCCTAGTTGATTCTCCAAGACTACGAAATTGCTGAGAAGTTCCTAATCCTCATTGGCAGAGGGACTTTCCGTGGTAGGTGTTGCTAAGGGTGATGAAACCATAAGTTTAGAACAAGAAAACAAATCTCAAGCCAAATTTCAAGATTGTCAGCTAAGAACTTTTGAGCTATCAGTAGCCTCTCTCCCCTCCCCTCCCCTTTTAAAAATGTTAGCCATGTTCTTTTTCTTTTTTGCTTTTTGGAGGGTAATTGGGTTTAAGTGATTTGCCTAAGGTCACATGGCTAGTAAATGTTAAATGTCTCAGACCAGAGTTGAAGTCAGGTCCTCTTGACTCCAGGGCTGGTGCTCTATTCACTGCACCACCTAGCTGCCTCATAATCCATGTTCTTATAGCTTGCTGATATCTCAAGTTTGTAATTTTGTTGTCTTCTTCTTTATCTTGTTTTCTTACCCTTTTCCTCTGTCACATGTAATTTATATGCTTTCTGAATTGTTTATGATGGCAATAACTAGTGGGTTAGCACAATTTAATATATTCTAAAACTTGGCATAGTCTACAAGAGATGAAAGATTTATAGTGATTTTGTTTAAAGAAGTTTTTCCATAGACTTTATTTCCATGATGTCTAAATGTCTAATTCAAGCCCTTCTCATCCTAGAAGACCATGTTGATGGTTGCATCGACAGTATATAATTTCTTAAATTAGACTTGGTGTTTTACTTATTTATAATAATGTATTTATAATTTTTCTTCTAAGAACAAGCCAGTATAAGCGCATCTCATTTTTATCAAAGATTCATGGCTCCTGCAGTTATCTAGATACACAAAACAAAAGTCATATTTCTGTTACCTGCTAATGTGCTTTCTCTTTTTTTCTCCCATCTGTAATACATTGATGGTACCCATTATATGTTTCATTAATTGCAAATAAGTGTTTAATTAGATACTGATTTGGTCAAGGTTTTCCTTTTAATGACATGTTAGGAAGTATTTTATAATTTTACCAGCTGACAGGTTTAAAATGTTAAAGAACGTAGGAAGTGTGAATGGAAATGTTATGAAATGTCATGCTTTGCACACTAAGCATTTGACCTCATTTAAATTCTTCTTCCATCTAATATAGATAAAGGACATCTGGCATTTGGTATTTTGTATGAGGAAATTTTGCCCTGTTTTGTTCCAACCAAGTGTATCCATTCATTTATGAAACTAAAGAACTAAAAGTCTTTGCTCCCAGGTAAACACTGATATTTTTAGATTGCTATCTTCATCCATTTTTGACCTACTTTATCTTTAAACTTAAAATCACTCAACATATCAGGTGAAGAACAATAAAAGGTTTAATCTTTCCTCTTGTCTCTTCAAAATGATCCTGTAAAGCATTCCACTTTTGGAAACATTTTTGTGAAGTTATCCCATCACACCTGTGTCCTCAGACAAAAAAGGGAATCCAGTTATTAGTTTCAAGGAACAAAACGCATTTTAAAAGTTTAATATGAAGCAATTGCTCATTTTCATAGAGCCCCATGCAACCTATTTTCCTATTATGATATTAAATATTATTTGTCTTTGCCATATATTTGACTTTTCTCTTAAAAAAGCAATATTCTTAAAGTGGATTGAAAAGTATTACTTTTACTATGCTATTATGTAAAAAAAAGCCTCCCTAACTTAATTAGTTCTTATATAATGGGATAGGCACTTTATTTTTGAATATACTGGTAGAGGGAATTCACAGAGTAGGAAATTATTTCTACCCAAACTGGTTGGTACCTAAGCTACAACCTACAATTTTCATGAGTTGACTAGGATACTGAAAAGTGAAGACATTTTCCTAAGTTACACAGTGTATGAAAAAAGTCAGAAATGCGGATGGAACATAGGTCTTCCTATTTAAAGACTGGTTCTCTATCCATTACATGGTCCTTCATCTGTTGCAAATTGTAAATGTGATGCATTTTAATTGCTTTCTTTATGAGAGGAAACCAGAATAAAACATTACTTGAAACACTGGTCATTCTGTGCATGTTATTTATAATGAAAATAAGAGTTAGTTTCTGGTAATTAACCTGTGCTTTTTTGCATTGGGATGAATGGAGTAAATTAATAATTTTATCACTGAACAAAACAAAGTCTTATTATGGGCAGATGCAGAACAGAAAAGTAATTGGGAATAGAGATAAAATAGTTTCAGCTAGAATTTCATTAACTTCTACTATTACTACACCTGTCATCATTTTCATGATGATAAATGGATTTTTTTTGTTTCATCTGAGCTATAAACTATGCATTAATATGAATCTCAAGTAAACACATGCAAAAAATGAGATGCCAAAGCAATTATGGTGTCTCAGTTTCTTTCTTTCTGTACTGCCAGAATTCAATGCTACTGCCAAGAACACTTATAAACTGTGAAACAAAGCATAGACGAAAATGGTTTTAGGGATCACCAATTCACTATCAGAGTAAAATGATCTGTTTCATGACCCCACAAGAAAAAGTTGAGTAGGCATCTAAACATGGTCAATTACAAGGGTTAATCAGGAAATCCACACTATGTTTTTGCAACTTTATTTGAAGCAAAAATAAGCAATTCTCCTCTCTGAGAGAGAGATTTGTGAAAACAGTAGTGTACTGTCTAAGGGAATCATTGGGAGAGTCAATAATTACTACTTTCTGTTCAGAAATAAAAATCACTACTTGACTCTCTGAGGGGGGGCACTTTTGAATTATATGGAAATATAGCAACCATGAAAAATAAAAGCATAGGATGAAAACTAGTGATATCGCTACCTTTTTTATTCAGTGAACTCGACAATGTTTTCCTTTATCCCAGGAAAAATGAAATTCAACCATTTAAAAATATTATTTATTTTCCTAATTGCCATTAAAATTAGAATCCCTTTTCAAGTAGGTAAGGTCAGCTCTCTGTCACCTACACAATGCTGCCTCTCAAGTATTGAGATTCTTTGACATACTTGATTTATACATATATGTTAAATATGTTGTATATAACATATAAAACACCAACCTATATCTATATCTTATATGTAAATATGTGCATATCTTAAAATAAATTGATATCTATGTGTCTATGTATATTGACATATGCGTGCATATACATACATACATACTCATAGACATACACATGCACACACACAGACATAAACACATAGACACTTCTGTTCACCCAAGATCTCTTCATCATCATCAACAAAAAATATTACTAATTGTTTGCTATGTATTAGCATTGTGGTGACAAAGGTGTGCAGAGCCCTAAGCAACAGAAGACACTTTCTTTGTCATTAAGTTGCTAGCTGAGTCAGAAATTGGAATAAGACAAGCAACTCTACTAAAGCCCAAAGTGGTCCTATTTTATTACAATGTTTTATAGACTCACATTTTCATGTGAGAAAAACTTGCCTTTCCATGGCATGTTGCATATTAATTTACTTGTGCTTTCATAAACACTCAAAACTTTCATTGGATGAAAATAGTAGATATCATTTTCACATCTTGCCTATGATGAAAATCACAAAGGAAGTACACCTGCATTCTGCCCTGCAGAGTTGTGCCTAATGGCACAGTGGATAGAGTGCTGGCCTTGGAGTGTGGAAGATGTAAATTTAATGTCATTCTTGTACAGGTAATAACTGTGTGACTCTGGACAAGTCACTTATCTCTGCCTCAGATTCCTCAAAGGCAAAATGAAGATAGTAATAGCACATACCTGTAAGATTTATTGAGAGGATAGAATGAGACAGTATTTGTAGAGCACTTAGCTTAGTGTTTTGCACAGGGTAGTCACTAACAAATGCTTGTTCCCTCCCTCCCTCTCTTCTTTCTATTACAGTAGGGATTATATATTCTATGCTGGTCACTAGAGATTAGGATACTAGATAATGTCAAAAGAAATGTAAACAAATGGTTGAGACTCAAGTTCTTGATACATAAAGATTAGGTTTAGCTGGAAGAAAATTTGTACGTGACATGGAAACTGCCTTCAAGTACTTAAAAAGTTGTCATTTTTTTAAATAAAAGGGATTTAAGTTGTTCTGCTTGGTCCCAAGGGACAGAACTAGGAATAATGCTAAAAGTTGCGAAGAGGTAAATTTACACATGAGCAATGGAAATACCTTTTAATAAGAAGATGGACTGTTGGGGTGGCTAGGTGGCACAGTGAATAGGGCACCGGCCCTGGAGTCAGGAGGACCTGAGTTCAAATTTGGCCTCAGACACTTAACACTTACTAGCCATGTGACCTTGGACAAGTCACTTAATCCCAATTGCCTTGCCTTCACCCCTCTAAAAAACAAAAGAAAACAAAAAAGGTACCCTGCCTTGGGAGCAATTGGTTCTCTCTTATTGAACAGATCTTCAAGCCTAGCCTGGATGACCACTTGTCTATGCTTCAGTGGACATTCAACTTTAGGAATGTGTTGGAATAGACAGTGGTGAGGAGGCCACTTTTAACTGATACTCTGCATATATGATAGATTTGCTTCAGTCATGAAATCACTGCAGTTAGACTAGAAGCAACGACATCATGTCATATGTTGTATTAGACCTTTACATGGACAGAATTTTCATGAGAATTACTTAACTCTCCATTTAAATATGTCTTGGTTAACCCTTGTGTCAGTGATATCCTATGTAACAAAGACAAAAATTTGGTGGGGATTGAGTTTCGTGCATCTCTTGATCCATCCAAAAATATTAGATCACCCAGTATATTGATGAAAACACTTACAAAATCATAGTTTGGAGTAATATAAAAATATGTTTGTTGGGAAGAAGAAAAACAACAAAAAAGAAACTACTAAATGAGCAAATAGTACTCTTAAACATTCCATAATATAAATCCCTAGAGCAGGTGTAGGGATGCTGCAGTCTCAAGGTCACATGTGGCCCTCTAGGTCCTCAACCTTGGCCCTTTGACTCCACACTTCATAGAAACTAATGAAGTTTGGACTCAGTCAAAGGACTGTCAAAGGTCGCAGGTGTGGGTCCCCCACCCTTGCACTAAAATCATTCAGATTTCAAAATATAAGGGTCCTTTGTCAGAGTGCCAACCTCACTCCCATCTCCTACACTGTTTTTGGGATCTGTAACATTATTCTTTCCAGTCCTATGTTCCTTTTAGCTGATGGCATGCACCAATGATTGTTCTTAACTTATTTTCACTGGCTGATTTTCACTGTGGTAGGTGTACACCACAAATAATATAACTGTATAAACATTTTTCTTTTCTATATGCTCATAGTTGTGGTGTGAGTCAATTTGATTCCTCCCTACCATCTCTTTCCTATTTAGAGTCAACTGAAGTCTTAGAACTATAGTTGGAAGAGTGCTAGGTAGAAAATACCACTCCAAGAAGCTGGATTATAATCTTAGCTCTGATATTTCTTACTTGTGTGACCTTGGGTAACTAAGCTCTTCTATCTTTGCTAGTAATTTCTCTATTATATATAACCTTGGGAGGCAATCTGGTTTCCTTGAATACATATTGGCTCAGAAGTCAGACAAACTTGGTTTCAAATCTTACTTCTGCCACAATCTCCCTCAACCTTGGTTTTCTCATCTGTAAAATGAGAGGGTTTAACTAGATTACCATGTATCTTCCTTCCAGCTCTGTATCTAAGGTCACCTCTATATCCAATATTCTAGGAAAACTGCAATTTCAAAGATGAAGAAACTTAACTCCATTGAAATTAACCCCATCCCTAAAGTCAAAGAGCCAATAAGTGAGGAAATAAGAATTTAATCCAGGCCTTTGGATATTAAGTTGGTTTGAGTCCTTAACCCTGAGTTTATTAACAAGTGAAATTTAGAGGAGGCATGTAAGTACAAAGAAAATTATGTTGATTCTTTAGAGAAATTGCATTCAATTATAAAGGAACATATGAAAGAATGTGTAGATGTATTTACTTCAAAAGATCACATAGAACCAGGAAGAAGCTGAGAACCAGAAAGAACCAGAAAGAAGTAAAAGGGAATTTCAAGTATTTGTACCAGTTTTTTTTAAAAGAAACATAACTTTGTTATACATTTAGAAGGAGGAGGAAGTTGTACATAAGAGTATCAGTTTCATGTGCAACCATATTTTTAAAAAAATCTACTATATTAGGGATATGCTTGTTTTATTTATTTTTTACATTTCTCTTTCAAGCATTTTATTTTAAAATTTCCCCTAGCAACATGTAAAAACAATTTTTAACATTCATTTTAAAAATTTTGAGTTCCAAATTCTCTCCCTTTTCCCCTCCCACCCCCCTCCACATCGAGAAGGCAAGTAGTTCTTCAGTGAAGGGAATATCAACACCAGTAAAAAATAACAAAATGTTTTTTAAAAAAGGTTTGTGTTGGAATACCCTATTAGTATTTGACACCTTTATCCATTTAATTGTTAGAAAAAATAGAGATGATATAATCATTCATCTAGAATATGAAAAGTCTAAAGTTATTTGGAGAATTAATGGAAACTTCTTAACTCCTTAGGGCCTTAGTAGCCTCAAACAATTCTGAGAATTTTCAGCTAACTATAGTTGGCAGTGGAAAAAACATCAGAAGATGGAAAGTATGATTTAATTGATGTAAAATGTACATAACTTTTCCTCAAATTTTTATTAATTTTCTCCTTGAGGATAAGGACTTTTCCCCTTTTGTCTTTATGTCTCTAGTCCCCACCCCAGTACCTGACATGTAGTAGCTGCTTCATTTATTTTAGTTGAATTGTAGAGCCCAGGGCAAAGCACTGAGCATTATAAGAACATATAACAAATGGCACCCACTCTCAAGAAGTTTATGAATTGACATAAGGAATCAACCCAGACAGGTATAACACATAATATTAGGTAACCATAACATCAGAAACTATGGAACAAAGTGCTCTGTGAAAAAAGTAATATTATATTTTAGAAGAAAAATAAGCGACAATTTCTGAGTGTAAGCTAGCTCCAAAAATATTGTGGATAATTTATGTGTTTTATCATATAGTCTACTAATATTTCTAATTTCTAATAAAATTTCTATAGAATCCTATTTATACACATTTCAAAATTTCATCACACATGTTGATTTCATTGATATAGGGAACACCCAATGGGGAAATTCTTTCTACTAGTGCAGATCACATGCTGTCTGTAATTTGTAGTCTTATTTGCCTGGGGCAGTGAGAGATCAACACAATGGGAGAACACAGTCAGTGTGTGTCAGAGACAGGCTTTGAACTCAGATCTACCTCATTCTAAGATTCATCCTCTGTTTATTATGTTACAGTGCCTTCTCCGTTTGAAAGTCTAATCTGTATTATAGCACTTCAATCTCTTTTCACCTTTGGGTTCACATGTTTTAATCATCCCTCTGTCCCTCTGACAGGAATTAAGGTTCTTGAAGACAGGACCTCTCCTTAATTTTGTTTTATTATGCCAAATAATAACACGGTACCTTTCACATAGTAACTAATGAGTGTGTGTATGTGTGTGTGTGTGTGTGTGTGTGTGTATTGGCGAATATATCACAATATTCATTTAGGTCATTGTTGTCTTCAATTAGCAATGGGTAACTGTTTAACATGAGGATAAAGTTACTGAGGGCTAGGGAGACACATTTAAATGGCAGTTTAGATATGTACTAACTGTATGACCATGGGAAAGCCACTTAAAACAGATTCTTAGTTTCTTCATCAGAAAAAGGGATAATGATAGCTCTAATTTCAGAGGACTGTAGTTAGTATTCAATAATATAATGCATATAAAATGCTTTACAAACATTAAAACACTATGTGAATTTCAGCTATTATTAAAATGCTAATGACTCAAATTGAATATAGCAGCAGGATTTTAGATTATCTAAATGTGAGAATATAAATTTATGAAAAAACTAAAAATGTTTTAGGATCAGGACTACAAAGAGAAGAATAAATTGAGGGCTTGATGACTGCCTTTAGACACTTCATTTTTTCTGGGAAGTATATATCTAGAGAAGATCTTACTAAGGAAAGAGGTTTGTCTCATATTCAGACATACTTAAACTTATTCAGAAAAACCTAAAAAAAATTTGGATTCCTCCATTTAAATCATTGAGTACAGCTGGTAGTATCAGGTTGGATGAAATCAACCAGAGTTGCACTTTTATGGAAATTTTGACCTGGGAGAAATTTCCAACATTACAGTGCAAATGTGTGTATGTATGCATGCATGTAAGTATGTATACATGTATTTATTATACATGTGCTGTGTATGTATGGGTGTATACATGCATGTATGCAAATATTTGGAAGACTTTATATGCATGGTTATTTTTTTCATTTGAACTATACAGTAGTCCTATGATATAGACAAAGAAGACATTATGTCCATTTTTGAAGACTGAGGAAACTTCCCTTCAAAGAGCTGACATGACTTGTCATATAGATGCCAAGTAGCAGAGCTGGTATTCCAAGACAGGCCTTTGGCAATTATGCCTTGTGCTCTCTGCATTTCATCAGACTACCTCTGCTTATACATGTGTCATTACAGAGAGCACCTATGACAGTAATGTATTTCCTATTGCTTTATGTTTATCTCTTTTAGTCAAGTTAACAAGCATTATGAAGCATTTACTATGTGCTAGGTACTGTATTAAGCACAGAGAATACAAAGAAAGCCATGAGAAAATCCCTGTCCTCAATGTGCTCACAGTCTGATGCAGACAAAATGTAAACAAATATGTACAAATACGTTATATGCAGGATAAGTTAGAGATAATCACTGAGGCAAGACTGTTGTCTGAAGAAGGTCTAACAGACTCATTGGAATTTTGATTCTGAACTGAAGGAAACTAGGGAAGATGGGAGGTAAAGACAAGAAAGGAGAACATTCCAGGCATGAGGGACACTATTTGAAAAGGCAAGAAAAAGACAGATAAAGTGCATTGTGTGAGCAACAATAAGGAGGTCAATGTCACCAGTCTGCAGAATATATGCAAGGAAGGAAGATACAAGACTAGAAATGTATGAAAGGGGCCAGGTTATATTTGATTCCTCAGGTAACAGAGAGCCACTCAAGTTGGTTGAATATGGGAAGAGCAAGAGTGAGAAGGGTCTTGAGGCAGGCAAGCCAGCCAGAAGGCTTTGCAATAATAAAAATTTCAATGAGGTGATGGAGATCCTAAAAATAGAAACTAGGAATATGAAGGGGAAGAAAATAAGTTTCTTTGGAATCTGAGTCCCTCGGTCCCCTCAAATACATTCACATGAAATAAAGAAATTTTCTATATTGTGAATATCTAGAAATAGCTAGTTTATATTTCTTATCTCATTTGAGTCTCACAACAATTATTCCCACTTTTCTTGTGGGGTATTTGAGGTTAATAGAGGTTAAGTGATCTGGTTGTTTATGGTCAAACAGCTTCTAAATATCAAAAGCAGTATTAAGAGATATGTCCTGATCTCAAAATATGCCACACTACTTCTAGAATACACTATCCTATCCTAAAAGTGATCTGGTAGAAATTGTATGGACTTCAACAATCCTGTTGTGTATTTTGTTTTTAAATTAGTACCTATTCCCAAACAAAACCCTGTAGGAAGAGATAAAAAGAGAATTTCCATTTAAAATAACTGCAGGCAGTATGAAATACTTGAGTCTACCTCTCAAGACACATACAGGTACTATAGGAATACAATTACAAAGTATTTCACATAAAAAGACATAAACAATTGGACAAATATTGTTTGTGGGTTGGTTAAGTTAATGTAACAAAAATATCAATTTTGTCTAAATTAATGTACTTATTCAGTGCCATGCCAATCAAACTATAAAAGAATAATTCTATAGAGTGAGAAAAAAATAATAGCAAAATTCATCACACAGAATAGAAGGTCAAGAATATCAAGATAATCAATGTAAAAAGTGAAGGAAGATGGCCTAGTAGTATCAGATTTCAAACTATATTGCAAAGGAGTAATATGATAACAATTGGGTATTGGATAAGAAATGGAGAAGTGGATCAGTGGAATATATTAGATGCACAGTACAAAATAATAAATTACTATAGCTATCTAGTGCTTGATAAACCCAATGATCGAAACTTTGGAGTCAAGGACTCAAATCTGACAAAATTTTCTGGGAGAATTAGAGAGTAATCTGGCAAAAAGTAGCCATAAATCAACATCTCCTATCATATTCCAAGATAAGGTTAAAACAGGTGTATGTTTTGGACATAAAAGTGATTTTACAAGCAAATTGGGGGAATGTAGAAAATTTTAACTGTTGGAACTATGGATAAAGGAGGAAATAAGACAGGATTATGGGGAGCAAAAATGATAATTTTGATTAAATGAAAGGTTTTTTTTCCTTTTTTTGCACAAACAAAACCAGTGTAGCCAATCTTAGAAAGAAAGCAGAAACTGGACGTGAGATGATTACAGAAACTGGAGGTGAGTTTCTTTGTAAAAGGCCCTATATCTCAAATATATAGGAAACAGATAGATTTATAAAAATGTGAGGGGCATTCCTCAATTGACAAATGGTTAAAGGATGTGAACCAGCAGTTTAAAGAAGTATTGAAAAGTCTTAATAGTAACATGAAAAATGCTCTAAATCCCTATTAATTAGAGAAATATAAATTAAAATAACTCTGAGGTACCACCTCACACTTGTCAGATTGCCTAACAAATAACAATATTCATAACAAAACAGGAAAGTGATACATGCTGGAGGGGATTTTGAAAAATAAGTACATTAATGCAGTGTTGGGAAAAGCGTTAACTGGAATCATTCTGGAGAATTATTTTAAACCACAGTCAAAGGGCTATAAAGCTGTTTAGACCCCTTGATCTAACAATCCCACTATTAGGTCTGTATCAGAGAATTTGAAATTGAGGAGATGAACATCAATTAGGGAATGAGTGAACAAGCTTTATTATATGATTGTGAGGAAGTACTATTGCTCTGTCAAAAAAAAAAGAATGAGGAGGGTGGTTTTAGAAAAATTTGGGAAGGGGTGGAGGCAAGATGGCAGCATAGAAGCAGCAAAGTTTTGCAGCTCCCACACAACCACCTTAAATATCCAGAAAATATGACTCTAAACAAATTTTAGTGCTCCCAAACTCACAAAAAAACACAGAAAACACATATCTGTCTGAAGGCAGCTCAGCTGGTGGGGTTCATTGTGGCAGGCTGGAAGCTGAGGCCAGCCCAGCCTGAAAACCACAGCCAGGCCCCAGGGCGGGGAGAAGCCACAGCTGTAGCCTACAGTAGAGTGAATTTACAGTACCTGGGGCAATCTCCACATTTATCAAGCCAGGTGAAACAAAGTTAAGAGAAAGGTCAGTGGAATTCAAGCTCAATTAGGGGGAAAAAAAGCAGTCTGGCCAAACTGCCCCCAGGGCAAGAAAGCAGCCCAACCTGGCTGCTTCAGAGCTCCTGGCCTACAGATCACAGGGATCCAAAGTGATTGATCAAAGGCCAAGGGCTCTTGCGTTGAGTGGACCGGAGCCAGATCGTGGTCTTGGGCGGTGGTTCTGGGGTACGCTTTCAGCAATCCAAAGCTGGTGGGGGCTGCAGCACCCCTCTAATAGCTCTGGTAGCTGTGAAAACCCCAGTGATTTGGGACAGAGCTTTCCGCTCTGGAAACAGAGTTCCACAGTGCTAAAAAATCAAACAATTAATTCACTGGCCAACATAAGGGAAAAGAAGCAAACTAAGAACAGCAATAAAACACTGGAATCCTTTTTTGGGAACAAAAAGGATCAAAGCATGGAATGAGAGGAAGACAACACAGTCAGAAATCCTACATCAAATGCTTCCAAGACACTTAAAAATTGCCTACAACCTATAGATCAATTGAAAAAAGGACTTTGAAAACCAAATAAGAGAAGTGGAGGAAAAATTTGGAAGAGAAATGAGAATGATGCAAGAAAGAGTCAATAACCTGACTGAAGAGAATAACACCTTAAAAACAGATTAACTCAAATGGCAAAGGAGGCCGAAAAATCCAATGAGGAGAAGAATGCCTTAAAAAGTCAAATTTGCCAGATAGAAAAAGAATCTCGAAAGCATTCTGAAGACAATAATTCATTCAAAATTAGAGTGAAACAAGTGGAAACAAATGACTTTATGAGAAACCAAGATAGAATTAAACAGTTACAAAAAGTGAAAAAAAATGGAAAGCAATGTAAAATATCTCCTTGAAAAAAAATCACTGAACTGGAAAATAGATCCAGGAGAGACAATTTGAAAATTATTGGTTTACCTGAAATCCATGACCAGAAAAAGAACTTGGAAAGCATCCTTCAAGAAATTCTCAAGGAAAAATGCCCTGTTGTTTTAGAATCAGAGGGCAAAATAGAACTTGAAAGAATTCACTGATCACCTCTTGATAAATATCCTCAAAAGAAAACTCCTAGAAATGTTATGGCCAGGTTTTGGAAACCCCTCATCAAGGAGAAAATATTGTAGGCTGCCAGGAGGAAACAATTTGAATACTGTGGAAACACAATTAGGATAACCCAGGATCTGGCAGCTTCTATACTGAGGGATTGAAGGGCCTGGATTATGATATTGTGGAGATCAAGGGAGCTGAGATTAAAACTAAGAATCACCTACCCAGCAAAACTGAGTATAATGTTCCAGGGGAAAATATGGTCATTCAGTGAGATGGAGGACTTTCAAGCATTCTTACTGAAAAAAAAACAGAACTGAACAGAAAATTTGACACTCAAACACAAGAAGCATGAGAAGGTAAACATAGGAAAGAAATCATAAGGAACTTATCAAAGTTGAACTATTTACATGCCAATATGGAAAAAATGATAATACTAACTTAAGAAACTTTTCTTAGTATGAGGATAGGTGAAGGGAATACAAATGTATATATATGTATATATGTATACCTACACATACGTCTATATAGGAGGGTATATATGCATATGAAGACATATCTGAGCATGTTTGTGTATGTGTACATAGAGGGTACAGGATCAATTGAATAGGAAGGGATGATACCTTAAAAGGTGAAATTCTGAGGTAGGAGAAGAATAGAATGAGAGGAGACAAGAAGAGACAAAATGGGGTTAATCATCCCATGTAGAAGAGGCAAGGTACAACTGTTAAAACTTTACTTCAATTTACTCTCATTTGGCTTAGGGAAGGAAGAACATAAATTCTAAACACACAGGAAAATAGAGGGGATGGGGATGAGAGGTGGGATGACAGAGGGGAGGGCAGGGTCTGCCAGAGCATTTCTGGAAGCACACACTTCAGTAAAGGGACAGGGACAGAGTATAGAACAAGGGGGGGGGCAGGATAGGAAGGAGGGACATATAATCAGCTTCTCACAATAGGTTCCCTGTGGAGATGTCCTGCATAATTACCCATGTATAGCCCGTATTGAATTGCTTGTCCTTCCAGTGGGGGTGGGTGACAAGGGAAGAACTGAAAGAATCTAGAATTTAAAGATCTACAATGAAGTGTTAAAAAATAAAACATATATATGAATATATATACTATATGTATGTATACACATAGTTATTATTATTATTATTATTAACTACATGGGAATTAAGATATACAGGATCTGGGGTAGGGAGACCCTCTCTGCCCTACCAGAGAGTTAGAGGGGTGTTGGAGGAGGGCATAAAAGACAGCAGATTGTGGGAGGGGCTTTACAGTGGGATCACTATTTTGGGTTTGTGGGTAGGGAAAGACGGGGAGAAAACTCATAACTCAAAATCTCGTGGAAAGGAATGATGTACACAAGAAAATTTTAAAAAATTAATTAAAAAAAGAAAAAAAAAGAAAGTTTGGGAAGACTTATATGAACTGATACAAAGTAAAGAACCAGGAGAGTATTCTATACAGTAGGAAAAATCTTGTAATGTTGATCAACTGTGAAAAATTCAGTTACTCTGATCACAATAGTGATCACAGATAATTATATAGGTGAATCCATGATTTAACTCAGAATGCAGACTGAAGTATACTTTCCCCCCTTTTTTATGTTTCATATTTTGAATTATGTGTATGTGTATGTATTGTTGTTGTTTTTGCAACATGGCTACTGTGGAAATAAGTTTGCATGATTTTATATAAATAATATATTGATTACCTTCTCAATGGATTCTGGAGGGGTGGGAGGAAGAAAATTTTAAAATTAAAGTTAGAAAAGATTTTTAGAAGTGGTTAAATAAAATATAAACAATTAATATGCAGCATTTTTAGAGTTAGTTAAACCTGATAAATATTCCCAAGATATTGAAGTGTGCAGAAAAAGGCAGTTATTTTCATGCTGCCTAGATTAAATTAAAATATAAAACATTTTAATATGAAATTAAAAACCATAAGGGTTTAAACTAAATTGGTTACAATTTTCAAGTTGATCTCATTAACAACTCCAGAGAAATATTTACATACAATCCATATGCCATGTGAAGCTGATTTGATAACACCTTCTACCCCATGAATGGCATAATGCAATATTAAGATGTGCATATTGATGGGTTGCAAAACCAAGAAATGAAATATTTATTTATTTAAAAAGTAGATTATTATTCTATTTCTTTAAAAAGACTATTGATTTTATTATGAATACTTTTTTGTATGCTTTCATACCATGGCACAAGTCCAAGTTTGTCATCCTTCCCAGTCATGGCAAGTTCATCAAAAAGAACTGAAAAAGACCCTTTGTCATGATGGAGGAATTCTTTGGAAAGTGGATAAGTTCTAGAACTGCAATTTCCATGCACAGTGTTTGAGAAAATCCTCTACCAATTTCAGTTAGCTCTCTTTGCTATTGCAGCTTATACTCAATAGACTGAGAAGATAATGGCTTGCTCAAGGTAATTCAAATATTATTTGTCAAAGGCTGGACTTGAACCAAAGTTTGCCTTTCTTCAAGGCCAGTTCTCTTAACCCATCCATTACACCATCTTTCAGATACTTAGCAGTTCCATTCTGTGTGAGTAGTTCTTCATAGTAAGAAGGTCCTCACAGCTTATTTCCATGGAATTTAATTCCTAGCAAATTCTACCAAATTGAGACTTAAGGAGTCTTTTGCCCAAATATCAGACTAACTAATTTCAGAGATGCAGTGATGGATTTCTGGGAGGCAGTATAGCAATTCCTGAAGACAATCTACTGACAATATTGTGTGTTAGATAGCAGGGGAATGTAATGTGTAAGACCTGGGTTCAATTCCACCTTTGACACATTAACTCTGTGACCTTGAATAAGTCATTCACTTAACCTCTCTGGGCTTTAGTTTCTTCATATGCAAAATGAAGGGATTTGATTTGATTCTTCTAAACTGTCTTCTAGATCCACATCTATAATCCTATATCACTGTAGTGACTATCCACAAAAGGTAATCAAAAGTCATTAGAATTTGAGAATTGCCTTTGAGACCATCTAGTTCAACCCTTTCATTTTATAGACTAGGAAACTAATATGCAGAGAGGCTTAAGTATTTGCTCAAGGAGACAAAGCAAGCTAGTATCAGAGCTTCTCTAGAGCCCAGTTCAGCTTTTTGCCTCCCCATCTACTGACTTTCATTTTTGTATTTGTGTTGCTTCAAGGATTTAAGCACTATTTCCTAATGCCCAGTTCCTAAAAGAATGATATTACGTTGAATGATGTCCAGGGAAATAATCATTTCCAATTCTTTTTAATATAACTTGCCAAATAACAGTTTGGGTAAAACTTCAATTTGCTCAGAAGTACTGGGCTCAAAGAGTCAAACAATTTATGATTTTCCCTTGGCCCTTGTAAACTCTTTGCATTCCCTACTTTCTCATAGCAAGATGCTCCAGTTCTTTTATGGCCCATAGTCCTGGGTGAATTGAACTGAGAATAACAGCCAGGGGAACCCATACTTCTGTTTCTACAAAGTATGTAGTCAGTGATAAAATCTGTGGAGAAATGGAGAGATTCAAGAGTAGCTAATAAAAGGATCACAAAACTCAAATGGACATAAATATGTCTTTTCATTAATTCTCCTGCCTCCAATCAGTGAAATGGCCAAACCAGGCAATGCAAATTATTGTCAGCTTGTTTGTTTTGTGATAGGAAAGGTGTAGATCCACCTTCCCCAAGGTCAGATATGAATTGTATTATTTTAGTAAAAAAAGAATAAGTAAATAGTAAGAGTGAGATGAGCCATAATTTGCACATTTTTATTATTTATGCAAACTGTGTTCATCCCTCATTAATGCAATATTTATTCTAAATTTTGTTAGTTCTCATCAAATTCCACTGAGTACTTGGAATGAAAAGCATCATAATGAATTCACAAATATAGTTGTGTGCCTCTACTTCTTATGTAGACCCTCAAAAAAAAACCCGCCCAAAGTTCAGTGCTTCTACCTATGTGGGTTTTTTTTTGCCAATAAAGGAGAAGGCACAAAAGGCATTCAATCAAAGAGCATGCGAAAAGATTAATAAAAGAAAACCCTCACATGAGGCACACATCTTATATTCTTGTATCCCATCTAGGAAGGAACAAACATGAAGAACATGGGTGATGATGGAATATACCTGGAGGAATCACATATGGACAAAGAACATGTATGAAAAGGTGATCACTAGAAACCCTTGTAGCCACAAGTAGAAGACACACACATGTGGTTGGGGTCCCCAATATCTCTGACGCTGTGGAGCTACCCATGTCCTCTGATGAGGTCATTGAACTATTATCCAATACTGTCTTTTGAATGCTTTATCTCCAATGGGGACTATGTCATCTTCACTGGGCATCACAGTTCTACTTTGCATTGTATTAATAACAGTAAAGGTTAATGTATACCTACATGTATATATCTATATATGTGTTGTGAGACTCAAATACAATGTCATATGGAAGGTGTTTGGCAAACTTTAAACATATATGCACACATAAAGGTATGTCTACATACATATGTATGTATACACATATGTAAGTATACAGAAACACATAAAATGTATATATATACATATAATATGGCTTTTCATATGTATGTATATGTACACATGCATGCATGTATGTTTGTGTATATATGTCTTTAAGGCTTACCAAGTATTTCACATGTTTTCTCATTTAATCCTTGAAGCAACCATAGGAGATAGGCAAACAGAAGTGTAGTGACTTTTTCACATCATATAGCTAGTAAGTATTTGAGGTCAGATTTGAACTCAGGTCTTCCTGACTCTAGCCCCATACCCTAGCCATTGCACTATCAGCTGCCACTCTGTGGGCACAACTTCCCTTCGGTGCCTACTTCAGGATTTCTTTTTTTTTTAGGGTAATTGGGGTTAAGTGACCTACCCAAAGTCACACGGCTAGTGTATCAAGTATCTGAGGCAGATTTGAACTCAGGTTCTCCTGACTCCAGGACCAGTGCTCTATGCACTGTGCCACCTAGCCACCCCCTGCTTCAGGATTTCTAAAGTTTTGTTGCATTTGTAATAGTGACCAGTCTATGGATCATAAAGGAGAGAACTAGGGAATAAATGGGGAATTTGTAAAGAGACAGACATCAGTTCTATATAATTAAAATCTTCCTAACAATTAGAGCTATCTAAAAGTAAAACAGATTGCCTCAGGAAGGAGATTTAATTGGTGCAGACGTCCCAAATCTGAGAAACATTGCAAGTTATATTTTGGTCATTTGTCCTTTTGAATTAGAAACTCATATTGTGGACCCCTGAGTTTTGTCACCAAATGACTTCTGCTCCATTTTAACCCTACTCTCCCTCCTATACTATACTTCTCTGGCACTTGTTTCATATAAGGAAACAAAGAGAATGTGAAGTTTTTATTATTATTTTTTTAACTTTTATTTATTTTTAGTTTATATTACTCATTTGCATGAGATTTTGAGTTGCAAATTTTCTCCCCACCTTTCCTCTACTCACCACCCCACAACAGCAATCTCACTGTATACCCCTTCCTCCAATCAGCACTCTCTTATATCCACCCCCATAATCCCTCTGACTTTCTGGTAGGGCAAGATGGATCTCCTTACCCCAGTATCTATATATCTTATTTCCCAGTTGCAAGTAAATAATAGTAATGAAAAATACACACACACACACACATATTTAACATTTGATTTTAGAACTTTAAATTCTAGATTTTTTTCCCTTAGTCCATCATCACCCACCACCATCATCACCCACCACCACTGGAAAGACAAGCAATTCAATACAGGCCATGCATGTGTAGTTAAAGAGAATATCTACAAAATGGACAGATTGTGAAAGCTGGACTATATTTCCCTTATTCCTATTCCACCCCCCATTTGTTCTATTCTCTACTTTGTCACTGTCCCTTTATAGAGGTGTGTGTTTCTAACAACCCCCCCCCAAAAAAACCTGAACTCCCCTCCATTCTCCCCCCTCTCATTGATTTTACCCCTACTCTCCTATAGGCCAAAATACCCAATTTAGAGTGTATGTCATTACTTCACTAAGGCAGATTCAATGAAAGTAAGGTTAACCCATTCTCTTTTGCCTTCCTGTTCTTCCCCTGCATTGTAGCAGTTATCCCTTGCCTCTTCTATATGAGAGGATTAACCCCATTCTGTGTCTCCCTGTCTCCTCTCATTTGATTCCTCCCCCACCTCTCAATTTCACCTTTTGAAATATTATCCCATCCTATTCAACTGATCCTGTACCTTCTGTCTATGTACATGTATATACACATACTCACATATGTATTCCTATGTATATATACTCTCCTATGTAGACATGTGTTTATATATACATACAAGGTATACATTTATATTCCCTTCAACTATACTCATACTGAGAGAAGTATCATAAGTTACAATTATAGATTGTCCATGTTGGCATGTAAATAGTTCAACTTTGATAAGTTTCTGATAAATTATTTTCCATGTTTACCTTCTTATGCTTCTTGTATTTGAATGTCAAATTTTCTATTCAGTTCTGTTTTTTGGAGCAAGGATGCTTAGAAACCCTCCACATCACTGAATGACCATATTTTCCCCTGGAACATTATACATAATTATCCTGGGTAGGTGATGCTTGGTTTTAATCCTAGCTCTCTTGATCTCCAGAATATCATATTCCCAGCCCTTTGGTCCCTTAATGTAGAAGCTGCTAGATCCTGGATTATCCTGATTTTGTTTCCACAGTATTCAAATTGTTCCTTCTTGGCAGCTTGTAGTATTTTCTCCTTGCTCTGGGAACTCTGGAACATGGGTATCATATTCCTAGGAGTATTCTTTTTTGGGATCTTTTTCAAGAGTTTAGTGAATTCTTTCAAGTTCTATTTTGCCCTCTGGTTCTAAAATATCTGTGTAAATTTCCTTAAAATGATTTCTGACTTCTTTTTATAATAATGGCTTTCAGGTAATCCAATAATTTTTAAATTGTCTCTCCTGCATCTATTTTCCAGGTCAGTGTTTTTTTCAAGGAGATATTTCACATTGCCTTCTATTTTTTCATTTGTTTGTATGTGTTTAAGAGTATCTTGATTTCTCATAAAGTTATTTCCTTCTATTTGCTTCACTCTAATTCTGAAGGAATTATTCTCTTCAGAAAGCTTTTGAGATTCTTTTTCCATTTGGCAAATTTGACTTTTTAAGGCATTCTTGTATTTATTGGCTTTTGGGGCCTCTTTTGCCATTTGACTTAATCTATTTTTGAGGTGTTATTTTCTTCAGTTAGTTTGTTGACTCTCTTTTCATGATTTTCTCACATCATTCTCATTTCTCTTCCCAATTTTTCTTCCACTTCTCTTATTTGGTTTTCAAAATCCTTCTTAATTTCCTCTATGGCTTATAAGCAGTATACACTTTTCTTGGAAAATTTTGGTGCAGGAGTTCTGACTGTATTGTCTTCTTTCCATTCCATGCTTTGATCCTTTTTGTCCCTCAAAAGAGAATCTAAAGTTGGATTGCTGAGCTTTCTTTGCTTCCTTTGCCTGCTCATGTTGCCAGTTAATTACTTGAGTTTTAGGCTCCATAGAACTCTGCTTCCAGAGTTCAGAGAGCTAAGTCCCAAATGGCTGTGGTTTTCACAAACATTCTCAGAGCTATGAGGAAGCTACCCTCTCTAAAGATACCTGAAGTTTTGGCACACTGGCCACACACTCCAGGATCACTACCCTGGACCTTGATCCAGATCCAAGCAGGTCAAAGAAAGGGCAATTACTCTTTGAATGGTCACTTGGTCCCCCTACAATCTACAGGCCAAGAGCTCTCAAGGCAGCCATGTGGCAGGGGCTTCAGCCACCACACCTCTACCACTTCCCTCCCTGGGGCAGCAGCCTGACCAAGCTCTTCCATCACCCCATTCGAACAGAGTTCCCCAGTGATCTTTTACTTTTTCTTTGGATTTTATGAGTTGAGAAGTCTGGAAACTGCCATATCTGCTGGTGATTCACTCTCCTGAATTCTGCTCCAGCTGGTCTGTGCCATGGGTCAGGGTTAGCATGGATTGAGCCACCCCAGGTCTGGTTGTAAGTGGTTCACCTGGGACTATGTTAGCTCTCAGTAACAGTGTAATAGATCCTTCCTCTTTGGCTGCTAGGCTTCTTTCAGTGGGAGATTTGTTTCTGTCACTTTGTGGGTTCTGTAACTATAATATTTGTTTAGAGTCATATTATACAGGTATTGGTGGTGTTTGGAGTGGGAGCCATTCGGAGGTCCTGTATTTACTCTGCCATCTTGACTCCACCCTTGAGATTTTTTCTAAATAGTAAGAAGTGGACTGCTCTAAGGAATAAGAAATTGTTTTTCTCCCAAAGAGTGATAAAAGAGAACCATTGAAACTATCAGGTGAGAGAGCATCAAGCAAGGATAAGGGGAAGAAGGGAAGAGGCACAAGATATGGGTAATTCATTCACTTGATGATAACAATAAAGAGATATCCTCTTTTCCCTTGACATCTATGAAAGATGTAACAGAAAATAACCACAAGACAACAAAATAGGTAAGAACTACTTCCTTATGTTGCTTCATATGGACTCAAAGGTATTGCCAGAAGGAAGTTAAATGCATTGACAAGGTAACCATATGAGTGCAGGCTATGATGGACAAAAAAGATTAAAATTGTTTTGAAAGAGAATAATTAAGTTGAAATAGTCTGAGAATGTGATGCCTACTTCTTAGCCGTCTCCTAAAAACACAAGGATGGTAAAATGTTGTTGAATGTAAAGTAAACCTATTAAACATTATCACTCACCTTGGCTGTTTTGTTGTTTGCTCTGATACTGTCTCTTTTTTCCCAGCTGGACAAAAACTCAGACACTAAGCTGCCAGTTTTTGGAGAATTTAATTCAATCATTTTGGATTTCTTAGTTTAGAGATGAACAGTACAGTTTAGAGAGTCAGGGCAAACTCACTTAGCCCCCTACCTAATATATTTAACTGACCTGAGAATGTGCCAAGGTTCACATTATATTGAACTGTCCACTTGGACGACCTTGCTATCTTCCCCAACACCCATGAGCACCTTCATTACCTTCTCTCACATGCATGTTTCACATTTTTCTTGGACAATAGTATAATCAAAACAGAATGAGCATTTTTCTAAAAAGCAAATATCAAGCAATTGTCTAAAAGATCATTTAATCCTCCCTTTTAGTTCTAAAACTAATATGTCTTGCTAACATCTCATTTTCTTATATATGTTTTATTTTCCTCCAATTGGAATTTAAGGTCTACAACATCAAAAAAGGCTTCACTTTTACATTTTTATTCGAGTAGTTTTGTGCAATGTCTAGTCTATGGTAAAAAAAAAATACATGCTTAAAAAATTTATATATTCATTCATTCAGTTCCATCTACAAAATACCTAACATATCTTCACCCATTTAGCCTTTGCTAGGAGAGATTTAATGAGGGGATCCTACTATAGAACCCATATGTAATTCTACAGAAAGGGAACTGGATCTTGAGTCCAAAGAACTGGGTTTGAATCCAGTTCTACTACTACTATGTGACCCGTATCCTCATCTTGTTCTAAAAAACTTAAAGAGTTAGAATAGATGGTTTCTAAGGTAACAGATAGATTTAAGTCTATGTAACTCCTGAGATAGTTTTTTTTTCCACTTTTTGGTGGTTGTAATTATCAGGAAGTTTGTAGTTTTTTGTCTCTGTATCAGCCAAAATCTATTTGCAACTGTATAGATTTAGCACTGGAAGAAACCTTAAAGACCTATTCCTATACCTGATTCTTCTGAGATGAAGCAGAACAAATATAACTGCAACATGATAATATTTCATTTGTTTTATTTACCCTCATATATTTTTATTTCTTTAAATATTTCTCAATTACATGTGAAAAAAATTTCAGGATTAAGTTTTTAAAATATTGAATTTCAAATTATCACCCTCCTTCCTAGCACTCCACTCTCCTTAAGAAAGCAAGCAATTTCTTATTCTTATATTGGTGATGTCATGAAAAACATATGCCCATATTAATTATGTATAAAAAACAAGAAATATAAAGGAAGTAAAAAAGTATGCTTCATATCTGAAGTCAGACTCTGTCAGGTATTTCTCTCAAAGTAGATGGCATTTTTTAATAATAAATCCTGCAGGGATTGGCTTGATCAGAGTAACTGCCACTCACAGTTGATCAATGCACAATATTATTGTTACTGTGCACAGTGTTCTTCTGGTTATGCTTACTTCACTTGCATCAGTTTATACAAGTCATTCCAGTGCTTTTTAAGTAATCCTGCTCATCATTCCTTACAGCACAGTACTATTCCATTAAAATTTTATACCACTTGTTCAGCTATTCCCCAAGTGATGGACGTCCCTTTAATGTCTAATTTTTTGCCACCACAAAAAAGAGATAATACAAATATTAATAAATATAGGTAATTTTACTTTTACTTTGATGTCTTTAGGATAAAGATTTAATAGCAATATTGCTGGGTAAAAGGGCATGCAGTTATAGACTTTTATGTATAGTTCCAAATCTTTCTTCAGAATGATACATAACTCCAAGAAACAATGAATTGGTGACCAAATTTTTTCACATCTCTACCAACATTTGTCATTTTATTTTTTTCTGTCATATTTGTCATGCTGTCAGGTTTGAGATGGAACCTCAGATAAATTTGAGTTTCCATTTCTCTTATCAATGATTATTTAAAGGCTTTTTAAAACTTTTTCTTGGAGGAGCAATTGGGATTAAGTGACTTGCCCAAGGTCCCATAGCTATTAAGTGGTAAGTGTCTGATGATGGATTTGAACTCAGATCCTCATGATTCCAGGTCTGGTGCTCTATTCAATGTCCCACCTAGCCATCTCTAAAGGCTTTTAAAAAATGACTATTATCAAAAAATGACTTTGATTTCTTCATTAAAATGTTGCATATTTATATTCTTTGACCAATTTAGGGAATGACTTGTGTTCTTTTGAATTTAATAAACCTCTTAATATATTTGAGATAGGAGATCTTTATCTGAGAAAATGTCTATAATTTTCATTTAATTTAAAAACTTTTATGCCTTAGTTAATACGTAGTTTTTCCAAAAGTATCATATACTTCTGAGAAAAAGATGCATTTCTTTCTCTTATGATTCAATTATCTCTAATCATATCTAGCTTATCTAATATTCTATTCACCTCTTTAATTACTTACTTATTTATTTTTTTCATTAGGTTTATCAAATATGGGAGATAAAGTTTAAAGTCCTTCATTATTATATTATTAATGTCTATTTTCACCTGTAATTTATTTGACTTTTTCTCTAAAAATTGAGCCATAGCATTTAACAGGTTTAGTACTGATATTGATTCATTTTCTATGGTACCTTTAATCATTATATAGTTTCCCTTACTTCTCTTTTAGTTAAATCTATTTTAACTTTAATTTTGTCTGATCTCATAATTGGTAGCTTTGTTTTTAGTGTAATAAAATTGACTCCATTACTTTATTTAATCTCATATATATATATATATATCTATATATAATTTATGAACATGTTTCTTCCAAACAACATATTGTCAGAATCTGATTTTTAAAATACATTTTCCTATTTGTTTTCATTTTATGTGTGAGTTCATGTAATTCATATTTGAAGTTATAATTACTAGTTGCTCATTTTCCTCTATCCTAGTTTTCCTCTCTCTTATTTTAACCATCTCCTTTTGCTCTGTCTCTCTGCATATGGCTGATTTAATTCTAACAACTACCTCCTTAATCCCTTTTAAAGAATCTCTTCCTTATCTCCTCCTCTTCCATTCTTATTCATTAATCTATCCACCCCTCTAAGAATTCTTCCTTTATACTATCTTCCAAGCCTCCTCCTTCTTGATTGCCCTTCTAAAAGTCCCCCTCTTATCCTATCCCCTCAAATACACACACACACACATACACAGACACACACACATATTTAAAAATTCTTCCATTTAAACCTCATTTTAGAGATAATTGCTCCATTTTAAGTCTCCCTATCCAATTTTATTGCTTAGAATTATTTCATTACATCCAATTCAACCCCAGTCCTTCTATAGTCTTATAAACTTCCCAAGTAATGATAACATCCTCAAGACTACAGATAACATTTTTGCATGTAAGAAGTAACAGTCTGACCTTATTGAGTCAGTAATAATTTCTCTTCAATGTTTAATTTATGGTTGGATTACAAGCAAGGATCAAATATCCAGAAAAATTGAGCATGATCTTTCAGGGTAGGAGATGAGCATTCAATAAAATAGGGGACTTCTAAATCTTCCTGGTGAAAGGATTAGGGCTCAACAGAAAATTTGATCTTTAAATACAAGACTCAAGAGAGGAGTTATAAAAAGGTAAACAGGAAAGAAACCCAAAACCATGTTATTCAATATATACAAACATGAGGGGATAATATTTGTAACTTGTTAGAACTGTGTCTTTATTATCTGTTTTATGACATCTATAAGGGGTATACATAGACAGAGGGTACTGGTATAAGTTGATTTGATGTGGTGATAAAAAATATAATTAAGAGATGAAAATGGATTGTACTGGGAGAAGAGGAAAGGATAAGACAGAAATAGGTAAATCACATAATATGAAGAGGTACAAAGACCTGTTACAGTAGAGGGAAAGAAGGGAGGGAGATGAACGTTGTTTGAATCTTACTCCTGTAGGATTTGCCTGAAAAAGGGAATAGCATATTCAGCTAAGTATAGAAATCTAACTTACCATTTATTGGAGGGAGTGGAGGGAAAAGGGGAAAGAAAAAAAAAGGGTGGATAGAAGGGAAGAAATAAGTAGTAGGGGAAAAGGAAAAGAAAATGGAGGGGACTGATAGAAGGGATCAAAACACTACTGAGGAGGAAAAGGGAGAAAGGCAGAAAAGCATAAATGGTGTTAGGGAATAGTATTGAGAGAAAGACACAGATAGTAATCATAACTGTGAATGTGAATGGGATGAACTTGCCCATAAAATGGAAGCAGAGAGCTGAATACATGAAAAATCATTATCCTACAAGATATTGTTTACAAGATACACATTTGTACCAGAGGGATGGTAAATTAATTAAATGGTAAAGAGCCTTGAGTTTCCTGCCATATCAGAATCAGTGGAAGAAACTACAGAAAAGGAGATGCCTTTAGAATGAAATTTTTCTGTGATAGACAAATCAGAATTATTCTATTTGTCCATGGAGGGCAAAAATACGGGTAATAGCTAGAATCTGCAACAAAGAAACTTTAGGCTTGATGATAGTAAAGCATTCTTAGTAATTACAGCTACTCCATAAAAGAAATTATTTGTTTCAAGAGATTGTGAGTTCCCCCTCATTAAGCATCTTCATGCAAAGAATGGATGGCTACTTGATGAGTATGATGTAATGAGAATGTTTTTTTTTCCCCCAGGTACGTTTTGAAGTACTATTGATGACTTTTATAGTTTCTTTTAATTCTTATATTTGAAGATAAAATTTTCTGTTCAGCTCTGGCATTTTCATCAGGAAAGTTCAAAAGTCACCTATTTTATTGAATATCTATCTTTCCCCCTGAAAAATTATGCTCAATTTTGCAAGAACTAATACTTGGTTCTTGGTTGTAATCTGAGCTTTTCTGACTTCTTGAACATTGTATTTCAAACCCTCTGATTCTTTATTGTAGAAGTTGCTAAGTCTTGTGTAATCCTGACTGTGCTTCCTTGATATCTGAATAGTGTCTTTCTGGCTGTTTACAGTATTTTCTCCTTGACCTGATAGATCTGGAATTTGGCTACAATATTCCTTTAAGTTTTCATTTTGGGATATTGCTCAAGAGGTGATCAGTAGATTCTTTCAATGACTATTTTACACTCTGGTTCTAGTATATCATGGCAGTTTACCTAATACTTTCCTAAAAGATGCTGTCCAGGTTATTTTATTGATCATCACTTTCAGGAAGTCAAATAACTCTTAAATGATCTCTCTTGAATCTATTTTCCAGGTCAGATGTTTTTTCCTTCTATTTTTAAAATTCTTTTGATTTTGTTTGATAGAGTTTTGATGTTTCATAGAGTCATTAGCTTCTACTTGCCAGATTCTACTTTTTAAGGAATTATTTTCTGTAGTTTGCTTTTGTACATACTTTTCCATTTGGCCAGCTTTACTTTTAAGTGAGTTTTTTTGCTCAGTGGATTTTTTTCCATTTGGCCAATTCTATGTTTTAAGGAGTTGTGCTCTGTTCCTGGGGTACAGGGGATGCTATCCCAAGCTTTTTGCACTGGGGGCCATAGCCCTGGTTATTGGCTTTCTACACTGGGACCTCTAGAGCTGGCAGCTTGCTGACTGCTCTAGGGAAGCTCCTGTTGTGCCCTTGGTTCTGGGTCTAGCAATTCACATTCTCTGTTAGGGCTGGAGGCCTCTCAGGTGTCACTAGCTTGCTGAGCCAGAACTGTGGGATTTTGATTGCTGATCTGTGCTGTGAGTGTGTGTTCTCACTGGTTTGCCTGGACACTAAACGTGCTGAGCTGTGCTTCTCTTTTTCCCAAGCGAGGCAGACATTTCCTGAAGTTCTTCTAAGTTATCTTGGACTAGAAGAATGATCCAGTCCATATTTTTGCATATTCTTTTGCTTCAGAATTCATTTAGGGATTTGATTTAATGTTGTTTTCAAGGGAAGTTGGAGAATGCTGGCTTTTCTCCACCATTTTGGCTCTGCTCTCATAGTGGTATTTGTGGCTTGCCTGCTTTTCCCCACCACTTTCTCCCTTCACTACCTCCATAGCTATACTATTAGCTCTATTCCTCTTCTACTCCTGTCCTCAGAATATATATAACAATGCCTGTATCCAGGAGTTGTTAGACGAATCACACACATGTTTTCATAATGTATAACAACCAATATATAATTCTATTATACATAATTACATAATACACAAACACATAAAATAGAAATCTTATATATTTTTCTATGTGGTACCACATAGCTTATAGATTAAGTATTTATCACTACCGAGAGACCCAAGGGAAGAGGGAACAAGCGAAAGATAAATGAAATATGTAGGAAAGAAAAAAATTATGGAAAAAAGAAGAGAAAGGGAGAAATATGAAGAAATAGCATGCATGAAATAAGAAAAGAAAGAGAAAATCCATGAACAAATTCCTTACATACATCCTCATGTATCACTATGAATTCCTGGATAAATGGATTTGTTGGATAAGGCTTGGATCAGTATTGGTTGCTAGGTAATTGCAACTGGCCTTCTTCAAGAGTAATCCCTTTAAGCATCAGAATTAGAGAACTTCAGAATTATAAAGGACCGTAGATACCATCTAACTTGAAATTATTTTGCTCATTATTATTCAAAGTCAAGGAATAATTGTATTAATGTCTAATTGTTTCTAAAAAGTCATCAGATGAAGGAAATGATGTTCCTCCTCCTCACACTATAAAATAATTTTTTTAAAAGAGTGTTGAGGAGGCTGAAGCAGATGGGAGCTCTTGAGTGTTGGAATTATAATTTGCAGTGGGGATAAAACTCACCAAATTTCCTCTACTAAGTCTGGTAGTAGTATGGGGAGCCCCTGTTGGGAGTAGGAAAGGGAGGCCAAATGGTTTACATAGACCAGGTTGCATTAGGAGAAGTGAATTGATTGACCAAGGTTGGAAAGAGGGCAGTTCAAAATTTTATGCTGATCAGTAGTAGGATTTGGACCCAGTAGTGGGATTTAACCAGCAAGAGGAAACTAGAATGACCTCTTCATTGTCAGCCTGGGCAAAAAAAGGAGACTCAGTACCAAGAAAACAAGGTTATGTTATGATTGTACTAAAGGTATATTGTTGTTATTCAGGAGTTTCACTTGTGTCTGACACTTTGTGACCTTGTTGGAGTTTTCTTAAAAAATACTCAAGTGGTTTGCCATTTCTTTCTCCCTCTCACTTTGCGGATGAGGAAACTAAGACAAAGATGTTTAAGTATCTTGCCCAGGGGCACACAGCTAGTGAGTGTCAGGCTAAATTTGAACTCCATTCTTGCTGACTCTAGGCCAAGCACTCTATTTATTGTACCACTTTTCTGCCCACTAAGGTAATATAATTCCATTTAAAAATATTTGCCAAAAAGTAAAAGGTTAAACCTCGAATCCCAAATAAATATCCCAGAGTCATTTTCTTCTTTATAATGATAGTATGTATTTCTCTCCTTTGCCTTCTCCCAAGATGGCAATGACATAAGAGCATAGCTGAATTAAATATTGTATATTAATGTTATCATATATATTCAGTGGTCTGAGAAGTGGTGCCATGTAATGGAACGATGCTACTGGAACTAAAATCAAAGAATACCTCTTTTCATATCTCTTCTCTGAAACTTACCACCTCTCATTCTGGCAAATTATTTGACCTCCATGAGACTTAGTTTAATGAATTGTAAAACAGTCATCATGGATTAGGGTTTAGAGTGTTAGTCAGTTTTAGTTTAGTTAGTTAGTCAGTGTTTAGAGACTTAGTCAGGGGAGATCTGTATTCAAATCCCAACTTTAACAGTGGCTTTTTGTGTGATCATGAATAAATCACTTATCTTCTCTGAATGTCAGTTTTGTTATTTGTAAAACAAAAAATTAATAGCTATTTGTCATACTTGTTTTGAAATTTAAATGAGATAATACATGCTAAGTATTATGTAATTTAAAAATAATATAAAATGTTAGCAAATATTGTTAAAATAATGATAATTATGCACATTGAGTTCCATGAAGATTTCATTTTAATTAATTTTTTTGACTCTAGGTCTCCCAGTCTCCCCAAAGCAGGAAGTATAATAGCCACTCCCTACCCTGATCACACTACTGACTAGCAGGCAACTTTTAACCTACTCCATTTCTAACCTGAGCTGGCATGTCCTTCCTTAGGCTTCATGGTCCTTCCATCCCTCCCTAGATTGCTCAGTAGGTGCTCAGTAAGCATTAGTCCACCATAACTCAGAACTCCTGAGCTAAAACAATCCACCAGCCTCAATTACCCGGACAACAAGCATTATACTCATGTGCTACTGAGCTTTGTCATGAGGAAAGTTAAAATGTTTTGCAAATGTCAAAGAATTATTTGTGAGCTGTTGTCATTTTATTCAAATTAAATATGTGTATTTTCATTGTACAACCAATTTATTACTGGCTCCTTTTTCTAGGAAGCACCTCTAGACCTCCATTTAAATACAAGTCAGGTATTTTATAATCATAGGATATGTATAATATTATTTGTTAATGAAGTGAGATGTGATATAATAATTGATGCTATAGCATTGTTTATTTATAAATGTATCCCAAAAGTCTTAGTGCACTTCTAAGCTTCAAAAATTAAGATAATAGAATAATCTTTATTATATATACAGTCATATCAATCTTTCTGTTGCCATGAAAGACCAGACTTGAAGTAGGCTCTAGACTGAAATGGAGCAAGACAAAAGTCACATCTGTAGTTCTATGTAATAAACAAGGTTCAGGTGTAGCATATAATTCTGGATTATATGTCCCCAGAATATAGAAACAGCCAAATTTGCCCTTCTCAGAATCTAAAATCACCTTCTTAATTTATTATGATATAGCACATGATCTAGGAAATAAAATAGATCATGGAAGTGAGGCTACTTTGTATTTCAACTGAGGAAAATGAACCACAGAAAAATGATAAATTTTCTACAGAATGAAAAACCTGAGACTATGACACATATGACCTAATTCCCACTCAAGATATTGTGCTACCACACAGCAAGAGGTCCTTATTTCCTTTATAAAACACAGCCTTGAAACTAGAAGGGACCGACTCATGGGGGCAGAGCAAAGATGGCGGCATAGAAGAAGCAAGGCCCTGCAGCTCCTACACAATCACCCTAAACACCCATAAAATATGACCCCAGACAAAGTCTAGGACTCTCAGACTCACAAAAATGCAGAAAACACATCTCTCACGGAAGACAGCGTGACAGCAGTGGCTCATCAGTGCCGGTCAGGAGCCAAGGCCGGCCCAGCCTGAAGCCAAGAACGTGGCCAGGCCTGGGGTGGTAGGAAGGAGCCAAGCTGAGCCAAGCCGAGCCATGTGGCAGCCAGTTTTCAGAGGAGAGGATCTACCACCTCCAGCACCTCCACATCTGCCAAGGCGTGAGGAATGGGGACTGGAGAGGGGCAGCTTGGTGGGAGGGGCTCTTCCAGCAGGCCAGTAGTCCTGGAACAGAGACTGGCCTAGCCCCCATTTGGGGCTAGGCCAAAGGGAGGCCAGGAGGAGCTGAGCCTCCCAATCTGCAGCTTGAGTCTACTTCAGAGAAGATCTACCACACCTGAGGGAATCTTCACATAAAGCAAACCAGGATTAGAGATGGTCAGTGAAAGTGAAAGTGAAACTTTGAAACTTAATTTGGGGGAGGAACAGCAGTTTGGCCAATCTGCCCCCGGGGCAAGGAAGAAGGGGGGAAGGGAACTGCTGGAATGGGTGGCAGCCCCCACTGGGTGGCTTCAGAGCCCCTGGTCTGCAGACTCTGCAGGGGGGCTGAATTGATTGATCAGGGCCAAGTGCTCTTGCACTGAATGGCCTGGATCCAGATCATGGTCTTGGGTGGTGGTCCTGGGGGGTGCTTTTAGCAAGGCAAAGCTTGGGGGTGCTGTAACACCCTCCTAATAGCTCCAGGAGCTGGGAAAACCACAGTGATTTGGAACAGAGATTTCCTCCCTGGAAGCAGAGTTTCAGAGAGCTAAAAAAAAAAACCAACCAATTTATTGACTGGCCAACATGATGAAAAAGAAAGAAAATAAGAACAGCAATAGAACTTTAGGATCCTTTTTTGTGGACAAAAAGGATCAAAGCATGGAATGAGAGGAAGACAACACAGTCAGAACTCCCACAACAAATTCCAAGACACTTGAGGAATGCCTAGAAGTTATACATCAACTGAAAAAGGACTGTGAAAATCAAATAAGAGAAGTGGAGGAAAAATTGGGAAGAGAAATGAGAATGATGTGAGAAAATCATGAAAAGAGAATCAACAACCTGACTGAAGAAAACAACACTTTAAAGAATAGATTAACTCAAATGGCAAAAGAGGCCCAGAAAGCCAATGAGGAGAAGAATGCCTTAAAAAGCCGATTTTCTGAGATGGAAAAAAGAATCTCAAAAGCATTCTGAAGAGAATAATTCCTTCCGAATTATAGTGGAGCAAGTAGAAGCTAATGACTTTATGAGAAACCAAGATTCTATTAAACAGTTTCAAAGAAATGAAAAAATAGAAAGCAATGTGAAATATCTCCTTGAAAAAACCACTGACCTGGTTTTCTCCTGATCCAGGAGAGACAATCTGAAAATTATTGGGCTACCTGAATCCCATGACCAGAAAAAGAACTTGGAAAGCAACCTTCAAGAAATCCTCAGGGGGGGCTGGAGCCAAGATGGCAGCGTAGAAGCAGCAAAGCACCACAGCTCCCACACAAACATGCTAAAAAACCCAGAAAATGGGACACTAAACAGATTTTCAAGCTCCAAAACTCTCCACAAGACAGAAAGCACATTTGTTGCTACAGGTAGCGCAGCAGGTGGGGCTCTTCCCAGCAGTCTGGGAGCCAAGGCCAGACAAAACCCGGCCGGCTCAGGCCCTGGGGCATTGGGCGGGGAGCTGCATCTGTAGGAGAGCAGATTGGCTGCACTGGAGGCAGTTACCACATTTATCAGGCCAGAAGACAAAAAGGCTAAGAGAAAGGTGAGTGGATTTTGCTAACTGGGGAGGAGAAAAGTGGGTCGGGCCAAACTGCTCCCAGGGCAAGGAGGCAGTGGGAGGCAGCTGTAGCAGCAGGAACAGCTGAGAGCCACAGTGGCTTCCACTGAGCTGCTTCAGAGCGCTCGGCCTTCTGATAGCAGGGGGGCTGACGTGATCTATCGAGGCCAAGGGCTCTTGCGTTGAATGGCCTGGATCTGGATCGTGGTCTTGAGTGGTGGTCCTGGGGCGCGCTTTCAGTGAGCCAAAGCTTGGGGGGGGGGAGCTGCAGCATCCCACTAAGAGCTCCAGCAGCTGAGACAGCCCCAGCGATTTGGGACAGAGCTTTCCCACTCCAGGAAGGAGAGTTCCACAGAGCCAAAAAACCAAGCAATTAATAGACTGGCCAACATGAGAAAAAGGAAGCAAGCTAGGAACAGCAGTAAAACTCTAGAATCCTTTTTTATGTACAAAAA
>CM053601.1:58693250-58720209 GCA_028646575.1 Pseudocheirus occidentalis
CATAAACTGTAAATTGAGTATCTTGCTACACAGGAGAGTAGGGGGGATGGGGATGAGAGGGGGTGATGGAGGGAAGGGCAGGATGGGGGGGCGGGTTTCAGAAGCACACACCTCAGTAAAAGGACAGGGACAGGGCCGAGAACAAAACAAGGGGGGGTGCAGGATAGGAAGGAGTGATATACAATCAGCCTCTCACAATATGCCCACCATGGAGATGTCCTGCTTAATTACACATGTACAGCCCATATTGAATTGCTGCTCCTTCCAGTTGGAGTGGGTGACAAGGGAGGAATTGTAAGAATCTAGAATTTAAACCTTTATAATCAAATGCAACTGGGAAATAAGACATACAGGGACGGGGGTAGGGAGATCCTCCCTGCCTTACTAGAAAGTTAGAGGGCGTTGGAGGAGGACATAAAAGGGAAGAGATTGTGGGAGGGGCTTTAAGGTGGGACCACTGTTTTGGGATTGGGGGTAGGGGAAAGAAGGGGAGAAAATTTGTAACTCAAAACCTTGTGGAAATGAATGATGTAATCAAGAAAATAAATTAAAATTAAAAAAAAAAGAAAATGAATGATGTAAGCAAGAAAACAAATTTAAAATATTTTTAAAAATCTAGAAGGGAGAATGGGGTGGCTAGATGGCACAATGAATAGTGCACCAGCCGTAGGCTCAGGAGGACCTGCCTTCAAATCCAGCCTCAGACACTTAACACTTACTAGCCATGTGACTCTGGGCAAGTCACTTAACCCCAAGTGCCCAGCCTTCCTCCCCCCCCAAAATAATCCAAAACAACAAAACTAGAAGAGTCCAGGGGCAGCTAGGTTGCACATTAAATAAAGCACCTGTCCTGGGGTCAGAAAGACCTGAGTTCAAATCTGGCCTCAGGCATTTAACACTGACTCTGTGACCTTAGACAAGTCACCTAACCCCAATTGCCCTGCCCTTCCCCCTCCAAAAAACTGGAAGGGACCTCACAGGTGATCTAGTTCAATCCTCTGACTTTACAGATAAGGAAATCAAAACACATAAAAGGTAAGTCAATTGCCCAAGGTTTCAAATAAAGTATCCCTGACTCTGAATCTTCCTGAAGCAAAATATATCAAAACATAATTTCATGAGTGGCATAAGAGGTCTTCATTGTATAGTAGATTTCTCCCAGAAAGACTTCCATATGTTTGACAACCCACAGTCAAAATAAATAAATATGGTAAATGCATCCTAAACAGGAAGGTTGATGCACATAATGATAGGTATTCTTGCTCTCTAAATTATTCTATCATCCGGAGTAGAAGAAATTAATGCTTGGAAAAAAGTATAGTAACGGTGCAAATAGAGCAGTTTAGTAAAATATACAATTTCATGTGTAAATAGATAATGATATAAAATATACATAGTTTTTTTCATAGACTTATACCAAGTACCAAACCTGGAGAGGGGATTGCATTCAGCACAGGTAGATGATTTCTTTAATTTTTTTTTAACCAAAATCTCAAAGAAATAATATAGTAGTTAGATCCAGGGAGAATTTCCATAAAGACTGTACTTACCAGCTCAAAGTAGCCCTTCCTGCTAAATGATAAGGCTTTTATCATTAACCCAAACATTCTTGACATTTACTAGAAAATTAAAATTCCTGATATAATGACATTTCTGTAGCAGCTGAGAATCTTTCTTGAAGAAGGTGGGCCTGACAAATATGTTCTCAATGAATGATCTCTTGGGAATAGCTTTTATCAAGGTTATGTTCAAAATTAGTTTTAGTGTGATTATACTGAAGAACACCAATTTGAAATGTGACAGAATATCTAAGTGTTTTTAAGTTTAATAATCAGCCCTATGATCTTATGAACTACATATAAACACAAATATACACAAATATACATACACATATATAAATATACACACATACATGTATGTGTGTATATAACCTTATCAGTAGTTAAGACAATGATGGGAAAAGTGCACTTCAAATATTAGTTATTTATTTGACATCTATCATTTTAAGCTCTGGATACTCAATTCAAGGAGAATAGAAGGAAGCTTTTTTTTCTTTATGTAAAGTATATCAAAATACTCCTGAAAATTTTGACTATAAACATAAAACCAAAAAACAAAAAGGTGAAAATTTTCTTAAAATATCTCATTCTCTTTATATATGTGCACGTGTCTTTGAAAGGCAAAATGGCAGTGTGGGAAAACAGATAACCTCAAGAATTAGGATGAATGAAAATAGGGGTACAGAGTCAAGATGGCTGCATAGAAGCAGGAGAACTCCATCGCTCCCACCATAACCACCTTAAATGCCTATAAAATATGACTCTAAACAAATTTAAGGGCTCCAGAACTCATAAAATGACATAGAAACAAAGTTCCTGCTGAAGGCAGCCTGGCTGAGGGATGGAAAGGGCTCATTGCAGGATCCTGGGAGCAGAACCCAGCCCCATGTGGTTTTAGGCCTAGGCTACCAAGGAGAAGCCCAGGCTGGAGCTTTCAGGAGAGTGGATCACCAGCAGCTGTGGTGGTTTCCAGAATTACCATCCCATAAGAGCCAAGGACAAAGGAAAAAGGTCAGTGGAACTTGGAAAATTTTGTGGTAGAGGGTCTGGTCAACTGCCTCCAGAGCTCTGGCTGCAGATTTCAGGGGGATCAAGGGATCATTCAGAGGCTACGTGCTCTTGCCTTGAGCTGCCTGTACTGGGTTCACAGTCTCCGTATTGGTCCTGAGGTGTGTGACCAGTGAGCCAAAGCTGGTGCGGGCTATAGAGACTCTGGCTCCCTAATAGCTCCAGCAACTGTGAAAACCCTGGTGATTTGGGACACAGCTCTCCCCTCTGAAAACAGAGTTCTACTGAGCATGAAAGTCCAGTAACTGACTGACAATGTGAATGGGCAAAGGAAGTAAAGGAAGCTCAGTAATCCAACTTTACATTCTTTTTTGGAGGGACAAAAAGGATCAAAAGCATGGAATTGGAGGAAGACAACACAGAACTCCCACACCAAAAGCTTCCAAGAAAAATGTAGACTAGTGGGGAATGGAGCCAAGGTGGCAGAATAGAAGCAGCAATGTTTTGCAGATCCCACATAGCCACCTTAAGTGCCCATAAAATATGACTCTAAACAAATTTTAGAGCTCCAAAACTCACAAAAACACAGAAAACACAACTCTCACTGAAGCAACTTGGCACAAAGGGCTGATTGCAGCAGGCTGGGAGCTGAAAACAGCCCAGCCTGAAACCATGGCCTGCCCCCTGGGAAGCCAGGTGGAGCCACAACTGGAGTCTCCAGGAGAACAGATCAGGGCAGCTGTGGCAGTTTCCAGATTTTTCAAGCCAGGAGAAATAAGGACTAAGCAGAAGGTCATTGGAATTCAGCTAAATTTGGGGGAGAAAAGAAGTCTGGCCGAATGGCCCCAAAGGCAAGGAAGCAGTTGAAGTGGTAGGAGTGGCAGAAACGGCAGCCACCACCACCCAGCTGCTTCACATGTCCCAGCCTGCAGATTTCTGGGGCAGGGGTGGGGGCAAGTAATTGTGCAGAAATTAAGTGCTCTTGCATTGAGCAACCTGGATCAGATCATTGTCTTGGGTGGTGGTCCTGGTGTGCATTTTCAGTGAGCCAAAGCTGGTGGGGGCTGCAGCACCCCCATAATAGCTCCAGCAGCTGTGAAAACACCAGCAATTTGGGACAGATCTTTCCCCTCTGGAAGCAGGGTTCCATGGAGCTAAAAAAAATCAAGAAATTAATTGACTGGCCAACATGAGCAGGAAAAGGAAACAAACTAAGAACAGTAAATGAACTCTAGAATCCTTTTGGGAGGACAAAAAAGATCAAAGCCTGGATTGGGAGGAAGGCAACACAGTCAGAATTCCCACACCAAATGCTTCCAAGAAACATGAAGATTGCCTACAAGCCATAGATCAGCTTAAAAAGGACTCTGAAAACCAAGTAAGAAAAGTGGAGGAAAAATTGGGAAGATAAATGAAAATGATGAAAGAAAATTGTGAAAAAGAGAGTCAACAACCTCATTGAAGAAAATAACACCTTAAAGAACAGATTAACTTAAATGGCAAAAGAGGCCCAAAAAGCCAATGAGGAGAAGAACACCTTGAAAGGTCAAATTTGCCAAATGGAAAAGGAATGTCAAAAACATTCTGAAGACAATAAGTCCTTCATAATTAGAGTGGGTTGATGTTGTTGTTGTTGTTGTTGTTATTATTATTATTATTATTTACATGCAACTGGGAAATAAGATATACAGTCTCTGGGATAGGGGGATCTGTCTTGCTCTACCAGAAAGACAGAAGAGTAATGGGGAAGGATACAGGAGAGAGCAGATTGGAGGAGGGGGTATGCAGTGGGATTGCTGTTTGGGGGTAATGGGTGGGGAAAACTCGGGGAGATAATTCGTAATTCAAAATCTTGTGGAAATCAATGATGTAAATTGAAAATAAAAAATTAATTTTAAAAAAGAATAATTAAAAAGAAAGATTTAGGAAAACCTAAACCTCTGGGCAAGTCCTTCATAACCTGAGTGTATTTCCCTAGGTTCATTATTTAAATTCTAAGTCAACTCTCTAAGATTAAAAATTGCAAAAATAATTTTTATTGGTAGATGCTGTAAATGTATTTATTTATCTTTATTTTTCAGCATTCATTTTTTATAATAATTTGAGTTATATATTTTTCCTTCTCCCTTTCCTCCCCCTTCCCCAAGTTGAGAATGAAGAAACATTGTGATTCTTTTGGAATTGCCTTAGATAGTTGTATTGCTGAGAAGAGCAGTCTAACAAGAGCACAATGTTCTCCTGTTTCTGCCCAGTTCACTTAGTATCACTTCATGCAAGTGTTTTCAGGCTTTTCTGAAATCTGCCTGTTCACCATTTCTTTTTTATCTCTGTTTTTTTCTTTTCTTTTTTCACTTGTTTTTAGTTTTCAACATTCACCCACATGAGATTTTAAATTCTAATCTTTTCCCCGTCTCTGCCCTCAACTTCTGTAAGACCATATGCAATCTCATATAGGCTATATGTGGACAACCATATTAAGCCTATTTATACATAACTTATGTTGTAAAGAAGAATTCGAACCAAAGAAGAAAACCATGAAAAGGAAGAAACAAAAAAGAAAAAAAAGGAGGGGGAAAATAGTATGCTTTGATCTGCATTCAGACTCAATAGTTCTTTTGCTAGATGTGGATAGTATTTTCTTTTCTTTTTCTTTTTGGAGGGCAGGGCAATTGTGGTTAAGTGATTTTCCCAAGGTCACATGAGTACTAAGGGTTAAGTGTGTGAGGCTGGATTTGAACTCAGGTCTTCCTGACTCCAGAGCCAGTACTCTATTCACTGCACCACTTAGCTGCACCAAATTTCAATCATGGTTCTTTTGGAATTGTCTTAAATAGTTGTATTGCTGAGAAAACTTAAGTCTGTCAAAGCTAGTCATCCCTATATGTGGCTGTTATTCTGTACAATTGCTTCACGGATCATTAGTTTATTAAGTCATTCCAGGTCTTTCTGAAGTCCACCTGCTCATAATTTCTCATGGAACAATAGTTATTCCATTACATTCATATACCACAACTTGCTCAGCTATTCCCCAATTCTTAAGTATCCCCTCAATTTCAATTCTTGACCACCACAAAAAGATCTGCTATAAATATTTTTGAACATGTGAATCTTCCCACCCCCCAATTTTGATTGTCTCTTTGTGATACAGACCTAGAAATGATATGATTTTAGTTAGATGTTACTTATTAGTGTAAGAAAATCTCCATTAATTCCTATGCTCTCTAGTGTTTTAATACACATGGGTTCTGTATTCTGTCAAAAGCTTTTTTTTGCATCTATTGAGATAATTGTATGATTTCTGTTAACTTTGTTTTTGATATGGTCAATCATGCTGATAGTTTTCCTAATACTGAACCAGCCCTGAATTATTGCTATAGATCTGACCTGGTCAAAGTCTATTATCCTCATAAGTTGCTATAACCTCTTGGCTAATATTTATTTAAAATTTTTGCATCTATATCAATTAGGAAAACTGGTCTATAGTATTCTTTCTTTGTTTTGACTCTTCTTAGTTTAGAGATCAGCACCAAATTCATAGGACTTCTTCTTTGTCCATGTTCCCAAATAGTTTATATCTGCCTTTCTGCATTGAATTTTGTGTGCTTTAAGAATTAATAGATGGTCAATTTTTATGTATATTCCAAGTACCATTGTGAAAAAAGGTTTATTCTTTCTATCCACATTCAATTTTCTCCAGCAGTCTACCATATCTTTTTTCTAAAATTTTATTCACCACCTTAGCTTCTTTCTTGTTTATTTTATAGTTCGATTTATCTAGTTCTGAAAGGGGTAGGTTGAGGTCTCCTACTAGCATAATTTTGCTACTTTTGGTAATTCCCTTAACTTTTCTAAGAATTTGAATGCTATGCTGCTTGGTGCATATGTTAATATTACTTCATTTTATGTGGTATCTCTTAGCAGGATGGTGTTTCCCTCCTTATCTCTTTTAATTAGTTCTATTTTTGCTTTGTCTTTGTCTGAAATCAAGATTACTAAACCTCCCTTTTTTTACTTCAGCTGAAGCATAATATAGTCTGCTCCAGCCTTTTACATTTACTCCATGTACACCTCTCTGCTTTAGATGTGTTTCTTGTAAACAACATACTGTAGATTCTAGTTTTTAATACATTTTACTATCTGATTCCATTTTATGGGAAAGTTCATCCCATTCACATTCACAGTTATGATTAGTAACTGTGTCTTTATCTCCAACCTACTCCTGTCTCCCCAATTTATATTTTTCTTTCTCTTTTCTCTTTTTACCTCCTCATCAATATTTTGCTCCTGATCACCCCCTCCTTCACTCTGTGCTCACTTCTATGAGATCTTCCTTCCTTTTCTTTCCCCATTCCCCTACTACTTCTTCCCTTTCTTGCACAGTTCCTTTTATCCATCCCCTTCCCTTTTCCTTCTCCTTTCCCCCTCTAATTCCTCTGGGATAAGACAGATTTCTATACCCAATTCAGTATGTATGTTATTCTCTCTTTGAGTGAAATCTTATGAAAGCAAAGTGCAAATAATGCTTACCCCTCTCTCTTCTTTCCCTCTCCTGTAATAGTTCTTTGCTCCTCTTCATGTGATGTAATTTATTCTTTTTTCTCTCCTCCTTTACTCTTCTCCTAGTACAAACCTGTGACACTATTTTTAGAGGTTAGTAAGGGAGTGTGACAGTGTTTTACTGCTTATTCCACCATCTTGGTTCCCAAAAATCACACACACATACACACACACAGAGTATTTAGTTCCCCTTCAGTAACTCAAAACATTTTATTTTCAACTACTGCTAGATTTACCTCTACTTCTGATTTCATTAGTGCATTTCACTGTACCAAGGAAAATCTCTCTACCAGAGCAGAGCTACAGTTCTTTTGCAACTTTTAGTCTTATATATTTATCCAGGGAACTGAGAATTAAACAAATTATCATACTCATTATGATCTCCCTACCCCATATCTCCTTACCATAAATACATCCTTCTTAATGCTATCTAAGTGATTTTCATAGGAGTGATTGGATGATGTCTCTTCCCTATTCAATCAGTTCCCAAACTCCTTATTGACACTAAGGTCAGATACATTAATTTGTTTGCTTTTTAATACCCATTGTGACCTGGCCTCAACCTATCTTTCCAGTGTCATAATATATGTACCCCATGTATTGTGCTTTGTTGTACAGACTGCTCTCTTCTATGTTTCTCTAGCACAGACTCTGTACACTTTCTCCATGTGTTTATGCTAGCCACCTCCTATACCCTAAATATTCTTCTGTCTCAACTACTTTTCATAGACTATCTCTTTTTCTTCTGCATAAAACACTTCTTGACTCAATCATTCAACTGTTTCTCTACTTCCCTTAATACATTGCATTTGCCTCCTTTGTGTTTAGGTATGTACCTTTATTCTGTATGTAATGGAACTTTGCTGTACATACCCTGGTCACTTAAGATGGTGGCACCTATATGGGAGATAGCATGGTCTTACTTCTAGAAGGATATATTCTGTGCTCCTTTACCACATGGGTGGAAGCAGTTTCATTCTACTGGCCAAGTAGCCAAAACTATCTATATCTTTAAAACTACAAGTCTGAGACAGTCTCTGTATCTATTCCCAATTACATATAAGGGGTGGTTTGTAAACAAATAGCATAGATACCACACACTAAGTTGAGTTTGGGAACCTTCCCTTCCCTATTTAGACCTTGTGGCCCCCATGACTAGGATGAATTTGGGAGGAGGTACATCTCCCCCTCCCCCTTTAGGCCTTATGGCTTCAAGAATCAGGCTTTGGGAACTGGGCTATTTTCTTTGCTTCTATTCATGAAACATGTGGTAGAGTCTTCAGATCTGGGAACTAAAGCCATGGTAACCTTGGAACCAGGATTCCTAGCTAATAATGCTGTTGTCCCAATAAGGAAGCCTTGAGAAGCCAAGATGTCAGGACTTGAATCTAATGAAAGGGAACTTGGTTGGACTATATCATATATAGGAACTGAGATAAACTGTGAATGCAAAATCTCATACTAGATATGGAGATGGTAGTTAGGGATTGGAGAATTATTTTCTATATTCTAGATATGTTTGTGTATTTAATTTTCACATACCTTTGAAGGAAATATTCTTTTGTAAAAGGTACTTCAGTCATTAAGTGGCTAAATGAAACTTTGGTGCTATAGATTCCTTAACATTCCTTAAAATTGAATACAGTCAATTGTGCTAAAAGTAAATTATTGATGCCCCTTAATGGCCTTAAGGGTACCAGAGAACCCTGGAGAGAGAAAAAATAAATATATTTCACATCCACACAATAGGAGCTAGGGTAGACATCATTACATCTCTGTGTTAATAAGTGTATCACTATTCCAACAGAAAATGAGTTCTTTCAGAACTAGGAAAACATTGTATACAGCAACAGCAACTATGGGCAATGGTTAACTGTGATTGACTTAGCTCTTCTCAACAATACAATGATTGAAGACAAATCCAAAAGATTCATTATGAGAAATGTTAACCACATCCAGAGAAATAACTATGGAGTCTGCATGCAGATCAAAGCATACTATTCTCAGTTTTTTTTTGTATTTCCTTTTCTGTGTTTTCTTTTTTCCTGGTTTTTGTTCTTTCACAGCATGACTAATGCAGGAATATGTTTAATGACTCCTGTATCAGATTGCATACTGTCTTGGGGAGAGGGAAGGAGACAGAGGAAGGAGAAAAATTTGGAATTCAAAAGTTTACAAGACTTAATATGGAAAACTACCTTTACATGTAATTAGAAAAAAACTGAAATACTATTAAGGGACCCAGGGAGGAAATGAACTCTTTGAAAAAAGGAATTGTTTCATTTTTCTTTATTACTATCATCTAGTGTAGTCCTTAAGCACATAAAATATAGTTAATTAATATTGGTTTGTATTCTGAAATGCCAAAGACATGGTTTGAATCGCAGGCTTCCTGATTCTGATGATATCCTCTCTGGGCCATATTCCCTTTCATAAATGCATACAAGAAGATAGAATCTACAGAATACATTGGTTTTAATCTCAAATATGAGAGTACATTTTGTACTGTTCCTTGTAGACCTTGAAATTGTGTGTGTGTTTACACATTTATCTATAGAAACACATATATATATATACATATAATTTCAAGGATTACAAAGTATAGGTATTTATCACCTATCATTAATGAAATGAGATTATATTCAAAAAAATTTTATACATTAAAAAAAAGCCAAATTTTGGGAAAACTCTTATTAGCAAACCTAGAACTGTATCTATTTTGTGCTATTAATTGTTTTCTTTTCTAGATAATGTACTTATGCTGTGGAGATTGGATTTAAACAGCAGTATACTTAAATCCATGTAATTCCATTAAATAGAAAACATTTTCCTACAAACCTCTGACTCCAGTCATGAGAAAGCAGTAGTCATGCTCTGGGCCTTTGTTTCCTCATCTAAAAGTTGGTAAAACCTATTTCAGAAAACCTTGAAGCTCAGTTGATGTGTGTAGAGGGTTTGCACAACTTAAAGCTCCTATCTGTTATATTATTGTTCCCCTTTTGTGTGCTCTTTTACATTTTCTCAATCATATTGGCATAATCAGAAAATTTGCATAATTGAGAAAATTCTGGAACATTCTATTCTTCAAGTGCTTTGATCAAATAATTATAGTACAAGCATATGTTATTTAAGTGGTGTATGTATATGAACCTTATATCTGTCATTTGCATGACTCTTATTTTACCATAAAATATCAGGGCACTGGAAATCAAAAGAGTTGAGTCTGAATCCTTGTTCTGATACTTATAATCTGTGTGACTTGGACATGTACTTTTCTCTCTGGCTTTCAGGTTCTTCATCTGCTCAATAAAGGTTTGTATGTGTGTGGAATGAGTGGATTAATTGAAGTATCAGATCCTTTCATCTCTCAGTCCTTGCCCTGTATAAGATTCTGTGATTTTCAGCATTATCCAATTTTCTGAAACTTTGAGTTTTTCTATTATCAATATCACAGAAGTCTATATAAAAGACATGCTTCAACAACAGCAGTAGGAAGGCATTGAACTATCTAATAAAAAGATAGCCATGTTATTGGAGAAAGCACATCTTCAAACAATTTGGCCCACACAGATGGAGTTGACTTATTTGAATTAAATTTACAGCTGACTTGGAACAAACTAACACTAGCAGGATATGGAGCATTGCAACCATTTAGCTATAAAGAGACATAGAAAACTTATCTGCAATTATTTGGGCAATAAACAGGACAATAATTTTAGGAAGCTAAGGTTCAAAGTCAAAAGCAGAGTAAGCCATTTCTGTAAACTAATTAATCTCAGAAGGCAGCAAGTTTTGTATGAAACCTACTGTAGGCAGAGAATCTGTAAGTGGAGCAATTGAAGTCTTAGGCATGTTCTATGCCAGAGAGGTAATATAGTCTACTGGCTAGAGTGTTGCACTTGGATTCAGGAAAATTGGGATTTACCTGCCATCTCGCACATTTAGTGATCTTGTGACTACAGAAAAGTCTCTTAACTATTTATTAACTTCAAATGTTATATTTTTCTTGTTTATAAAATGGAAATAAATACAGGCATAATTACTTTCCAGAGTGATAGTACAGCTCAGTATAATTCTTTAATATATAGAAAGTGCTATGCAAACTTAAAGTTCTATAGAAATGTCAATTATTACTATGTTATGTCATGTATAGGACAACTAGGTGGTGCAATGGATAGAGTTTCAGTTTTACTGAGGTCAGGAAGATATCTTTCTGATTTCAAATCTAACTAACTCTATGATTCTTGTCAATTCACTATCCATTCAGTGGATAGAGCACTGGGCCTGGAGTCAGGAAGATCTGAGTCAAATATGACCTCAAATAGTTATTAACTGTGTGACCCTGGGAAAGTTATTTAACCTTTGTTTGTCTTAATCCACAAGAGAAGGAGATAGAAACCTACTCCAGTATATTTGCCTAAAACACCCCATCGATAGCATGGTCCATAGGGTCATGATGAGTCAGGTATGATTGAACAACAATCACAATAATCTCATAGGTCAGCTAGGTGGCGAAGTGGATAGTGCTCTCTCTGTGGGTAGATTGCATTTTTTTCATCGTGAGTCCTTTGGAATTATCTTGTATCATTGTATAGTAGACAAGTTTTAGACAGTTGATCATCACTACAACATTGATGTTTCTGTGCATTATGATCTTCCAGTTCTTCTTACTTCACTTTGTAACAGGTCATATATGTCTTTCCATGTATTTTTATGAAACCACTCCCCTCATCATTTCTTATAGCACAATAGTATTCCATCACAAAAATATACCACAGTTTGTTTAGCCATTCCCCAATCAATGAGCATCCTCTTAATTTCTAATTCTTTGCCACCACAAAAAGAGTAGCTACAAATATTTTTGTACATGTAGGTCCTCTCCTTAAGTATATAGACCCAACAGTGGTATCATTGGGTCAAAGGGCACACACAGTTTTATAGTCATTTAGACATTGTTCCAAATAATTTTCCAGAATGGTTGGACCAGTTAACTACTTCACCAGGAGTTCATTAGTATACCTATTTTTCCCATATCCCCTCCAGCATTTGTTACTTCTCCTAACTGTAAGACTATCTCACAATTTTTTAAATTTGCATTTCTCTAATAAACAGTGATTTAGAGCATTTATATATGACTTTAGATAGCTTTGATTTCTTCTTTTGAAAACTTCCTGTTTATAACTTCTGACCATACACAAATTGGAGAATGGCTCTGATTTTTTATAAATTTAACTCAATTCTGTACTCAGCATTTATTTGAGAAATGAGACATATATCAGAGAACTATGCTGTAAATATTGTTGGTATCATTTCATTGTCTACACTACCTTTTAGCAGAATATATTTTTCCTGTTTATCTCTTTTAATAAGACCTACTTTTGCTTTTGCTTTGTCTGAGCATGGCTGCAACACCAACTGTTTGTTTGTTTGTTTATTTATATATCTATTCATTTACTTGTATATCTATCTATCTATCTATCTATCTATCTATCTATCTATCTGTCTGTCTGTCTGTCTGTTTGTTTATTCATTCATTCATTCATTCATTGAATTATCTGCTTATTCATTCATTCATTTATTCATTAATTTTTTCATTTATTTATTTAAATTTTACTTCAGCTCTGTGTGTGCCTTTATTTTCAAGTGTGTCTCTTGTACACAAGTTATACATTTTTTTAAAATTCTGGTTTCTAATCCATTCTGTTATCTGCTTTCATTTTGTGTGTGAGAATACTCCATTCACATTCACAGTTATGATTACTGTTTCTTTCCCTCCATCTTATTTTTATCTATTTATACTTCTCTCTTTTTATCTTATCCATCCTCAAAATTCTGTTTTACTTTTGGCCACTACTTCCCTTAAACCACTCTCTTTTTATTGTCTCTCCACCTATATATCTCTTCTCTCCTTACCCTCCTATTTCTCTTTTGGGTGGGTTACATTTCCTTAAACCATTGACTGTGGATATGCCTCCTTTTTTGAAACAATTTCAATGGGAGTGAGGTTTAAACATTTACTTGTCACCTCCCCCCCCCCCATTTTCCCCTCCAATCAAAGACTTTTCCTTGGGCACTTCTTTTACATAAGAAAATTTTTCCCACTCTAATTTCCCCTTCCCCTTTCTCCCAATGCAGTCCTCTTTCTTATTCCTTCATTTGGGGTTCCAAAATAATCAATTCATGTATATGATGTCTGTCTATCTAAAGTCTTTTTAACTGCCCTAATAAAAATTTTAGGAGATACATTTTTCATCTTCCCATATAAGGATATGAATAATTTAATTTTATTGAATATCTTATGCTACTCTTTCAAGTTTAACTTTTAATGTTTCTCTTGAGTCTTGGGTTTGAATGTCAGTTTTTCCATTCAACATCAATAATGATTAAAAGTCTTCTATTTCATTTAAATCCATTTCTCCCCTAAAGACTTTTTTTCATTTTGCTCTGTAGGTTACTCTTGATTGTAATCCTAGCTCCTTTGCCTTCTGTAATATCATATTCTAAGCCCTAAACTCTTTTTGGATGGAATCTTGTTTGATACTGACTGTGCCTTCAAGATGTTAATTTTCTTTCTTGAGTGGTTGAAGTATTTTGTCTTTGACATGGAGCTTTGTAATTTGGCTATAATATTCCTGTGAGTTTTCATTTTGGGACCTCTTTCAGGAGGCAATTATTAGCTTCTTTCCATTTCCATTTTATTCATCAGGACACTTTTCTTTGAAAATCAGCCAAAAGATGTGGTCTAAGATGTTTCACTGATCATGGTTTTCAATTGGACTAATAATTTTGAAATTATCTCTCAATTTATAGTCCTGGTCATTTGTTTTTCCAATGAGATATTTAGCATTTTATTGTTTTTTTTTATTCCTTTTGCTTTGTTTTATTGTTCTTGATGCCTCATGTAGTCATTAGTTTCCAGTTATCCAATTTTAATTTTTAGGGAATTATTATATTTTCAGTGAGATTTTGTGTCTCTTTTTCCATTTGGTCAATTCTGTTTTCAAAAGGAGACTTTTTTCTGTGATTTTTCCCCTCCTTTTCCATTTGGCTTAATTCTGTCCTTTCAGGAGTTTTTTTCTTCAGTGAATGTTTGTACTTTTAAAAACCAGCAACAACCCACTAGACCAATTCTGTTTTTAGCTATTATTTTCTTCAATATTTTTTTTTTGCTGAGCCTCTTTTACCAAGGTGTTTATTCTCTTTTCATAATTTTCTTGTATCATGCTCATTTCTTTCCCCAGTTTTCCCCCTATTATTTTTACTTTCTTTAGCCCTTCTATGCATTCTTTTTGGGATTTGGTTCAATTTGCATTTATCTTTGAGACTTTTTGTACTTGTTTTCATATGGATATCTTCACCTGAGCTTATGTCTTGGTCTTTCCTGCCACCTTAGTAGCTTTTTATGATCAAATGCATTTTGTGTTTTTTTGCTCATTTTCCTGTCTTTTTCAACTTTTAAATTCATGTTAAAAGAGGATTCTACTTATTTTGGTGTGAGTGGCACTATTTCAAGCTTCAGGATTTTCATATTGCTCTTTTCAGATTTACTTCTGGAGGTCTGCATGTTTTTGGTGCTTCCAAGGGAATGTGATAATGGGTTAGCTACGGTCACTACCATCTTGGTCTTCTCTATTTTCTTTCTCCATGAAGAGCACCTGGTCACCTGTACCTCATAAGTGCTAGTGCTTTTCTTTGCCTTAAGACTGTGATCCAAAGCCCCTATTCTCTTATGGTAACCACTAGCACTGCTCTCCACCCAGAAATTGGGACCCAGAATTGTGTATGGGAAATAAAGTTGTTAATGAGTGTCTATTGTAACCAGTGCCAGCAAAGGGTCTTCTGTAATCTCTTTCTGATCAGTTGTCTGTCCACTTTAGCATCTTTCGGTGGAGTGTCTGAAGCTGCTCATGTGTCTGCTATATGTGTGGACTCTGAACAGGCCTCCACCTCTGTGTCATAGACTTTTGTCTCAAGTTTTCTTAGGCAGGAAATTTCTCACCCTGACCTTTTATTGGCTCTGCAGCTTCAAAAATTTGAATTGAGACATTATTCTAAAGTTGTTTGGAAGGAATGTTAGAAGATTTTTGCTAGGTGAATTCCCTTAATGTACTACCTTTTCTCTGCCCCCTGGCCTACTTTTAATTAATACATTATTTGGGGTGGATGTATTCAGGCAATACTTGAACCTCTGATGTGAAGGCCACAGGGCACATTTGGGCAGATGGCTTAAACCAGATTCAGGGTAACCAAGGAACTCATATCCATTGATGAGTTGGTGTGGGTTGTCCACCCCAAGTATGTGAATACTTCTTTCAGTAGAATGGGAAGATAAGAACAATTTGTTCCAATGGCCATGAAGGCAGCTGAAGCAGAGCTGTGGAGCACTTAGAGACTGCTTACGCCTTAAAGGTAGTCATCTACTGTATCCTAAGCCATCATTAGTCATCTGTACTTTTGTCTTGCTACAAGACTTAGATTTTTTTGGAAGAGAGAGTTAGGCGGATAACTTCATGCAACTAACTCCAACTCAATTAAATCCAATTTAATTGTTATTTAAAAAATCACTCATACAATTTTGTCATTTACCCATAAATGATGAGGTTGGCACATGCATTGACAGTTTGTTCAGTGTAGGGGAGACTCCAAAAGAAAGTGTGGGAGAGAAGAGATAATATACTGCCCATCAATGTGAATATTTACAGATCCATTGTGCTGATGTCATTGTATAGTTATGAAACCTAGAAAGTATATCAGAACCATGCCAGAAAACTGAATTGCTTTCTATTTGGATTGTCTTAGGAAGTTTATGGAAGACAGATGGTAAAATAAGGACTCTGAGGTCTTTTCTTGAGCTAAACTGCCAACTATTCAAATGCTATTGCAGATAGCTCAACTTCTGAGGATTGGTCATATTGTTCAAATGCCACATGCATATTTTTCTAAAAGACTACTTTATGGAAACCCATACAAGGCAAGTTCTCATGTGAAGGTCAGAAGAAATTACAAGGAAATTCTTAAGGTCTCTTTGAAGAACTGTTGAATCAATTGTGTGACAGAGGAAACAATGGACCACACAGCATGGCATTCCTCTATTGAAGAAATCATTGTTCTCTATCACCAAAGAATTGTAGTAGATCAAAAGAACTGTGATAAACACAAATTTAGAGATTTCTCCTCTCTAAATGTTCATGTGGACTATTTGTGCCTGACATGTGAGGGAGCCTTCTGAGCTTGTACTGGTTTGATAAGTCATATTTGAACACACCATAACTTGACTCCAGCAGAGTGATGTCAGGAGGGTTCTTTCAAAAATGAAAAGCAAGAACCAATAAAATTGCTACAAATTTGTGCATTGTATATTTGAATTTACATGAAGGGTGTAAGAAGAAAACTTACTCTATATTTTCATGAATATATTTTTATGAACCTAACATCATCTAGTTCCCAATATTATTATTTCAGAAGTATAGAGAATGCTTAATAGAAAATTATTGATTGTAAAATTTAAAATAATTTACCTAAATTTTCAAAATTACTAATCAATCGGTCAAAAAGAATTTATTAAGCACTGGCTTTGTGCTAGCCACAGTGTTGAGTGCTATCAACTTAAAAAAAAGGCAAAGTAAAACAAAACAAAAGCAAATTTTAAAAAAGATTCTGTTTTAAGGAAGCTCACGGTCTAATATGGTTGATTTTTAATCTTTTAATTATTTTATTCTGAAAATGTTAATATATTCTGAATCAAACATCTTATAGATTTTATACATTTTGAAAATCTTTACATGACTAGGATATTTCTTGGTATTTAAAAGACATGGACAATGTGAAGTACTCTTGAAAGATAATGCTGCTTGAAATTCTAATACCTTCAAGGACAAAGTAGTATTTGTGAGTGGTTTAATGTTTAACACTTTATGAAAACAGAAATATTTTGTACTTTTGCAAAACCTTAGGGTGCATAATCTTGGTAATTATGAAAACACAGGCATCATTGAAGGGGTAGAAAACTAATAAGTTCTTTTAAAAGGAAGGTTCAACATCACAATGTAACTTCAATAATGGGTACAAGCAGGTGCTTAATGATACTCATCATTTGAGCCTCCACTTCTTATTCTGCTTTCAGCAAAAAGCAGTGATGAAAAGAGCCCCTGTCTCGAGGAGAAACAAGTAAGAAACTATCACGTCTATAGTTCAGGAATAGAATAAAATTGAACAAATTAGAGACCATATCAAAAGTGCTGCCATGAAAAAGGATTGAAGCACAGGGAGGCATTCTAGAATTCAAAATACATCAGTGTAGATAAATAACCAGTCATAAATCAACAAACATGTCAATGCATGCTACATCCTAGTCATATGCTGAGCACAAAGGATACAAAGAAGGTTGAAAAATATGGTCTCCAGCCTAAGGAAACTCCCATGCTAAAGGGAATTACAACAGGCAAACAAATATGCACACACACATATATAATATACTGTGTATGTGTGTGTGTGTGTATATACCGTGTATGTGTGCGTGTGTGTGTGTATACTGTGTGTGTGTGTGTGTGTGTGTGTGTGTGTGTGTGTGTGTACTGAATAGGTAGTTGGAAGGTAACCTGGTGGGAAGGCCCCTTGAATAAGGTGAGACTTTTGCTGAGTTTTGGAGGAGTTCAGAAGGTAGAAATTACTTAGGAGTGCATTCCAAGTATGGAGTTAAACTGTTAGAGCGTCATGTTCAAGGAACAGCAATTAGGCCAATATATGTCTATCATAGAGATGGTTGAAGTGAGTAAAGTGTCAGAATAAAAGAATGGTAGGAAGGGACCAGGTTGCAAAGGTCTTTAAATGCCAAGCAGAAATTTATATTTTACCATATAATTAATAGGGAGAAACAGGTATTTATTAAGTAAGGTGTAATATGGTTAGAACTGAACTTAGGAAAATCACTTTGGCAGTTATAGAAAGGCTAGACTAGAGTGAGGAGACTTAAGACAGAGAATGCAACAAGAAGGCCATTGAAATAGAACAAATAAAAGCTGATGAAGGCCTCTTCTAAGGTGCTGACTATGTGACTGGTAAGCAGAGTGATTATAGGAGAGATGCTGTGAAAATAGAGAATTAAAAATAAAACTTGACTAAGTGTTGGATATATGGAGAGAGTGTGTTATTGCAGAACACACACACAAAATATAGGCTTTACAGCTAAGAATAATCTACTTAGCAAAACTGAGTATACTGCTTGTTGTTGTTCAGTCATTTCAGTCATGTTTGACTCTCAGTGACTCTGGGGTTTTCTTGACAAAGATACTGGAATCAGTTTCCTTTTCCAACTCATTTTTACAGAAAAAGAAACTGAGGTTAACAGAGTTAAGTTTCACAGCTATTAAGTATGTGAGGCTGTATTTGAACTCAGGGTTTCCTGACTTCAAGACCTTCACTCTATCCACAATGTCACCTAGCTTCTTCTGAGTATAATGGCAACAAATATGTATGTGTGTGTAGAGCAAAGACCCTAAAGGAAATACAGGACTTTTCAACAATATTGATGACAAATAACAGTTGCACAGAAACTTTGAAGATCAAAAAAAGGAGTTAAGAGAAAAGTAAAATGGCAAGTAGGAATGAGCAATGATAATTAACCAAGGAAGAATAAACTGCTTGCATTCTAATTGGGAGAGATAAGACCTTTGTCCTCAAGAGTCTTATCATTATCAAGATCAGAGATAGTATTTAATTAGACCACATCAGAGAGTGGTTCAGTTATGCTTTGATGAGCTTTGAAGAAGACTGGAAAGGGAAGAGAAGATTAATCACAATGTGAGGAAGAAAGTTTGGGAAAGTTCTTACATAATAACTATGTACAAGTAAATATCTATACAAACAAGAAGGGGACAAGGCAAGCAGCTGACCCTTCAACCTCACTCACAATTAAAGCAAAGAAAAATAAAAACACATGTATATTTACAATTGGATTTACATGTTTCCTTGTGTGAGATGATTTGCCCCATTTTACATCTCCCATCCCTCTTATCTAGGTATAATCCTCTTTCACACCCCTTATTTTTTTTATCACCCCATCAACATCAACTTATACCCATGTCCTCTGTCTATGTATAATCCTAGTAACTACCCCAGTAGTGATGAAGTTATTAAGAGTTTTAAGTATCATGTTCCTATATAAGGATACAAATAGTTCTTCTGTTCTTTTTTTATAGTTTATCTTTTTATGCTTTGCTTGGATTTTGATTTTGGAAACGAAATTTTCTGTTCAGCCCTGATCTTTTCATTAAGAATATCTGAACATCTTCTATTTCATGGAATATCCAAATTTCTCCTGAAGTGTTATACTCAGTTTCAGTGGGAAGGTGATTCTTGGTTGTAATTTTAGCTCTGTTGCCTTCCTGAATGTCATGTTCCAAGTGCTCAGATCCTTTTATGTAGTACCTGCTAAAACCTTTGTAATCCTGACTGTGGCTCTACAATATTTGAATTGGTTTTTTTGACTGCTTCTTATGATTTTTCAATCTGGGTGTTCTAAAATTTGGTTATAATATTCCTGTGAGTTTTCCATTTGGGATCTCTTGAATTCTGGAGGTGATCTGAAGATTCTTTTGATTTCTATTTTACCCTCTGGTTTGAGGACATCAGCTTAGAATATAAGTTTTATTTACTCATTGAAAATATATTTTTAAGAATGATGCTTCATAATGTTTGCTGTACTTTGTTGTAGACTCTGGGGACATAAAGCAAAATAGCTTAGTTTTGGCCCCGAAATATCTTACATTCTACTGGGAAAAGATAGCAAATACATATAAGACTAAACACAAAATGTCAATGTAAAGTACACTTTTGTGAAATGATCTTATGGTATAGGGAAAAAAGTTCAATTTTTCTCATGGAGAATCCAATCATTTCTGCAAGACTATTTTCACTGGTTTTTAAATTAGTCTACAACTTAGTTTGTGCCTCTCATGTTCTGTTTCCTAAATGAAATAGAACCTTATTTACTTTCAATTCCATTTGGACAGATAGATTCTAAAAACCTCAATTAAATCTTAATATATAGCTCCCTACAAAAAAATAAAATCATGTATTAGCTTCTTCAAGTGTTGGATCAAGAAAAGCTGATTAAATGGCTTCTTTGGCCTCACCCTCTACACAGGTACTGGCAGAAGTAAAAGGAAAGCAAGATAAAGCTTTTTTATTTTAATTTATATGGTAACTAATCTAATTTGCTTAGGGAAATGGAATGGAGAGAGATATGTATAACAATTCTTGATCACAGAACAAAGATTAGTTTCATCTAATATCTTGGCCTAGTATCCAAATTTTCAAATGCCTAATGGACTTGATCCCAAACACCTTCAAGAAGGATTATTGTGATTTTGGTGGCTTGTTATTATCGAAGGCAAGAATTCAAAGATAAAAATCCAGAATGTGTACAACAGAGAAGCTGCTATTAAAAACAGTGGAACTCTTGCAAGACAATGATTCTCAAGTCTGTCATCCACTGTATAAAACCTTAAACAAAAAAATTTCCAAGTTCCCTAAAAAAAAGATTTTTCATTAAATTTAATTCCAGGAGTCACAGAATCATCTAAATATCTTGTTACAATTGGAAGGAACTTTAGAGATTACTTACTAGGAAATAATGAACATTCAAAAATTTTAACTTTATTTGAACATAATGAATTTCCTTTCTAATACTATATATTTTATTTTATGCATAATTTCTCTGAGAAGGGGTTCTAGTGAGCTCTACAGGCTGCCAAAATCCATCACAGACAGACAGACATACAGACAGACAGATAGACAGAGACACACACACACACACACACACATACACAGACAGGATAAGAACTCTTGATTATACTCCAACCTTTTCCAAAGGTAACTGAAACCTGGAGAAGTGAAGCAGAAGTAAAAAAAAAAAAGAAGTGCATTCTAATGACTATGATACTGGATTTGGAGGCAGAATTCCTGCTTCTTTTAGAAATTTGCATCTCCAGAAATCCTACATCTTTTAATTATTCCTTGTATAGAAATGTGTGTGCGTGTGTGCATGTGTGTGTGCACGTGTACATTTGTTCATGTTTTATTAGTATCCATCACTTCATGACTCATTTGAATTTTCTTGGCAAAAATGCTGGAATAGTTTGACATTTCCTTCTCTAGTTAATTTTACAGATGACAGACTGAGGCAAACAGGGTTACATGACTTTACCAAAGTCACACAGTTAGTAAGTGTCTAAGGCCACAACACAAGAAAATGAACGTTTCTAACTCTAAGCCTGGCACACCACATTATTCACTGTATGAGCTAGCTATTACATCTCTTTCTCTCTCTCTCTCTGTCTCTCTGTCTCTCTCTCTCTCTTTCTCTTTTCTCTGATACATAAAATATGGATATTTATATATGTGTATGTATTAATATAGATTTGAGTGTGTATTTACTCATGTATATATTTATGTATGTGTTTGTATTTATATATGTTTATAGGAGTTATGAGGTTCCTATCTAAGTTAACAATCTGATTATAAAAGATATTATAAAGTTCATGAAGGCACATTAAATATTCTAATTTATTGATGAAGATTTAGAATAATTTCCTTACAACATTCACCTTTTCAAAACAAATATTGTAATTTAAAACACTAAACTATATAGAACCAAAGGGACTATGTAAATATGGATTATTACTGTGGAATCCTTGTGATGATTTGAGTTATAATCCATACATTGTATGAAACTATCGACAGTTAAAGAGTGAATCCCTTTTACCTAATCCCTTTTACCTAAACTCTTTGCACTGTGAAGGCTCAACTCACCTACACACAGCTTCCACCTCTCAAGACCTAACTATGGCATTCTTTTCTAAAGAAGTTTATGTGGCTCTCTGCTGCCTTAAGGATCAAATACTTTCTATAGCATTTAAAGTATCCACAGTTTGGTTCCAGTCTATCTTTCCAGGCCTGTTATATGACTTTTCTTCATTCACTAAATGTTTCAGCCATGCTTCCTGGTCCTCACATATACCATCCCATGTCCTTTCCCTTCTTTGCATAGACCATGTTCCATACTGGGAATTCTTTCCCTCCTTACCTCCATCTCTTGGAACCCCAAGGACCCATTAAACTGTAGTTTTCCTGGTGCTTTATTGAACAGAAAAAATATTTCTCCCACAAAAAATTTCCCAGTCCAAATCACTGCATATTTATTTTTTATATAACCTATATCTTATCATCTGTGACCATGTCTCTCTTCTAGCCCATCCATTATTCAATCACTAATGTTATTTCCAAAGCAGGCCAGGTTACTCAACTCTTCAATAAATGCCAATGCCAACTTCTTGCAACCAAGACCAAACACAAATGCTCTGTTTGACCTACTGGACTGTTCATAACCTCTTATCTTTCCAGTCTTCTTGCACTTTACTAAATACAGTCTTATCTAGTAGTACCTGACTCCTGGCTTTTCCATGAATAGAGCACTCTATTTCTCAGCTCCAGGTATTTTTTTCCTGGATGTTCCTCATGTCTGGTACTGTCTTCTAATATTGTACCAGTCCTGCATTCCTAGTGTAAATTCCACTTGGCCATAGTGTATGAGTTTCATAAAACTTGCAAGTGTTTTATTTAAAATATTTTTAATTGACATTCATGAATGACACTGTATAAGTTTATTTCTTTGTTTTTACTCCCCTGGTTTAGGTATCAAAACAATAACTATGTCATTTACAGAGTGGATCTCCAGCAGCAGTGGCAGTTTCTAGAATTATCAACCCATAAATGCCAAAGAAAAAGTAAGAGGTCAGTGTAGAACTCTGTTGGAACTTGGGGGACAGAGGAGCAGATCCAGCCCATGTCCCTGAAGCTAGAAGTAGTGGAGGGGCAGTGGCACTGCATCTCCCTCCACATGCCTGCTTCAGAGCTCCTGGCCTGCAGATCATAGGGGGACCAGTAAAATATTCAGAGGGTAATAACTCTTGTTTTCACCTGCCTGGATCTGGATTGCAATCTTGGGTGGTGGTCCTGACATGTGTGAACAGTAAGCCAGAGTTTTGGGGGGCTGCAGAGACAGCATCCTCCTAATAGCTCAAGCAGCTGCTTAAACCCCAGTGATTTGGGACAAAGCTCTCCCCTCTTTAAGAAGAGTTCTACTGTGGCAAAGAGCTAAAAGGCAAATAATTGAGTGGCAATATGAGCAAGGAAAGGAAGTAAAGTAAGCACAGCAATCCAACTTTAAATTCCTTTTTTGGGGACAGAAATTATCAAAGCATGGAATGAGAGGAAGACAACGAAGTCAGAAATACTGCACCAAAAGCTTCCAAGGAAAAATATGAAGTGGTTACAGGCCTTTGTGGAGCTCAAGAAGGATTTTGAAAACCAAGTAAGAAAAGTGGAGGAAAAATTGGGAAGAGAAATGAGAATGATGCAAAAAAATAATGAAATGAGAGTCAGCAACCTGACTGAAGAAAATAATATCCTAAAAATAGATTAAATCAAATGTTAAAAGAGGTCCAAAAATGCAATGAGGACAAGAATGCCTTAAAAAACTGAATTTGCCAAATGGAAAAAGAATCTCAAAAGCTCATTGAAGACCATATTCTCATTGAAGAGAATAATTCCTTCAAAATTAGATTGGAGCAAATGGAAACTAATGAGTTTATGAGAAATTAAGATATTATTATACATATCCAAACAAATAAAAAAAGAAGGCAATGTGAAATATCTCATTGGAAAAAAAAACTGTGAAATAAATCCAGGAGATGTTATTTAAAAAATTTTCAACTATCTGAAAAGCATTATTAAAAAAAAGAACCTAGGAAACATCTTTCAAGAAATTCTCAGGGAAAATTGCCCTGATATTTTAGAACCAGAGGACAAAATAGAAATTGAAAGAATTCATGGATCAGCTCTTGAAAAAGATCCAAGAAAGAAAAATCCTAGGAATATTACAGCCAGGTTCTGGAGTTCCCAAATCAAGGAGAAAATATTACAAGGAACCAAGAAGAACCAATTTGAATATTATGGAAACACAATCAGGATAATGCAGGGTCTAGCAGCTTCTACATTAAAAAATTTAAGGGTTTGGGATATGATATTCCAGAGGTCAAATGAATTAGGATTAAAACCAAGAATCACCTACCCAGCAAAATGGAGTATAATGTTTTAGGGAAAAATGTGGTCATTCAATGAAATAGAGGACTTTCAAGTGTTCTTGATGAAAAATCAGAGTTGAATAGAAAATTTGACACTCAAATACAAGAAGCAAGAAAAACACGAGAAGGTAAACAGGGAAAAGAAATCATAAGTAACTTATCAAAGTTGAACTATTTACATGCTTATGTGGAAAAACAATAATTGTAACTTGTGAAAATTTTCTCAGTATGAGGATACTTGAAGGGAATATGAATATGTATGTGTGTATATGTATATATATACATACATATATACACACATATATGTATATGTACATATATTTCTATATAAAAGGATATATGTGCATGTGAATATATGTGTGAAAAGGTGTATATTTTTGTACATGTATACATAGACCGAGGGAACAGGATCAATTGAATAGGAAGGGATGATATTTAAAAGGTGAAGTTGAGAGTTGGGAGAGGAATATAATGAGAGGGAACAGGAATAGACAGAATGGGGTTAATCATCAAATATAGAAGAGGCAAGGAATAACTGTTACAATTGAGGGAAGAACAAGAAGGCAAAAGGGAATGGATGATCCTTACTCTCATTGAATTTGACTTAGGAAGGGAATGACATAAAAACTAAAATGGTTATCTTGCCCTACAGGAAAGTAGGGGGGAAGAAAATGAGAGGGGGAATGATCCATTGGAGAGAAGTTGGGTGGGGAGGGTTGTTAGAAGCACACACTTTTGAAAATGGACAGGGTCAAAGTAGAGAACAGAACAAATGTGGGTGGGATAGGATGGTGGGAAATATAGTCAATCTTTCACATTATAATTTTAATTTCATGACTAATTCATTCATCTCTCTCTCCTTTATTAATGTACACATTTATACATATAAATTTTCCCCAACTACTTCTTTGGCTGAATTTCACATATTTTGGAATGTAGTCTTATTATTATCATTCTTCTTAATGAAATATTTTGTGTAACTACAGATGAACAATCTATATTGAATTGCTTATCTTCCCAGTAAGGGTGGGAGATGAGAGAGGAATGGAAAGAATCTGGAATTCAAAGGTGTAAAATCAAATGTTTAAAATGATAATAATAATAATAATAATAATAATAATAATAATAATAATAATAATAATAATAATAATGATAATTTTTACATGCAACTGGGAAATAAGATATATAGGCACTGGGGTATAGAGATCCATCTTGCCCTACCAGAAAGTGGGAGTACAGATGGGGGAGGATACAAAAGAGAGCAGATTGGAGGAGGGGGTATACAGTGGGATCACTGTTTTGGGGTGTTTGTTAGGGGAAAAATTGGGAGAAAATTTGTAACTCAAAATCTTGTGAAAATGAATGATGTAAACTAAAAATAAACATAAAATTTAATTTTACTAAATATGTCACTGAAAGATATTTTTAGAACTCCTTTAAATTTTTTTTTTTCCGCTTAGAAGTCATTGTCCCTTAAATGGTTGGTAGAGTCTCCTTGTGAATGCATCTGGTGCTGAGGACTTTTTCCTTAGGGAGCTCACTGATTTAATTTATTTTTCCAAGACAGGATTATACAAATGTTGAATTTCATTTTCTGTTAATCTGGGTTAATATTTTTAGAAACACTTATCCATTTCACTTAAATTGTCACTTTTCCAGGCATATAATTAAACTAAATATATCCTAACAATTCCTTTAATTTCATCTTCATTTCCCCTTTTAATTTTAGATAATAGTAATTTGGATTTTGTTTTCTTAATCAAATTAACCAATGGCTTATCAATTATTTTAAATAAAACTTTCCCCCAATTCTATTTATTAGTTCCATGGTATTTTTACTTTTAATTTTTAAAATACCTCTTTCAATTTTCAGGATTTTCATTTTGGTGTTTAATTTTAAAAATTAGTTTGTTCTTTTTTTTAAGTGCACGCCTAATTCATTGATCTTCTCTCTCTTTCCTTTATTAATGTGCACATTTATTCATATAAATTTACCCCAAACTACTTCTTTAGCTGAATTTCACAAACTTTGGAATATAGTCTTATCATTACCATTCTTTTTAATGAAATTATTGTTTCTATGATTTGTTTCTTGACACACTCATTTATTTTTACAATTATATAAAATAGTTTCATTAGCTTTCAATGTACACTTCTGTGGTCCTTACCCAGTACATTTTTTTATTGCACTATAGTCTAAAAATGCATGCATTTCATATTTCTGCTTTTCTACATTTGGTCATCAGATTTTCATGACAAGTCAAATTGTTGTGAAGAAAGATAAAAAGATACACTTTTCTGTTCCCATTTGGTTTTCTCCAGAGGCTACTAGTTTTTTTAAGTTTATTTTTATTTCTTGACTTTTTTCTTATTTATTGCATGATTAGTCTAGCTCTCAAAGGGAAAAGTTGAGGGGCCCCAGTACTATACTGGTCTGCCTATTTCCTTTTGTAATTCATTACCTTTGCAAATCTGGATGCTTTGCATTTTGGTGCCTATGTGCCTAGTATTGATATTTATTATGTATGATTCCTTTTAGAAAGATACACTTTTTGAGTTATCCTTTTTTTTTTCATTGACTTGTTTATTTACTTTTAGTTTACAAAATTGAGTTCCACAATTCCTTGAGTTTCAAATTTTCTCCCCTCCCTTCCTCCTCTCCCCACGGTGGCAGGCAATCATGTGTAGGTT
>CM053601.1:58720309-58749682 GCA_028646575.1 Pseudocheirus occidentalis
TTAAACTCTGATCTTTCTAGATCTTTCTCTGAATGTAGATATCTCTTTCCATCCCAAGACTCGTATAGTTGTCTTAGACATGTGTGTTGTTGAGAAGAGGCCAGTTTATCAAGGTTGGTTGTCACTCATAAGATGTGTCCGTGATTGTGTACAAATTTTTCCTGATTCTGCTCTTCTCACTTAGCATCAATTTGTATAAGCCTCCTCAGGTAATTGTGAAGTCCATCTCCTTCCCATTTCTTAGAGCACAAGAGTATTCCATTACATTCATATACCACAACTTGTTCAGCCATTCCCCAATTGATGGGCACCCCTAAATTTCCATTTTTTGCCACCACAAAGGGAGCTACAATAAATATTTTTCTACATATGGGTCCTTTTCCCACTTCTATGATCTCTTTTGGATACAACCCCAGAAGTGGCATTGCTGGGTCAAAGGGCCTGCATATTTTTACAGCCATTTGGATATAGTTCAAAAATACTCTCTAGAATGGTTAGATCATATCATAACTGCACTAAAATGAATTAGTGTTCCAACTCTCCCATATCTCCAACATTTATCATTTTCCTTTTTTGTCATGTTAGTGAATCTGATAGGTGGGATGTAGAACCCCATAGTTGTTGTAATTTGAATTTCTCTAATCAATAGTGATTTAGCACATTTTTTTCAAATGACTATATTCCTCTTAAAACTGCCTGTTTATTTTGTTTGACCACTTATCAATTGGGGAATTATTTATATTCTTGTAAATTTGAGTCAGTTCTCTATATATTTGATGAATTAGGCCTTTATCAGAGACACTAGTTGTAAAAATCCTTTCCCAGTTTCCTACTTCCCTCCTAATCTTGGTTGCATCTACTTTGTGTGAAAAAAATTTTTTTTAATTTAGTGTAATCAAAATTTTTCATTTTTCATTTCATAATATTCTCCATCCCTATTCTCTGTAAATTGGATAGCTAAACTATTCCTTGCTCCTCTATTTTGTTTATAGTATCAGTCTTTATATCTAAATTGTGTACTCATTTGGACTTTCTTTTGTTATATGCAGTCAGAGGTTTATCTGTTCCAAGTTTCTGCCATACTATATTCCAGTTTTCTCAGAATTTTTTGTCAAAGAGTGAGCTCTGATCCCAGAATCTAAGGTCTTTGATTTTTTTCAAACAGTAGATTAGTATAATCTTTGACTACTGTGTCTTGTGTACTATTCCACTGATCTACCCCTCTGTTTCTTAGCCAGTGCCATGCAGTTTTGGTGATTACTGCTTTATAAAACAACTTAAAATATGATATGGCTAGGTCATCTTCCCTAGAATTTCATTTCATTAATTTCCTTGATACTATCAACCTTTTGCATTTCCAGATGAGTTTTCATACTGCTTTTTCCACCTTTATACAATTATTTTTAATATTTTGGTATGGCACTGTAAAAGTAAATTAATTCAGGTAGAATTATAGTTTATAATTTATTATATTAGCTTGTCATACCCATTACCACTGGCATTTTTCCAATTATTTAGACCTGACTTTGTGTGAAAAGTGTTTTGGAACTGTGTTCAAATACTTCCTGTGTTTCTTTTGCCAGGTAGACTCCCAAATATTTTATAATGTCTACAGTAACTTTAAATGGAATTTCTTTTTTTATCTCTTGCTTTTGGGATTTTTTAGTAATATATAGAAATGTCAATGATTTATGTGGCTTCATTTTTATATCTTGCAATTTTGTTAAAGTTATTTATTGCCCAGGGTAGCAGCTATTGGGTGTCTGAGGCCAGATATGAACTCAGGAAGATGTCTTCCTGATTCTAGGCCCAGTTCTCTGTCCACTACACCATCCAGCTGCCCTAACATGTAAATATATTATAATGTAAATAATTAATAATCTTGTTTTTCTCACCATTTTGGATGGAATTGAAGATAGAAATAGTCCTAAGAATACAAGTTGTTATCCTGAAATTATTCTTTTATGTTCTATGGTTGCACAGGTGGGGAAAATAACTTTTTTTTATAAATAAGTAAAAATATTCAGATATAAGATTGTTTTCAGTCAGCTCACTGAAAGCATCTTTAGGACATTTTCAGTAGCAGATGGGATAGTAATGCTCTGTATTTTATCCGTCTTTGGTGCAAACATAGGCAGACAATACAATCCCTTTGTTACCAAGTTAGATACCCCTGCTAATAAAGGATATCTTTCTTGGAGAAAAGCCTCAGTCTGCTCTGGAGTAGCTAGTTGGTACTATGGACAGAGCAACTGGCCTGGAGTTAGGAAGACCTCAGCTCAGATCTGGCATCAGACACTTACTGGCTGTGTGACCCTGGGCAAATCACTTGACCTCATTTCCTTCAGTTTCCTCATTTGTAAAATGAGCTGGTAGAGGAGATGGCAAAACACTCCAGTGTCTTTTACAGGAAGGCCCTAAATAGGGTCACAAGGAATCAGACATGACTGAAAAAATGCCTGAACAGCTAAAGTTCTTCATCCTGTTCCTACATAAGTTTTATTTCTGTTGCTAGTTTTCTATGTTTTGAATGTTTTTCAATCCATGAAACTTAAAAATTCAGGAGTATTTTTCTGTGGCAACCACTATTAAAACATAATTCTTATGGGTTTTTTAATGAATCAATGTTTTATCTGTGTGATTAGGGACAACAGTTTGGCCTGCAATAAACCCCCTGATTATTTTTATTGTTTAAATTCTTCAAGATATTTCAGGATCCATATTTGTAGTTAGGGATTTGGCATATGATACTGTATGAAAGACAGAGAGCTTCTGATGGATAGTTCTAATCACCAGGTCAAGTCAGACATTCAATAGATGATGAATAGTTACAACCTGCCATGATGGACTGCATCATTTCTTCCACTTTCTGGAATAGAAATTGATTGATTGATTAGATTGATCTCTAAGTCTGGACACCCTAAGGATAATTCTTGTGTAAATATCTGGTGGTGAGGATGTGATCCTGAATTGTCATCATAAACTCCTCAGTTTCTGTAAACAAATTTGAATAACTCAGTTATTTATTTGTTTAGGTTTTTTGTTTTGTTTTGTTACTTTTATTTGACTGAGTTTGTGCTATCACTCATAGAGGGTCTTTTGATTCTGCTCTTGGATCTTATCTGTTTTATAGGCTCTATTAACAGGTAAAAAAAACACTTTTGCTTTTGTTAGACAAATTGTATGGAATGAGCCTATCATCATCTTTTCATCTGTAACACAGTTGCTTAATTAAATTCAGTTTGCTATTCTAAATAAATAAATAAATAAAAATAAAGTTATTTTTTATTTCAAGTAGTATTTTACTTGACTCTCTAGGGTTTTCTAAGTATATCATCACATTGTCTGCAAAGAGTGATAATTAAGTTTCTTCTTTTCCTACTCTAATTCCTTCCAGTTTTTCTCTTATTGCTAGAATTAAAATTTCAAGTACTATATTTAATAATAGTGGTGATAATGGACATCCTTTTTCCACACTGGATCTTGTTGGATATGCATATAGCTTGTCCCCTTTGTGTATAATGCCTGCTGATGGTGTTAGGTAGATACTACTTATCATTTTAAGGAAGATTGCATTTATTCTTATGCTCTATTATTTTTTAAACTAAAATGGGTATTGTATTTTGTCAAAAGCTTTTTCAGCATCTATTGAGATAATCATATGGATTTCTGTTACTTTTGTTGCTGATATGATCAATTATGCTGAAAATTTTCCTTATATTAAACCAGTCTGCATTTCTGATAGAAATTCTAACTCAACAAAATGTATTATAATTGTGATAATTTGCTGTAATCTCTTTGTTAATATTTTATTCAAAATTCTTGCATCTATATTTATTAAGGAAAATTTTCTGTAGTTTTCTTTCTCTGTTTTTCTCTTCCAGGTTTAGGTGACAGTGCCATATTTGTATCATACAAAGAATTTGGTGGAAGACCCTCTTCTCAATTTTCCCAAATTGTATAAATAGTATTGGAATCAATTGTTCTATAAATGTTTGACAGAAATTACTTGTTAATCCATCTTCCCCTGAAGATTTTTTCCTAGGGAGTACATTGGTGATTTCTTCAATTTCATCTTCCCTTAATGTAGATTCTGCTAGATCTTGTGTTATCCTGATTGTGTTTCTTCCTGACTCCTAGGAATATTTTCTCCTTGACCTGGGAACTCTGGAACTTGGCTGTAATATTACTAGGAGTTTTCTTTTGGGGATCTCTTTCAAGAGACAATCCATGAATTCTTTCAATTTATATTATGCCTTCTGGTTCTAGAATATCAGGGCAAATTTTAAAGAATTTCTTGAAGAGGGGCAGCAAGGTGGTGCAGTGAAGAGAGCACCAACTTTGGAGACAGGAAGACCTGAATTCAAATCCAGTCTCAGACACTTCACAGAAAACTAGCCGAGTGACCTTGGGGCAAGTCATTTAACCCTAATTACCCTACTTCCCCCACTCTAAAAAGGAAAAAAAAATAATTTTTTGAAAGATGATTTACAGGCTCTTGTTTTGATCATGTCTTTCAGGTTGACCAATAATTTTTAAAATTATGTCTCCTGGATCTATTTTCTAGGTCAGTGTTTTCTCCAATGAGATATTTCACATTGCCTTCTATTTTTCATTTGTTTTGATCTGTTTTATAGTATCTTGATTTCTGATAATGTCATTAGCTTCCATTTGTTCCAATCTAATTTTGAAATAATTATTCTCTTCAGTAAGAATTGAAATTCCTTTTCCTTTTTAAGTCTTTCTTCTCCTCATAGGCTTTTTGGGCCTCTTTTACCTTTTGAGTTAGTCTATTTTTAAGGTATTATTCTCTTCATTGTTTTTTGGGTCTGCTTTAACAAGCTGTTTCCTTACTTTTCATGATTTTCTTGCATCATTCTTATTTTGTTTCCCAGTTTTTCTTCCACTCCTCTTACTCTATTTTAAAAATACTTCTTGAACCTCACCATGGCATATAAACAATTCATATTTTTCTTGGAAGTTTTTGATGTTGGAGTTTTAACTTTGTTGTCTTCTTCTGGCTCTGTTTTGATCCTTTTTGTCCCCCCTGAAATGATTCTATGGTTTGATTGCATTTCCTCTGCTTGCTCATCTTTCTTGCCAATTACTTGGCTTTTGATCTCTTTGCCATGGTTTAATTCTGCTTCCAGAGTGGAAAGAACTGTGTCCCAAATTGCTGGGGTTTTCACAGCTGCCAGAGATATGAGGAGGGCACCCTCTCTACAGCCATCACAAGCAATGGCAGCTAGTGTTTCTCACCTATGGACCACAGCCCAAGATTGACCCATATTCCAACAGATCAAAGCAAGAGCTATTTCTCTCTCAATGGTTGCTTGGTCCCACTACAATCTGCAGGATAGGAGCCCCAGAAACAGCCACTTGGCAGCAGCTGCAGCCACCACACCCTCTATTGTCTTGGAGATAGGTGCCAGACCTCACTCTTCTCTACCCAATTCCAAGAGAGTTTCCTACAGACATTTTATTTTCTCTTTGTTGTTTATTCATTGAGAAGTCTGGAAACCACTACAACTTCCAGTGATACACTCTCCTGAAGTCTGCTCAAGCTGGTCTGTGCTGCTGGTTGGGTCCACCCGGGTCTTGACCTTTGCAGCTCACATGGGATTGCTCAGCCCCCATCCTGGTGAAATAGACCTTTCCTGTTAGCCAACCAGCCTGCCTTAAGCTGGATATTTGTTTCTCTTTGTCACTTTGTGGGTTCTGTAGCTCTAAATTTTTTCAGAATCATATTTTATAGGTATTGGAGGTGGTTGGTGCAGGAGCTCATGAGAGTGCCTACTTTTCTCTACCATCTTGGCTCCACTGTGTGATGGACTTTTTCTTGGCTTTTAGAGTTCATTTCTTCTTCTTGTCCTGGGGAATTAGCTAACATGACAAAAGGGGGGGGGATGACAAACATTGGAATAGATATGGAGAAAAATGGGAAATTAATGCACCATTGGTTGAACTGTGAACTGAATGAAACACTTTGTAGAGCAAACTGGAATTATTTCTAAAGGGTTATAAAATTACATATACTCTTTGACCTAGTAATACCAAAATAAGGTCTGTTTCCCAAGGTGATCAGAGAAGAAGGAAAATAACTTAAGTGTTCTAAAAATATTTGTTGCAACTCTCTGTGAGAGCAAAGAATTGGAAATTCAGAGGATGTGCATTAGTTGGGGAATGGCTGAGCAACTTGTAGTATATGATTGCGAGAGAATTATACTGTGCTCTAAGAAATGATAAGCTGGGTTGAGAACAACATGGAAAGACATATTAAACAAAGAAAAATGAAGGGAACAGAACATTGTATACAGTAAAGCAATAATATTTTAAAAATAATTGTGGTCAGCCAAGTTATTCTGAATCCTAGAAATACTAAAATAAATTAAAAAGGACTTATAAATGAAGATGATTTCTACCTCCATAGAAACAACTGATAAATAGAAGTGTACATAATATAGTCTTAACATATATTTATAAATCTGCACAAAATAGGGGCCTTTTCTAGGACAGGGGGGTATGGAATGAGGGAGGCTCTTTAAGATTTAGAAGGTAAGAAAAAATAATACATTAAATTAAAAAAATAAAAAGCAGATTCAAGATTTAAAATAAAAAGAATCAATTAGTAATTGAGCCTCAAATAGTTTTTAGATAGCCATATTTACACTAAGAATGATTAATATAAATCATTCCTCAAAAATTGCCACACAAGAATATAAATAATTTAAGAGAAAATGATGTCCATTTTTGAGAGCACATATGGCAGAGGGGCAATTCAGAGTTTCTGGTTACTAGAAGTTTTCTTCCATTCATTGATTACTTTTAAAAAATTCTGTGAGGCAAAAATTTGGGTAGTCTCTTCATTGAATTTCTTTGTAGAGAACTTTGAGGCTAATCTGTCTTTGCCTACTCATAATGAAGATACAACCACCAAAAGATCTTAGGTTACTTTTTAAAATAGTGTTGGGATGATAGAAAATCCAACATCTTCTGGGCCTTTTAAAGTTTTCCCCCTACTCACTATGAGTGGGTTAAGGAAGAAAATGCCATTTCTCAGGAAGTTCATATTGAATTTAACATATATACCAATTTCTGGAATTTTATCTCTTCTCAACTCACTTTATCTTTTTCAGAAGATCCCTAGGGCATAGTTATGTTTCCTCACCCTGTCAAAGAATGACTCATGTGCAAATTGCAGTTAAGAGAACTTTTATTTTAGGAAAAAAATGCACACACGCACAATGCATGCCCTCCCCCACCCCCAGAAGGCTACAATTAAGTTTAGATATGTTTCTCCATAGTCATATATTAACATACATACATACCTACATACACAAATGCACATATACATAATACCCATATATACACATACATATATAGGCAACTACTTTCCAAAATCTATTCTACTCATGATCTTTGTTTTTTTATATATATATGCATTTGTCTCTTGTTTCCTATCCCTACTGCCTTCTCTGCTTTACTTCTACCCACCACTTTGCCCTCCAATTACTTGCCTATTCTAATCCAAGAATCCCTCCCCATACTCTAAATGCCCTTCTGTACCCCTATTTACCTATTCCCTCACCCTTCTCTCTAAAGATCTCTCCCTTGTCCTACATGCCCTCCCTATGCTCTAACAAATTAATTTCTTCTGAATTTAGAAGCCTTTTATACATATATATGTATATATATATGTATGTATATATACTATATATAGTCATATATATATACACTTATATATGTATATGTATATGTATATGTGTATGTGTATGTGTATGTGTATGTGTATGTGCATGTGCATGTGTATGCGTATGCATATGTATATGTATATGTATATGTATATGTATATGTATTGTTCCCTCAAACACATTTTTAATTAAAATAGTCTGCTGTGGCCAGCACAGTCTGGGCCTAGTTATGACCTGAGAAAAACAAAGAGAAAGTGAGAGAAAGCTTCCAGCTGAATAAGGGAAAGAGACAAGAGAGACGGGGATGCATATCATAGTCTGTTTATTGCAGAGCTATTCCATACCAACCCAAGGATACAAGAAAATCATAGAGCTTATATTCCTTATTGCAGGGGTGAATAGGTGACTTGGGTCTAGCCTTTACCCTACCTCAGCCCAAGGCTAATCACTCATTAAGATCTTTATCCTAGGACCATATCCTGAGGCACAAGCAAACGGGGAGTCCCAATCTGTCTAATGACCTTGTAGAACTGGTGCCAAGACCCCAGAAAGTCTTGGCCTACAACAGTAGTCTGCCAGAACTATCAGACCACCTCTTCCATATAATTTCTCTGTGTCAGTTCTTCTTCTTGTAACTCATTTGTGTAAAATAATTACTGTTTAAAGTTGTTCCTAAGTGGTTTTATTTTTAAATTCATATCATACTCAGATTTACCTGAATATTTCTTATGAAATATACAATTATTAATGAAAATCTTAGACATACACTTTATGTATATGAAAAGTAAGCAATCTGTCCTTATGGATCCCATACAATCATTCTTTGTTATATACCTTACATTTCTCTTGTTTCTTCTATGTCAAATTGTCTTTTAAGTTCAGGATTTATTTTTATCAAAATCTTTAAAGTATGAGAGTTTATTAAATGTCCTTTTTCATTCAGGATAATACTTAACTTTGCAGGGTATGATATTTTTGGTCAGAGCCCCAGTACTTTTGCTCTTTGATATACTGTGTTCCAATACCTTTAATGTCTCTGCTGCTTTGTCTTGTGTAATTCTAATTGGGCTGCCATCATCTTTAAATTGTTTTAATCTTGATACTTTGAATAGTTTTCTTTGAACTGGGTTTTTTTTAAATTTGACTACAATATTCCTATGAGATTTCAGCAAAGGATCATTTTTAAAGTTGTGATAGATGGAATTTTTTTTCTGTCTCTATCTCCCCCTCTTGCTCTAATGCTTCAGGACAATTTTCTTTAATGATTTATTGAATTATTGCATCAAGATTCTTTTTTCAATCATAACTTTCAGTTAGTCCAATTATTTTTAGGTTTTCTTTTCTTGATCTGCTCTCCAAATCTGATGTTTTTTTTCTCATAAGAGTTTGACTTTCTCTTCTAATTTTTCATTATTCATGTTTTGTTTAATCACTTCTTGATCTCTTATAATTTCACTGACTTCACATTACCCAGTTCTAATTTTTAAGTTGTCAGTTTCTTCCTGAAAATTCTGGATGTCCTTTTGTAATTGGTTGACCTTCCTTGCATACCATTCTTGTTTTTATTGGATTATTGTTATTTTTTTATTTTGTCTTCCATCTCTGTCCTTTGATCTTTAAAGTCTTTTTTGAAGATCTTCCATGAATTCTTTTTAGGCAGGTGACCTTACTCTTATCAGATTTAGCTCCAGAATGGAATAACATCATACATTAGGTATAGAAATCAAACTTGTACTATAAACAGTAGGAGAGGAAAGGGGGAAAATGGAGGAGGGGATAGAAAAAAGAAAGAAGTAGTAAGGAAAAAGGGAAAGAATAGTGTGGGGTTGATATAAGGAAGGGCATATTGAGGGAGGTGGTGATAAAACATACAATTCTAGTGAGGAGGAAAAGGGTGAAAGGAGAGAGAAAAGTATAAACAGGGAGGGGGAATAGGATGGAGAGAAAGTAAGAGATAGTAATCATGGATGTAAATATTAATGGGGTGAACTGTCTCATAAAATGGAAATTGATAGCAGAATGGATTAAAAACCACAATCCTATATGTAGTTCTCCATAAACACTTTTGAAAGAGAGGGATATATTCAAAGTAAAGATAAAAGGATGTAGTAGAATGTATTAGGATTCAGCTGAAGTAAAAAAAAAGTAGAGGTAGCAATACTTATCTCAGACAAAGCAAAAGCAAAAAACAGATAAGGAAGGAGAGTTCATCCTGCTAAATTACACCATAAACAATGAAGTAATATCAATACTAAACATATATGCATTAAGTGTCATAGCATCTAAATTCTTAGAGGAGAAGTTATGGGAATTACAGGAAGAAATAGAAAGCAAAAAGTCACTGGTTGGGGACCTTAACTTCCTCCTCTCAGACCTAGATAAATCTAACCACAAAATTAACAAGAAAGTAGTTAAACATGTGAATAGATTTTTTTTAAAGGTTAGAAATAGTAGAACTCTGGAAAAAATTTAATGAAAATTGAATTGAACTTTTTCTCAGTGGTACATGACATTTTCTGAAAAAATTGAATTAATTGATAGTAGGGCACAAACAAAACAAAACAAAACAAAAACCTCACAGTCCAACGCAGAAAGAAATTAAATGCATCCTTTTCACATCATGATGCAATTAAATATATATCTTATAAATGGCCATGGAAAGATAAATTAAAAATTAATTGGGAACTAAGTAACCTAATTATAAAGAAGGAGTGGGACCAACAATAAATAATAGAAACAATCAATAATCTCATCCAAGAGAATGACTATAATGAGAGAACATACGATAGTAGAACTTATGGGATGTAGCCAAAGCAATTCTTGGCAGAAGTTTTATCTCTCAATACCTGTATGAAGAAATAGAGAAAGAGGAGATCAATGAATCAGGGATGCAACTGAAAAACGTAGAAAAAGTACAATTTAAAAATCCCCAAATAAATATACCAAATGAGAAATACTGAAAACCAGAGATTAATAAAATTCAAGTTAAGAGAACTAATACATTAAACTAGTAGCTTGTTTTATAAAAAATAAACCAACTTCCCTAATAAATATAGATACATAAATTTAAAATAAAATATTATCAAAATGATTACAGCAACTTATCATCAGGATAATACACTAACATCAGGCAGGATGTATACCAGAAAAAAAAACAGGTCTTGTTCAATCTTATGAAAACTATCGGAATCGTTGACTATATCAACAAAACTAACAGAAACCATAAGATTATCTCAATATTTTTTGACAAAATACAGCATCCCTTCCTTTGAAAAACACTAGAGAGGATAAGAACAAATGAAGTTTTCCTAAAAATGATAGGTAGCATCAACTGTCAGGAAGCATTTTACATAATGGGGATAAGTTATAAACATTTCCATTAAGATGAGGGGTGAAAGTGGGATGTTGTAATGGGAATATGAAGTTCTTCCCTGCCCCTTGGTCCCTTGATAGGCTTAAGTGACTCTGAGAAGTTTCCATAATTTGAAAATATACTCTACCCCCCAATAGGCTGAATGTGGTCACATGGAGCCTGTGGCAGATGTGTTTTTTGGGAATGTCCACACCTGGTGGACATACTTTGTGATTGTGCAGTAGGTCAAGAGGGCTGTGACATTCTCTGGCCCCAAAAAGGCCATATATACCTTGATGTGAGGTTTTGCTTTGGGTTTATTTTGGGAAGAGTTGTGTGACTTGGCCAGTTGAGTCTGGGCAGCCATTGAGCCCCCCAGCTTTGAAAACACAGATGTTGGTGCTTCCCTCATTGATAACTAACTAGGTATGGTTGTAATGGTCAGACAGCTGGAAGCCTTCTCTGCTGATCTGTTTCTCTGTCTGTATCATTTTGTCTACTTGTAACTTCTGTTGGTATACTCTGAAGTTCAAGGGGCTGACATTTTCTCCCTGAACTACGTAAATGATATATGTTTGATTAAAGTAAGATTGTTAACCCATTCTGAGTGGCTTTCCTTTAGAAAAGCAAATTCGAGAACCCATGCTAGCAGTATGCTAGGGTGCCTTCTACTGCAGATATCCATGATCACCAGTGTTATTCAATATGGTAATAGAAATGTTTACATAAAATAAAGTGGAAAGCATTAGAACTACTTGGTACTACCTAAGAAATGGAGTTGTGGATCACTGGACTAGGTTAGATACACAAGACACACTAGTCAATGACTATAGAAATATACAATTTGATAAACCTAAAGAATCCATCTTTTTTGGTAAGAACTCACTATTTAACAAAACTTTCTGGGAAAAACTGGAAAATAGTGTGGCAAAAACTTGGAATAGACTGACACTTTATCCCTCATTCTGCAATCAAATCAAAATAGGTACAAAATTTATATATAAAGGATACTACTATAAGCAAACTGGGATAAAAAAGCAATAGTTTACATTTCAGATTTATGGAGAACAGAAGAATTCCTGACCAAATAAGACAGAACATTATGAAATGCTAAATGGATAATTGTGATTTCATTAAACTGAAAAGATTTTGAAAAAAAAAGCCAATGCAACCAAGATCAGGAAGGAAGCAGAAAACTGGGAAAGAATTGTTATAACCAGTGAATTCTTTCATTCATTAATTCATTCATTTGTTCGTTCATTCATCCATCCATTCATTCATTTATTCATTCATTCGTTCGTTCATTCGTTTGTTCGTTCGTTCATTCATTCATTCGTTCATTCATTTGTCTTTTAATTAATTAATTCAGCCATTCATTCATGTATTTATTTATATGTTTATTTAAACTTTCATTTATTCTTTAGTTTACACCATTCATTTCCATGAGATTTTAAGTTACAAATTTTCTCCCATCTTTCCCCTACCCACCACCCCAAAAAAGCAATCCCTCTATATACCTCCTCCTCCAATTTTCTCTCTCCTGTATCCTCCCCAATCACCCCTCTCACTTTCTGGTAGGACAAGATGGATCTCTAATGCCTGTATATCTTATTTCCCAGTTGCATGTAAATAATAATAATGATAATGATAAATATTATATATATATATATATATTTAACATTTGATTTTAGAACTTTAAATTCTAGATTCTTTGCGTTCCTCCTTCCTCACACACCCCAAGTAAAAAGACAAGTAATTCAATACAGGCCATATATATGTAGCTACACAGAACATCTCCACAATTAACCCCATTCTGTCTCTCTTTGTCTCCTCTCATTCAATTCCTCTCCCACCTCTTAATTTGACCTTTTAAAATATTATCCCATTCTATTCAATTGATTATGTGCTCTCTGTCTATGAAAACACATATACACACACTCATATTTGCATTCATACTCATATATATCCTCCTATATAGACATATATGTGTATGTATACATATATACGAACACATACATATACATACACACACATATATGTGTGTGTGTGTGTGTGTGTGTGTACACACACATTTATATTCCCTTCAAATATCCTCATACTGAGAAAAGTTTCATTAGTTACAATTATTGTTTTTCTGTATTGGCATGTAAACAGTTCGACTTTGATAAGTACCTTATGAATTCTTTTCCATGTTTACTTTCCCATGCTTCTTTTATTTTAATGACAAATTTTCTATTCAATTCTGTTTTTTTTTCATGAAGCATGCTTGGAAGTCCTCTACCTCATTGAATGGTCATATTTTCCCCTGGAACATTATACTCAATTTTGCTGGGTAGGTGGTTCTTGGTTTTAGTCCTAGCTCCCTTGATCTGAACTATCATATTCCAGGCACTTTGATTCCTTAATGTGGGAGCTGCTAAATCTTGGGTTATCCTGATTGTGTTTCCACAGTGTTCAAAATGTTTCTTCTTTGCAGCCTGTAATATTTTCTCCTTGATCTGGGGACTCTGAAACCTGGCTATAACATTCTTAGGAGTTTTCTTTTGGGGATCTTTTTCAAGAGGTGATTTGTGAATTCTTTCAAGTTCTATTTTGGCTTCTGGTTCCAAAATATCAGGGCAATTTTCCTTGAGAATTTCTGGAAGGATGCTTTCAAAGTTCTTTTTTTATCATGGTTTTCATATAGTCTAACAATTTTTAAATTGTTTCTCCTGGATCTATTTTCCAGGTCAGTAGTTTTTTCTAGGAGATATTTGACATTGCATTCTATTTTTTTCATTTGTTGGGATCTGCTTAATAGTATCTTGATTTCCCATAAAGTAATTTGGTTCCATTTGCTCCACTCTAATTCTGAAGGAATTATTCTCTTCAGAGGGCTTTTGAGATTCTTTTTCCATATAGCAAATTTGACATTTTAAGGCATTCTTCTCCTCATTGGCTTTTTGGGCCTCTTTTGCCATTTGAGTTAATCTGTTTTTTTAAGGTGTTATTTTCTTCACTCAGGTTGATGACTCTCTTCATGAGTTTCTTGCATCATTCTCATTTTTCTTTCCATTTTTTCCTCCACTTCTCTTATTTAGTTTTCAAAATCCTTCTTAAGCTGATGTATGGCTTTTAGGCAATCTTCATGTTTCTTGGAAGCTTTTGGTGTGGGAGTTCTGACTATATTGTCTTCCTCATATTCCATGCTTTGATCCTTTTTGTCATCAAAGAAGGATTCTAAAATTTGGTTGCTGTTCTTACTTTGCTTCCTCTGCCTGCTCATGTTGCCAATGAATTACTTGATTTTTTAGCTCGGTGGAACTCTGCTTCCAGAGGGGAAAGACTTGTCCCAAATTGCTGGGGCTTTCACAGCTGCCAGAGCTATTGGGAGGGTGCTGTTTTTTGTCACCCCCATCAGCTTTGGCTCACTGAAAACGCACCCCAGGACCACCTCCCAAGACCATGATCTAGATACAGGCTGCTCAATGCTAGAGTACTTAAACTCTGAACAATTTCTTGGCCCCCTGCAGTCTGCACTCTGGGAGCTCTGAAGCAGGCATGTGGCAGCACCTGAGTTCCACTGACCTTTCATTTAGCCTTTGTTTCTTATGGTTTTATTATTCTGGAAACTGCCATAGCTGCTGCTGATCAACTCTCCTGAAGGCTCCAGCTGCAACTCATTCTGGTCACCCCAGGGCCAAGACACAATTTCAGGCTGGGCTGGTTTTTCGGCTCCCAGCACGCTGTGATGAGCCCTTAGTGCCAAGCTGCCTGTGGTGGGAGATATGTTTTTCTGTATTTTTGTGAGACTTTTGGTAAAATGCTTCTTAAAGAACACCTAAAAATGTTCTACATAGGATATTGTCATTCTACACATCATTTTCTCACAGTGTACTTCTTTTTATAGGACTTGCTCATGGAAACAAAGTAACTCAAATATATTTTGATATGGATCCTATGAAGGTTCATCAATTTTTATGAACTCTAATGGAAATTGCTTTGATTGGACAAGCTGTACATGATTTATCAGCCATTATCAATCAGCTCTCTCATTGCCATGAAGAGAAAACAACCTTGGCACAAAGTCTCCTGCATTTTGGAAAATATGCCTAGGTATAGGAATGTAATCATTCAATAAGAAGACAACTCATAAAGTTGTCGAATCACTGGGAAAGTAAAGGATTTTACTGCAAATGGGTAGTTATTTCTCATTAGTGTTAGTTGTAGAACTATTTCATCCCACGGGTGTCTTGTACGTATTATTATGGCCACTGAATAATCAGTTGCTTCAACTGTTAAAATAACCTACCCTTTCTTCCTCCTTATATCCAATGCCAACAAACAAATCTGGATATGTTACTTGCATATATTTTTAACAGACTTGTAACCTAATTATTTTTGGAATGTTGCTATTCCAAAGAATGAATAATTAGCTCTTTCAGTTTTTAAAAGGCCACACAGAAGTATCACAAAAAGTCAAATCAACAAAATATCTGAGTATTAGTTGTGGTCAGAAGTTTGAGTGTCTAACCAGGGGCTATAACTGTCTGAGTCTGACAACCCAGCTTAAACTATTGATTTTCTGGAGCTAAGTTTAGACTATCTATCAATGAAGTGCCCAGAGCTTGTCTTTTAAGAGGAGTTCCCAAAAATAATATTTTGAAATACAAAATGCAACTATAGAAACATCTCCGACATTTCAAATTGTGTTGAATGTTCTATTCAATGAATAAAAATGACCATTTATCTATTAACTTTTCTGGTCAGTCTCTAAATATTTACTAATTACTTGCTATGTACTAGAAACTGTACTAAGATCTAAGGATACAGCTATGTGATATAGTAGAAAGACTATAAGATTTGGAATCAGCTATATATGAAATTCAAATCTAGTCTCAGACACTAGTTGTGCCACCGTATATAATTCTTGAATTCCTGTCTCAGTTTTCTCATCTGGAGAATGGAGATGATAACAAAACATTCCCCAGTATTGTTTTTGTCAAGATAAAATGAGATAATATTGTAAGGCATCTTGCAGCATTTCAAAATTTAAAGTAATATATGTGTATACATATTTATATGTGTATACACATGTATACATACATATATACAAACACACATACATACAGATTTATGTATTTGTATGTATATGTGTATTAGTAGCTAAACACTTACATAGTCATGGTAAAATATAGACACAGAATAAATTGATGGTAATATCAGGGGCAAGCACTAGGATCTTGATGGGGACCAAGAAAGGTCTTTTATTTAATGTGAGACTTGTACTTATTTTGAAATAAACAAAGAAATCTATGAGGTGGAGATAAGGAAGGAAAGCATATTAGGCATGGAGGACAATCTACCTACTCCAAAAAGTAGGGAAATATAGTTTCATAAAACTAGGCTAGGGTAGCTAGATTAATGAGTGTATGGAGGAAAGCCAATTATTAAAAAAAAGATTAGAATGTTAGGAAGGGACCAGAATTTGAAAGCCTTTAAATGGGGCAGCTAGGTGGTGCAATGAATAGCACGCCAGCCCTAGAGTCAGGAGGATCTGAACTCAAATCTGGTTTCAAATACTTGTTCAAGTCACTAAACCCCAATTGCCCAGCCCTCCCCCATCCAAAAAGCAAAATATTTTTTAAAAAGTCTTTAAATGCCAAATAAGAACTTGACATTTGATCATGGAAATAATACAGTTGCTATAATTTATTTAGTAAGCGAAGCTGCTGTAGTTAAACTTTTGCTTTAGAAAAATCAGTCTGGCAGCTGAGCAAAGAACGGATTTAAAGAAAGACACTTGAGAGAGAAGTCAAACAATAGGCTCTTGCAAGCATCCATCTGGGAGGTGAAGAGGATCTGTACTAGGGTGACATGCCAAGTGTATGAATTGAAATAATAGGATGCAGACTATGTGGTATGAAGTTAGAAAGGACAACGTTTCACAGTGGAAATTGGCAAGCATTCACAAATCCATGGAGGTGAGTGAGAGTGATGTGTCAAAGATGAAATTGAGTTTTAGAGCCTTAGCTGGTTGTTCTTCTTTCTCCAAGAGGACCAAAATGACATCATTATTTTAGTCAAACTACTGTGTGTTGGACTGAGGATGAGCAGACTGCTATTAGCTCAAAATTTCCTACCACAGACCAGACACAAATAGTCCATGTGAATATTTGCAGCAGATTCTCTAATTTTGCACATTTCCCATTTATTCTGAGTTACTTTAATTCTGCTTTGCTGATACAGCACACTACCTTCTTTGATGAGGGAACACCCTGCCACGTAGTCATGTGCTAATGTCCCCCATGTTAAGCAAACAAATCCAAAGTTCTTCAGAGAAACTTTGAGAGTGTGCTTGCATCACTTCTTCTGACCACCATCGTAGCACTTGCCTTATGAGTTCTCCATAAAAGTATTTTAGACAAACATATGTTTGGCATTTTAACAATGTGGCATGAGTAGCTGAGATGTACCATATGTCTTTGACCCATAAATAGTCTTTGGGGCATCATAAAAACACTTGGATTGCTACTATCAGTGTAAAACTGAATTTTCTCTGCCTTCTTACTGAGCCAAGAATCCTGCATCTCTCCAACATTTGTTTGTACATCATGATGAATACTGATGATGTCAAGGAAAATTTTTGTGAAGACCTGGAGACTCTCATCATCAATGTGCCAAAAGAGGACAAGCTTGAATTCTGATTTACTTTAATGCTGGAGTAGGCACAGACTAACAAGCATAGCAGGAAATCCTTGGGAAGAATGGAGTTGGAAACAGCAAAAGCAATAGTCACTCCTGAAGACTTGGGTATCTCATGACCTCATCATCAATACTATCTCCAGTTGGCCTGGAAGCAATGAAACTTGGTGGATGCACCTTCATAATAAACATTGGCATTTAATAAACCATGTCATAGCAAGGAGAAGAGACACAGGATGTGGGAGTGATGAAGGCAATGTGTAAAGAGTGCTGTAACAATCACAGATTTATCTTTTCCTAGCCTAATTTTCATATTTAACAAAAGTGGTGGCCCTAAGGCAAGATGATTACCACAAGATTTAATGTCAACATATTAGAGCACTCCTCTGAATAGGAGAATTTCAGTGCTAACTTGGAAGGAAAGTTGAGCCAACGCATGGTTCACTTTAGTGGAACAGAAAAGTAGTGGGTAACTTTCAGAGATTTGATGTATTTACTCATATGGCTCAGAACACTCACAAACAAAAAGACTGGTTTTACAGAAATGATGAAGAAATTCAAAAGCTCTTAAATGAAAAACCAGAAATCACAGGATTTCCGAGCAGGATAGTTCATATGTCTTTAAAAAAATATGCATTTAACTCCAACAGAAGTAAAGTACAAGTGAACTTTAAAGCCTAGGTGACTGGGAAGATGGTGATGCCTTCATCAGTAATACGAAATCTGGGCAAAGGGAAAAGTTTAAGGGAAAGATAATGATTTCTCTTGTGTCAGTGTAATCTATTGAAATGCCTAAGGGAACTCAGTTCAAAATGTTCAAAATACCATTGATGACAAAGAACTGAAACTCCTAAATAACCCCCTCCATCTCCACACCAGTCCAACACTACACAAAATTATCCAACAGTCATTCAAAATTATTAAGTATTTTAAAGATGGAATTCAATATAGTATTTCTATCTTGAGCTTCATTTAATTATAATGTGACTTATTTTGTGGTTGAGCTTTTTTTTTTCCAGATTCTATCATCACTTGAGATCATTTGCCTTCAAGTAAGAAAACATAACCAAAGATTTACACCCATAATGGGAGATAAAGACATTGTCATGTATGGCCACCACAAAAAAAGATAAGAGATTTGATTTTAATATCATCTACATATACAATCACTATATTGCTCTTAAGGAGAGATTTTCTAAAAAAACAACTCACATTTATGAAACATATTTGGATTTCAAAAGGATTTACCTACATCATTGCATTTGTTTCTTACAACTACCTTGTGAGATAAATTATATTCTCATCCCTATTTTATAGTGAGTGAAATGCAATTTAGAGAGGTTACATTACTTATCCAGAAACATACAACTGGTTAATGTCTGAATCAGGTTTTAAAATTCTGTTTTCTTCACTCCAAGGTCATCATACTATTTTTATCAATTAGACCAACATTTTTACCAAATAGTCCTTAATACAATGACATCCCACCCTGTTATTTATGAAGTGGCTCATTGGTAGAATGCAGAAATGGAGACAAAAACTAAAAATTGTGTGTATATATAGTCAGTTGGCATTCCTTACCCCTATGTTTTCTCTCCAAGTGATTATCACAGTGCCTCATATGTAGTTGCCTCTTAGGAATTTCTTTTCTCAATTATAAAGAATGACTAAAAGTGGTGGCTTCTCAAATCCTACCTCTTTAACACTCTGTTGAGGTGACGATATGATTAGTAATCCTAGGATATCAGGACCTCAGAAGAACTGAAATCACCAAAAGTAAATGAAAAAGCACACGGGAGTGAGGAGAAGAGGAAGAACAGATAACAATAAATTGCCTTCAAGAGTATCGTAAAATAATTTAGAAAATTATAATTAGGAGTTAGATCCAAGTTGTTCAATTAGGAGTAGCTACCAAGTTAAATTACTCCAGTATTCCCTTTTACACAACTTTAAAATAATATCACAAATCAAATTTTGGAAAGAATCATGATTTATTTACTGACCTCAGAGAACTTAAGAGATCAGCAGTAAAAGTCTGTGAGACAAGTGGAGGCCTGGCCAAAAATAGAACATCCAGGTATGCCAACAACAGATGCAACTCATAGCAGCAGCTTTTATTTGGGGAGTATGGAGATAGTAAAGGGAATAAGATAATTGCACTGGGTACAACTGGTGCTGATTGGCAACTCTATTGTCCAAATGTAGGTGTGGATCACAAATCCAGGGTGAAGAGAAGCACTGGGTGTCATTCAAAGGGAAATGGGGCCCCTAGGGCTAGCCCTTGCAGGTTCAGGGGACAATAGGTCCATGCTGGCTAAATAACAGAATACAAAGAGAGCAGTGATGACACTTCTCCCAAAATCACACTGCACTGGAAGCATCAAAAACTTGTAGACTCCCAGAAATACTTCTGAAAATAGAAGCATGAAAAATCCTGAACCTTAGAATAATATCTTTCCATGTCTACATGAGCAGAGACCAACTTTAACTTAAGATTGAAAGTTTTTTTTAAAGGTACAAAAATGAGAAAAGAGTAAAAAGAATTTTACCATTAAAAACTACTACTGTGTCAGAAGTACAAGACATAAACTAAAAAAAAAGCTAGCAGTATGAAATCAGCTATAAAAATGCCTCAACAAAAAGTGCTAGAGGAGGTGTAGCCAAGATGGTGGAGTAAAGCCAAGGACACTTTGAGATCTCACCCAAACCCCTCCAAATAATTTTAAAAATGACTTTAAACGAATTCTAGAGCAACAAACACAAAGAAAGAGTGAAATAAATTTCCAGTCAAAGACAAGTTGGAAGTTCAGTAGGAAAAGTCTGTTGCCCCAGGGTGGGTGTGCACTCCAGCACAAGCAGGTACCAGCACAGAATGGGCCACAAAAATGTTGGAGAAGGCCTCAGTCCACTGCAGCAGTGACAGTCTCCAGATTTATAAGATCATAGACAAAAAAGAGAACTTAGAAGATTAGCAGGAAAGGTCTGTCATACCTGGGTGAGAGTGGAGTGCATTTCAGTGTCTCAGCACAGCGCCAGCCCCAGCAAACCAGGAATAAGGGCTCTTTTTACTGGCACTTAGGTAGGCCTTTGCTGCTTTGCCCATACTTGGATCCAGGTCCTGAGTGGCAGTCCCAGAGTGAGTAAGAACATTAGCATAGCATACTTTGTAACCACAGCTGACGGGGGCTCTTCTCTCAATTCCAGGGTAGAAAAGAAACCTTGTGGTCTCTCACAAACAAGAACACAGGCTAGTAGAGTAGAAACACCTATCCTTAGATCATACCATCTTTGAAGAACTGAACATTTACAGGTCCTTCAGAAAAGAGCTGCACAAACCCCTTGATACTGGGGACAGTGTGCCTTCCACCCTGGAAGCGGAGGTAACAAGGACCTGAAACTCAACTAATAAACTAGGAAAATAAGGAAACAACATAGAAACAAACTCTGACTATTGAAAGTTACTATGGTGACAAGAAAAATCAAAACACACACACTCAGAACAATACAACAAAGTCAAAACTACAACTAAAGCCTCCAAGAAAAATAATGACTGCTGCTTTATGATACAGATTAAAATCTGGTATGGGTGAGGTCACTTTCCCAATATTTCTTTCCATTAATTGCCTTGATATTCTGGAACTTATGTTCATCCAAATGAATTTTGCTCCTATTTTTTCTAGCTCTACAACATAATTTTTCATAGATTGATTGGTATGGCACTAAATATGTAACTAAATTTAGGTAATATTGTCATTTTTATTTTATTAGCTCAACTCAGCTATGATGTTTTTCCAATTTGTTAGATCTGACTTTATTTGTGCAAAAAGTGTTTTGTAATTATGTTTGTATAGGTTCTTAGTGTGTTTTGGCAGGTAGATTCTCAAATATTTTATAATGTCTGCAATAACTTTAAATGTAATTTCTCTATCTCTTGCTGTTGGATTTCATTAGAGATAAATAGGAATGCTGAGGATTTATCTGTGTTTATTTTATGTCCTGCAACTTTGCCAAATTTGTTTATTATCTCAAGTAGATTTTGACTTGATTCTCTGGGATTGTCTAAGTATATCATTATATCTTCTTCAAATAGTGATAGCTTAGTCTCTTCTTTCCCTAATTTGACTCCTTCAATTTCTTTTTCTTCTCTTATTGCTACTGCTAACATATCTAATACCAAATTGAATAAGAGGGATGATAGCGGAAGTTTTTACTTCATCCCTGATCATATTGAAAATGCTACTAGCTTATCTTCATTACATATAGTGCTTGCTGATGGTTTTGATAGATGCTACTTATTATTTTAAGGAAGACTCCATTTATTCCTATACTTTCTAGTGTTTTTAATAGGACTGGATGTTGTATTTTGTCAAAAGCTTTTTCTGCATCTATTGGGATAATCATGTGGTTTCTGCTAATTTTGTTGTTAAGGAGATCAATTACACTGATAATTTTCCTGATGCTGAACCACTCTTGCATTCCTGGAATGAATCATACCTAATCATATGTATTATTCTTGTGATGATTTGCTATAGTCTTTTGGCTAATATTATATTTATAATTTTTTTATCTATATTCATAAGGGAAATTGGTCTCTAATTTCCTTTCTCTTTTTTGTCTCTTCCTGATTTAGGAGTCAGTACAATATTTGTGTCATAAAAAGAATTTGGTAGGACTTCTCCAATTTTCTTGAATAATTTATAAAGTATTGGTGTCAATTTTTCTTTAAATGTTTGGTAGAATTCACTAGCAAAACCATGTGGCCCTGGAGATTTTTCTTCCTAGGGAGTTGATTGATTGCTTGTTCAATTTATTATTTCTCAGATGGGGTTATTTAAGTAGTTTACTTCCTTTTCAGTTAGTCTGGGAAACTTAGATTTTTATAAATATCCATCCATTTCACCAAGATTGTCAAATTGATGTGCATACGATTGGGCAAAATAATTTGTAATTATTGTTTTAATTTCCTCTTCATTGGAGGTAGATTCACCCTTTTCATTTTTAAAATTCCTAAATTGATTTTCGTCTTCCTTTTTAAAAATCATATCCACTAAAAATCTATCAATGTTGCTGTTATTTTTGTAATACCAGCTCTTAGTCTTATTTATTACTTCAATAGTTTTCTTAAATTCAATTGTATTAATCTCTCCTTTGCTTTTCGTTATTTCTAATTGAGCATTTCATTGGGGATTTTCAATGTGTTCTTTTTCTAGACTTTTTCAATTGCATACCCAATTTATTGACCTCCATTTTTACTATTTCATTTATGTATGCATTCAGGGATATAAAACTTTCCCTAAGAATTGGTTTTGCTCTGTCCCACAAGTTTTGGTATGTTGTCTCATTATTCTCATTCTCTTGAATGTAGTTACTTATTGTTTCTATAATTTCTTGTTTGACTCACTTATTCTTTATGATCAAGTTATTTAATTTCCAATGAGTTTTTAGTCTATCTTTCTATGGTCCTTTATTACATATAATTTTTATTGCATCATGATCTAAGAATGATGCATTTAATATTTCTGCCTTTCTGCACAGAATTGTGAGGTTTTTATGTCCTAGTACATGGTCAATTTTTGTATATGTGGCATGTACTGCTGAGAAGAAGGTATATTCCTTATTATTCCCATTCAATTTTCTCTAGAAGTCTACCATATCTTTCTTCTCTAATATTCTATTTACCTCCTTATCGTCTTTCTTGTTTATTTTGGGCTGAGTTTTATCAAGCTCAGAGATGGTGAGATTGAAGTCCCACCCTAATATAGTTTTGCTATCTATTTCTTCATGTAACATTCTCAATTTCTCCTTCAGGAATATGGATGCTGTACTGGTTGGTGCATAAATGTTTAGTAATGAAATTACTTCATTTTTGATGGTGCCTTTTAGCAGGCTATAGTTTCCTTCCTTATCTCTTTTAATTAGATTTATATTTATTGTTGCTTTGTTTGACATAAGGATTGCTACCCTTGCTTTTTTATTTTGGCTGACACATGATGTATTTTACTCCAGCCTTTTACCTTAACCCTGTGTGTATCTCCCTGTTTCAGATGTGTTTCTTGTAAATTGCAACTTGTAGGATTGTGGTTTTTAATATTTTCTGCTATCCACCCCTGTTTTATGGGAGAGTTCATCCCATTCCCATTCATAGTATGATTACTATCTGTATTTTTCCCTCCATCCTATTCCCTCCTCTGTTTAAGCTTTTATTCCTCCTGCCACTTCTGACTTCCCTTCCTGAAGAGGTTTGCTTTATACCACTGCCTCCCTCAGTATTCCCTTTTTATTAGACCCCCTCCCTTTTCCTACCCTTCTCCCTTACTACTTCTTCCCTCCCTTCTAACCATCTCTTCTCTTGAATGAAGTTACTGATTGTTTCTATAATTTCTTGTTTGACAAGGAAGGTGTCCCTTCTCCCCTCCTACTGCCTGTAGGATGTCATAGATTGTTATACTTAATGTAGTATGTTATTTCTTCCTGAAACCAAAATTGATGAGAATGATAATAGATCTCATGCAATATTCATGTTCCTCCCCTCTTTTCCTCTATTAGGATAAGTTCTGTCTCTTCCTGACAGAGTCCTATACTTAACCAATTATGTTATTACTTCCTTGCACCAGAAACAATGAAGGAAAAGTTCCCCCTCCCTTATTTCCCTCTGCTTTAACATTTTATGTCTCTTTGTGTGGCATAATTTACTCTTTTCTGCTTCATTCTTTCCTCTTCTTCCATTTCAGTCCCTTTGCAGACTTTAATAAGGTTTTTTATCATCATTTTGGGTAATTTATACTCACACCCTCTTTTTATCTATATCTCTTTTTGATGATGACACAGGTATAGAATTCACAATATTAACAGGTATCAGCTTCCCATATAGGGATGTAAACAATTTTCTCTTATTAAAAAACAATTTGTGAGTGTGTGTGTGTGTGTGTGTGTGTGTGTGTGTGTGTGTGGGTCCGTTTTTTCCCCTACTTACTTTTCTATGTCTCTCTTGTCTTGTAATTGGAGGCTGATTTTCCACTGAGCTCTGGCTTTTTCATCAGGAAGGTATGGAATTCTGTTATGTCACTGAATGACCATCTCCTGGCCTGGTAGACTATGCTCAGTTTAGCTGGATAGGTGATTTGTGGTTGTAACTCAAGCTCTCTTGCCTTGCAAAAAATCACATCCTAGTTCCTCTAGACTTTCAATGCCAGATCCTGTGCAATACTCACTGTGGTTCTGTGATGTTTGAATTGTTTCTTTCTGGATGCTTGTAGTATTGTCTCCTTTACCTGATAATTATGGAATTTCGCCACAACATTTTGTGGACTTTTCAATTTGGGATCTCTTTCAGGAGTTGACTGGTGTGTTCTCTCAATTTCTGATTTAATCTCTGCTTCTAGTATCTCATTGCAGTTTCCTTGATGATCTCTTGTAAGATGTTGCCCAGGCTCATTTTTTTTAAATCATGATTTTATGGTAGACCAATAACTCTCAGATTATCTCTCCTGGATCTGTTTTCCAGGTCAGTTATTTTTCCATTGAGATATTTTAGCCTCTTTTTCTAATATTTCATTCTTGCTGGGTATAACGTTAAATATGACAAAGTAATCATAAGTGACTCAGTAAAATTAAAATGCCAACATTCCTATATAGGAAGGTGATACACATAACTCCCACAAACTTTATAATAATTAGGACAAGTAAAAAATTTATATAGATACTGGCTATGGGTATGAGCTGATTATTTCAGAATGATCTCCCAAAACTTGAAGGGCTAACAAAAAGGGATGCATTGTGAGAAGGGAGAAGGAAGAAGTAGAATGGGGGGATTTTTCTGATGTAAAAGAACTTTTATAATGCAAAAGGAAGTGATACAGCAGTGGACAATGCATGAACCTCATTCTCATCAGAAGTGGTTGAAAGGGAAAAGAATCTACACATAGACACTCAATTGTATATAGAAATGTAACTTACTTAATGGGGACTTTGGAGGGAAAGGGGGAGAGAAAAGGAGGGCAATGATAAAAGGGAGAGAGATTAAGAGGGGTATTGTTAGATATGAAATAAATGTTTGAAGAGGGGCAGGATAAAAAAGAAAGAGGAAGAAGGAGAAACGGAAGAACATGGGATGGAAGGAAATACACAGTAATAATGACTGTGGATATATGACGAGGATGAGCATGTGCATAAAAGGAAAATGGAGAACAGAATGGTTTCTAAAGCAGAATTTAAAAATATGTCATTTGTAAGAGACATTTGTGAAACTGAAAGATATACAAGAATTTAAAAAAAGGGTTAGAGCAGAATCTAATATGCTTCAGTTAAAGTAATAAAAAGCAACATAATTAAGTCAGACATAATTAAAAGAGATAAGTTAGGAAAATACACTACGCTAAAAAATACCTTAGATAATGATAGAAAATAAGACATTTTTACAGGAAGTTTCTCTGATAAAGGCCACATTCCTTAAATATAAAATGAGTATAAAGCTGAGTCAGATTTATAAAAATATGGAGCATGCATCATGATAAATAGCCAAAAGGGAATTTTCAGAGGAAGAATTCAACCTATTCAGTCTTATAAAAATGCTATCACTTTTGATTATGAAAATAAAGTTAGAATCACTCTTTGATGCCACCACACACCTACCAGAAAAGATACAACATTGCTGTTTGTCCTTCATTTTCTTTTTTCTAAATTTAATCAAATTACTTATTTTTAGATTTCATCATTCCCTTTCATAAGATTGTGGGTTGCAAATTTCTCCCCATCTATCCTCTCCCCCACCCTAAGACAGCATGTCATCTTTTACAGGCTCTACAAATATATTCATATTAAACACATTTTCACCTTAAATAGGTTATAAATAAGAATTTTAACCAATGGAAGAAATAATGAGGAGACACACACACACAGAGGGAGAGAGAGAGTGAGAGACAGAGACAGAGACTGACAGAGACTGAGACAGAGACAGACAGAGAAAAGAGAGAAGGGGGCAGAGAGAGAGAGAGAGAGAGAGAGAGAGAGAGAGAGAGAGAGAGAGCGCAAATAGTATGCTTCAATATGCATTTAGACTCCATAATACTTTTTTATGGATACAGTGGAATTTTTCATCATGAGTCATTTGGAACTGTCTTAGATCCTTGCATTGCTAAGTAGAGCTAAGTCTATCAAAGTTAGTCATTACACAATGATGCTGTTACTGGGTTCTGTGGTCTGTCAAAAGCTTTCTATGCATCTATTGAGATAATCATATGATTTCTGTTATATTGTTATTGATATGGTCAATTATGCCTATAATTTTCCAAATTTTGAGGCAACCATGCATTCCTGGAAAAATCTCACCTGGTCATAGTCTATTGTCCTCATGGTAAGTTGCTGTAATCTCTTTGCTAATATTTTTTTTCATTAATGTTGTTTAGAAAAATTGGTCTACCATTTTCTTTCTCTGTTTGAGTTCTTCCTGGTTAAGGTATCAGTACCATATCTTTAAATATAAATTTGGTAGGTCTCCTTCTTTGCCTATTTTCCCAAATAGTTTACATAGTATTATAATTAATTGTTCTTTAAATGTTTGGTATATTAAAAATATTGCATTAAAAGATCAGAGGACTTGAAATATGATATTCCATAAGGCCAAGGAGTGAGGATTTCAACCAGGAATAAACTACCCATAGAAATTGAGCACAATCTTTCAGGGGAGGGGATGAACATCTAATGATATAACAGACTTCCAGACTTTCCCAATGGAAAGATGAGAGTTCAACAGAAAATTTATATATATATATAAGTCATATATAAGACTCAAGAGAGGCATACAAAGCTAAACCTGAAAGGAAGAAGAAACATGTTAAAGGCCAACACTACATGGGAAGATGACACTTGGAACTTTTCAGAACTGTATCTTTATTACAACATTTAGAAAATGTATACATAGAGGGTGTGGATTTGAGATAACTTAGATATGGTGATAAAAAGCATAATTAATTTGTGAAAATGGATTGTAACGGGAAAAGGAGAAAGGAAGAAGAAGAAAAAGGTAAAATACATCACATGAAAAGGCATAAAGATGTGTTGTAGTAGAGGGAAAGAAGGTAGGGAGGTGATTATTATTTGAACTTTTATCTTATTTGTCAGTAGTTGGGAATAACATAGTTAGGTAAGAAATCTAATTGCTCTATAGGCAGTAGGAGGGGAAAGGAGAAATGAAAGGGAGGTGGGTGTGTAGAAAGGAGGACAAATTGAGGGAGGAGGTCAAAAAAATTCATGTATAATACTGACTGTGATTCTAAGATATTTAAATTGTTTCTTTCTGGCTGCTTGCAGTATTTCCACCTTGGTGTGTTAGTTCTGGAATTTGACTGCAATGTTCCTTGGAGTTCTCATTTGAGGATCTCTTCCAGGAGTTGATTGTTATTTTTCAGGTCAGTTGTTTTTTCCAGTGAAGTATTTTTTTCATTTTCTTATCTTTTGTTACTTTTGATTTTATTTGACTTTTCCTTGATGCCTTACAGAGTCGTTTATCTCCCCTTGCCCAAATCTAATTATTAAGAAATTATTTTCTTCAGTTAGCTTTCGTATCTCCTTTTTATATTTGGTCAAGTTTACTTTTTAAGGAGTTGTTTTCTTCAGTGAGTTTTTGTCCATTCTAACCCCTACCCCTAAGCTATTGACTCTCATGTTTACCTCTCATTTATTTTCCCAATTTTTCTTCTACTTCTCTTATTTGACCTTTAAAATCCTTCTTGAGTTCTTCCAGGAAGGCTTTTTGGACTTGAGAATAATTCATATTTCCCCTTGTTTTTTCTGATGTATGTATACTGAGACCCTGTCCTCTTTTGAGTTTGTATTTTGATCTTCTCTGTCATCAAAAATGCTGGCTATGGTCAAGGTTTTTGTTTTTGTTTTTTGTTTTCGTTTTGTGCTTCTTGCTCATGCTGTTTGCTTATTTCCTGGCTTTTAAAGTTGAGCTCTCCTGCTGGAGCACAGGTGCCCCTGTTCCAAGCTTCTTTTTTTTAATTTGTTTTTAATTTGTTTTCTTGTTTACATCATTTGTTTTCATGATATTTTTGAATTACAAATTTTCTCCCCAACTTTCACCTGCCCCAACCCTAAAATAGCAATCCCACTGTAAAGCCCCTCCCCTGCTCTGCTATCTTACTTTCTGGTAGGGTAGGGAGGGTCTCCCTATCCCGGCCCCTGTATATCTTAATTCCTAGTTGCAGGTCTTGCAGAATTTTAAATTCTAGATTTTTTCGATTCCTCCCTTGTCCCCCACCCCCACTGGAAGGACAATCAATTCCATATAGCCTGTGGATGTGTGATTATACAGTACATCTTCATAGTGGACATATTGCGACAGTGATCATCTGTCTCTCCTTCCTATCCCTCCCCACTTTGTTCTGTTCTTTACACTGTTCCTGTCCCTTTACTGAAGTGTGTGCTTCCAGCATCCCTTCCCCACACCCTGCCCTCCCCTCTGTCCTTTCCCCTCTCATCCCCATACCCCCTATTCTCCTGTGTGGCGTGATGCCCAGTTTAGAGTTTTTTTTTTATTAACTTGTTTGTTCACTTTTAGGTTACAAGATTCTGTTCCATAGTCACTTCAGTTATAGATTTTTCTCCCCTTCCTCCCCATCCCCCACCCGACCCCCCCATGGTGGC
>CM053601.1:58750182-58781587 GCA_028646575.1 Pseudocheirus occidentalis
AGGGACAGGGAGAGGGTAGAGAGCAGAACAAGGGGGGGGGAGGGAGAGGAAGGAGAGACAGATGATCACTGTCATAATATGTCCACTATGAAGATGTCCTGTATAATCACACATCCAAAACCTGTATTGAATTGATTGTCCTTCCAGTGGGGGTGGGCAACAAGGGAGGAATCAAAAGAATCTAGAATTTAAAGTTCTGCAAGACCTGCAACTAGGAATTAAGATATACAGGCGCCAGGATAGGGAGAGCCTCCCTGCCCTACCAGAAAGTAAGAGAGCAGAGCAGGGGAGGGGCTTTACAGTGGGATTGCTGTTTTAGGGTTGGGTCAGAGGCAAGATGGGGAGAAAATGTGTAATTCAAAAATGTAATGAAAATGAATGATGTAAGCAAGAAAACAATTTTTAAAAAGTTTAAAAAAAGAAAAAATAGTTACAGCATCATAATGTATTAAACATGAATCTTCTCTACCACTTGTTAGTGGAAAGGACATCAAGTTAAAATGAGAATTGTATTCATCCCAATTTCCCATTAGCACACAGCATAAGACACCCTGAAATAACTGAATTGTCGAGTTATTTTATAAAAGGTAATATAAAATTTTTTAAGTCAGGAAAATTTTTAAAAATCATGTAAGAAGGGTCTATTTGAAATCCTCCCATATGTTGCATGCATATTGACACAGTTAAATATTCAATATTTGTCTTCAGATAGAATGTACAGGTATATGTGTTGGCAAAGAACTGATACATACTTTATTTATGCACATTTATTAATCATTTATGCAAACAATCACATATTTGTATTGCATGAAGCTCAAATAAAGCATGACACTAGTTAAAAAAAAGAAAAGAAAAATATGAATTGGTTACAGGCCATGGAGGAGCTCAAGAAATATTTTGAAAATTAAGGAAGATAAGTGGAGTAAAAGTTGGAAGAGAAATAAAAATGATGCAAGACAATAATGAAATGCAATTCAATAGCCTGCTAATGGAGACCATGAAAAATGCTGAGGAAAATGACACCTTAAAGAAATAGACTATATGCTTGAAAGTCACCTACTTGAACCTCCAACATTCAAGAAGGTGGACTAAATAACAATAAATGCTCTCATTTTCCCCTTTTTTACCTTAAAAAATCCAGAGAATGTTGCCCCAGGAAAAATTCTGAAACAGTGGAGCCGGTAGGAGACTAGAGAGATCTACAGGAAAAATTCTTCTTGCTGTGGTTAAAGGGGAGCAATGAAAGAATGGAAGCATCTTAGCAAGCCTCAGCTCAGATGACCAGTGAGAGATCCTGAGCCAAAGAGGGGTGGAGACAATAATCACCACCATAAGGCCCCTAGGTATGCCTTTTCCCAGTCAGGGGAATTGGCAGACACCAGTGTGGTGCCATCCACCAGTGGCTGAGTCCACCTGAATTCTAGCCAAGCAGCCAGACCACCCCTCCCTACCACCTCACACTATGAGCTTCAGTATAACACCAGGGAAACAGAGAAAAAACTGGCTTCAGAATTGGTCTCAGTACCCAAGCGCCACCTCCACCTTAGTCCCAGGGGAGCTTCAGTATTAGAGAACCTCTAGCTGACAGAACTAGAGGCCACAACACACAAGTCAGTAACTAGCTCCCAGCAGAAGAAGCATGGTTCAGGGCTCCTTGTTCCCCAGAAGAAGAGATCCACTTTAAAAGTCAGGAAATAAGCTATCACAATGGGCAAAAAACAAATTGGAAAAGCAAAGACCAAAGAATTCTATAATGGAGACTAGGAAGAACAAAATACATACTCAGAAGAGGACAGCATTGAAATTGTACCCACATCTTTATCCCCAAAAGAGAATATCAATGTCTCAAGTCCAAAAAGTATTCTTTCAAGCATTCAAAAAGGAATTGATTATTTTTAAGAAAAAATTGCATCCTTATTTCATCGAATTTGTTTCTTTTTCAATTTTATGTATTTTATTTTGTACATTTAAAATCATGATTCAAAGAAAGCAATAAGATGATTTTATTGGACTTCCAAAGGATTCCATTATATAAAAAGGTAGCTTATTGGGAGTTCTTTTACTTAGACTCTGAACAGGATGCCAGAGGCCTCACTTGAAAATGCAGTAATAATCAATAATCAGAGGAAGACTGGAGAAATCTATCTCTGACTACATCTATCAACAAATCATATATAATCTTAATCTTTACATGAAAGACATCTTGACATCTTGTTGAAGGAGAGATTTTCCAGCTGTATTTCAGCTCTCTTTAATTGAATACTTTAAAAATTATTAAGTAATAAATACAGTATATTCTCATACCTTTATACTTTTGAGTTCAGTGTGACTGTGATCTGCTGTAGAACTTTTTTTTTACCAGAATTTATTTATTTTTAGTTTTTAACATTCATTTCCAGAAGATTTTGAGTTCCAAACTTAGCCCCATCTTTCCCCTACTCCTTACCCCAATATGACAAGCATATTGGTTATTCCTTCCCTGCTCTACCCTCTCATGTATTCTCCCCTATCCCTTCACTTCCCCCCTTACTCATTACTTTCTCATAGGACAAAGTGGATTTCTATACACCATTGCCTCTATATCTTACTTCCTGTTTGCATGTAACAATTTTTTAACATTTGTTTTTAACACTTTGAGTTCCAAATTCTCTCCCTTCTTCCTTCCTCACCCACCTCCACTGAGAAAACAAGCAATTCAATATGTTATACATGTGTAGTTATGTAAAACATTTCCATAATAGGCATGTTGTAAAAGAATAACTTCATTTTCCTCCATCCCATCCCACCCCCTATTTATTCTATTTTCTCCTTTGATGCTGTCCTGTTTCAAATGTATTTACTTTTGACTACTCCCTCCCTGATTCTGCCCTCCCTTCTATCCTCCCCACACTTATTCACTTCCTCCAACTTTCCTATATGGTAAGATAACCAATTGAGTGAGAAGGTAATCCTGTACCCCATTATTCTCTCCAAAATTCAATGAGAATAAGCTTGACCCATTTCCATTCACCTTTCTGCTCTTTCTTTGCATTATGAGTTTTCTCTTGCCTATTTTATATGATATAATTTACCCTATTCTATCTCTCCCTTTCTCCTCCCAATATATTTCTCTTTCACCTCTTAATTTTATTTTTTAGATATGACCTCTTTATAGTCAACTCACACTGTGCCCTTTGTCTATGAATACATGTACACACATATACCAACCAATACATACATACATGGATATATGTATATATACATCCATATCCATATCCTTATCCATATCCATATCCGTATCCATATCCATATCCATATCCATACCCATATCCATACCCATATCCATACCCATATCCATATATATTCTCTTCAGGTTTCCCCATGCTGAGAAAAGTCCCATGAGTTACAAGTATCATCTTTCTTTATATAAAAATGTTTTTTTTTAGTTTTCAATATTCATTTCCACAAGATTTTGAGTTACAATTTTTTCTTTACCCATCTTTCCCCTATCCCCACACAAAAATAACAAGTCTACTCAGTGCCCCTAGCCTCATCTGTTCTCTCTTACATCCTCACACATAAGCCCCCTAACTTTTTAATAAAAGGCATAATTGGTTTCTATACCTCTGTACCTGTATGTCTTATTTCCCAGTTACATGTAAAAAAAACAATTTTAAACATTTGTTTCCAAAACTATGATTTGCAGATTTTCCTCCCTTCTTCCCTCCTTACCCACCCCCACTGGTGAGATAACAATTTAATGTACACTTAACATGTATAGTTACCCAAATCATTTCCATAGCAGTTATATTGTGGAAGACTAACTGTATTTCTCCCCCATCCTATCCCACCCCCTCACTTATTCTATTTTCTCTTTTGACCCTACCCTTTTTCAATAATGTTTGCTTCTACCTACCCTTTCTCCCAATCCACTCTCCCTTCTGTCATCCCCCTCTTATCCCCTCGCCCCCTCTTTCCTGTAGGGTAAGATACCCAATTAAGTGTGTATGTTATTCCCCTGTTAAGTCAAACTCAATGAGAATCATGTCATCCCATTCCCTTTCCCTTTCCTGCTCTTCCTCTCCATTGAAATAGTTTTCTTTTGCCTCTTTTATATGAGATAATTTACCCTAATTTATCTCTCCCTTTCTTCTTCCCCCAATAAATTCCTCTCTCACCTCTTAATTCTATTTTTAGATATTCCATCATATTCAACTCATTGTGGGTCTTGTCTTTGTATATGAACATGCAAATACATACCCACACATACACACATGTTTGGGTGTATATATAAATATGTAGGTATGTATGTATACACACATATATTCTCTTCAGCTATCCTCCTATTGAGAAAATTCTTATAAGCTACAATAATCATTTTTCCATGTAGGAATGTAAATAGTTCAACTTCAATAAGTTCCTTGTGATTTCTTTTTTCTGTTTACCTTCTCATGCTTCTCTTGCTTCTTGTATTTGATAGTCAAATTTTCTCTTCAGCTCAGGTTTTTCATCAAGAATGCTTGAAAGTCCTCTATTTTACTGAGTAGTCATGTTTTTCCCTCTAGCATTATACTCAGTTTTGTTGGTTTTGTGATTCTTGGTTTTAGTCCTAGCTCCTTTGACTTTCAGAATATCATATTGCAAGCCTCTTGATCCCTTAATATAGAAGCTCCTGGTTCTTGTGTTCTCCTGATTGTGTTTCCACAATTCTCAAATTATTTCTCCCTGGCTGCTTGCAGCATTTTCTGCTTGACCTGTGAACTCTGGAATTTGGCAATAATATTCCTATGAGTGTTCCTTTTGGAATCTTTTTGAAGAGGTGATTGGTGAATTCTTTCAATTCCTATTTTGCCCTCCAGTTCTAGACTATCAGGGCAATTTTGCCTAAAAATTTCTTGAATGATGGTGTCTAGACTCTTATTTTGATCGTAGATTTCAGGTAGTCCAATAATTTTTTAATGATATCTCCTGGATCTATTTCCATGTCAGTGTTTATTTTGTTTCCAATGAGATATTTCACATTGCCTTCTATTTTTATTTGTTTCAATCTATTCTATATTATCTCAATTTCTCATAAAGTCATTAGCTTCCACTTGTAACAATCTAATTTTGAAGGAGTTATTTTCTTCAGTGAGTTTTTGAAATTCCTTTTCAATATGGCAAATTCAGCTTTTTAAAGCATTCTTCTCCCCATTTGCTTTTTGGGCCTTTTTTGCCATTTAAGCTAACCTATTTTTAAGGTGTTATTTTGTTCAGTCAGGTTGTTGACCATCTTTTCATGATTTTCTTGCATCATTTTCAGTTTTCTTTACAATTTTTCCTCTACTTCTCTTACTTGATTTTTGAAATCCTTCTTGTGCTCCTCCATGGCCTTTAACTGGTTCATATTTTTCTTGGAAGCTTTTGGCGCAGGAGTTCTGACAGCATTGTCTTCCTCCAGCTCCATGCTTTGATGCTTTTTGTCCACCACAAAAGGTATCTAAAGTTTGCATCCTTTCCTTCCTCATCTTGTCACTCAGTTACTTGATTTTTGAGCTTTTTGCCACAGTAGAATTCTGCTTTCAGAGAGGAAAGCTTTGTCCCAAATTGCTGGAATTTTCACAGCTGCTGGAGGTATTAGTTGTATGCCCTCCCTACATGCCCCACATGGTGTAGCTCACTAGACACACACCCCAAGACCTCCACCAAAGACCAAGTTCTCCATCCATATTCAAGCAGGTTAAAGGGATAACAATTGTTCTTTGAATGTTTGCTTCTTCCCCCTATGATCTGCAGGCCAGGAGCTCTGAAACAGCCACTCAGCAGTGGTTGCGGGTTTGCCATGCCCCAGCTACTTCTTGTCCCCAGAACAGGGGCTGGATCACACTCCATATTTTCCTTAGTGCCCAAAAAGTTTCACACTGACCTTTTACTTTGAATTTGACATTTGTGGGTTGATAATTCTGGAAACTGTCACTGCTGCTGGTGATCCACTCTCCTGAAGTCTTCTCCATCATCTGCTGGTTGTTGTTGCCCTGGAACTAAAAGTGCTTCTCAGTTGGAACTGTGCTAGGATCCCCACATGCTGCAATGGATCTTTCTTGTCAGTATGCCAGGCTTCCTTCAGCAGGAGACTTTTTCCTCTCTGTCACTTTATGGGTTCTGTAGCCCTAAAGTTTGTGTAGAGTCATTTTTTACATTTGTTAACAGAGGTGGAAGCTGGAGTCATTCTGAAGTCCTGTTTCTACTCTGCCTCCTTGGCTCCACCCAACAAATGTCATCTTTCCAAGTAATAATGTGAACTATTCAACTTTAATAATCACCTTATTATTTTTCTTTACTGTTTACCTTTCATTGCTTCTTTTACTTCTTATATTTGAAAGTCAAATTTTCTATTCAGGTTTTGTCATTTCATCAAGAATGCTTGAAAGTCTTCTATTTCATTGAATGTACATATTTTCTCCTGATGTAGTATACTCAGTTAGACTACATAGGTGATTTTTGGTTTCAATCTTAGTTCCTTTGACCTCTGGAATATTATATTTCATGTCCTTCAATCCCTTAATGTAGAAGCTGCTGGATACTATGTTATCCTGATTGTGTTTCCAGAATCCTCAAATCATTTTTTCTTTATTGCTTGCAATATTTCCTCCTTGCCTTGGGAACTCTGGAATTTGGGTATAATAGGAATTTTCTTTTTCAGATAGTTTTCAAGAGGTGATTGGTGTTTTTTTTATTAAAATTCTATTTTACCATCTGGTTCTAGAATATCATGGTAGTTTTCCTCTATAATTTCTTAAAAGATGATATCTAGGCTCTTTGTTGTTGTTGTTGTTGTTGTTGTTGTTGTTGTTTTTGTCATAGCTTTCAGGTAGTCCAGTGATTTTTAAATTACCCTGGATCTACTTTCTAAGTCAGTAGTTTTTCCAATGAGATATTTCACATGGTCTTCTTTTTTCATTTTTTATCTCGTCTATAATATCTTGATTTCTCATAAAGTCCTTAGCTTCTAATTGCACCAATATCACTGTGAAGGAATTATTTTCTAGAGTGAGCTTTTCAAATTTCTATTCCATCTTGCGAATTCTGCTTTTTAAGGCATTTTTCTCCTCATTGGCTTTTTGGATCTGTTTCACAGTTTGAATTCATCTATTTTTAAGACATTATTTTCTTCAGTATTTCTTGAGAGGTCTCCTTTAGCAAGAAAAATCAACCAATTATTTTAAAAATACTTTTGAATAAATGGAAAAAAATCACTAAAGAGAAGAACTCCTTAAAAAGTGCAACTAGGCAAACGGAAAAGGAGGTATGAGACTTTACTGGAAAAAAAATTAAAAGTAAAAATTGGCCAAATGGAAAAGAAGGTACAAAAACTAAACAATTTGTTAAAAATCAGAATTAGACAAGTTGAAGCTAATGACTCTCTCAGGTATCAAGAATCATTCAAACAAAATCCAAATAATGAAAAAATGGAAGAAAATGTAAAATATTTCACGGGAAAAACAAAAAAAACTTGACTGAGAAATAGAAGAGAGATAATTTAAGAATTATTGGTGTATAGGAAGGCAATGATGAAAAAAAGAGCCTGGATGATATCTTCCAAGAGATCATCAAAGGAAATTGCTCCAATAACCTAGAACTACTTAGTCATCAAAACAATCCACTGATCATCTCCTGAAAGAAATCCCAAGTTTTAAATGCCAAGGAATATTATAGACAAATTGTAGAATTATCAGGACAAGTAGAAAATACTGCAAGCTTCCAGAAAGAGACAACTCAAATTATCATGAAATTACCATCAGAATCACACAGGACGTGGCAGCTTCTAGATTAAAAGATCAGAGTGTTTGAAATGTAGTATTCCATTTGGCAAAGGAGTTTGGACTGTAACAAAGAATTCACTACTCAGTGAAACTGAGCATAATCATTCAGACAAGGAGATGGACTTTCAATGAAATAAGGGAATTGCAGACCTTCCTGATGAAAACGTCAGAGATCAATGAAAAATTTTATCTTTAAATACTAGACTCAAAAGAGATATAAAAAGGTAAACTGAAAAAAACAACTTGTTATTCAAAAAGAGCAAACTATTTGCATTCCTAGATGGGAGGATAACACCTGTTGATATTGAGAATTGTATAACTATTACAATATTTAAGACTGATATGCATAGATAGAGAATGTGGGTATAAATTAACTGATGTGATGATAATAAACCTCATTAAGGAGTGTAAAGGGATTGTAATGGGAGAAGAGGAAAGGAGGAGACAGAAAGAAACATCACATGAAGAGGCACAAAAACATACTATAATAGTGGGAAAGAGGTGAGAGTGATGAGCATTGTATGAGCTTTACTCTCATCAGTTTGGGTTCTGAAAGGGAATAACACAGAATCTAACTTGAAGAGACATAAAATCCTTTTATAGTACAGGGAAAGGAGGGAGGCAGAAGAATATTGTTTGAGATTTGCTCTCATCTAATTTGGTGCAAGGAGGGGACAACATACTTTATTAAGTATAGAAATCTAATTAGGCCTACAAGAAGTAGAAGGTGAAAGGGGGAAGGAAAAGGAGGCATTGGTTAGAAGAGAGCAAAGAAGTAGTAACAGAAAAAGGTAAGTAAAGGGAGTGGGGTCAATAGGGATGGAATACTAAAGGAAGAGGTAGTGAAAAGCAAAACTCTTTTGAGGAGGGGAAGGGAGAAATAATAGCATAAACAGTGGGTAGGTGGAAATAGGGTGGAGACAAAGACACAGTAATCATAATTCTGAATGGGAATAGGATAAACTCTCCCACAAAATAGAGGCACATAGCAGAATTAATTTTTAAAAAAATCCAAAAATATGTTGTTTAAATGATACACATTTCAAATAGAGTGATACACATAGGGTAAAGGTAAAAACCTGAGATAGAATATATTATGCTTCAGCTAAAATAAAAAAAAAATCAGGGGTAGCAATCCTAATCTCAGACAAAGCAAAAGCAAAAATAGATCCAATTAAAAGACACAAGGAAGCAAACTATAGCCTGCTAAAAAAAACACCACAGACAATGAAGTAATACCATTATTAAACATGTATGCACTGAGTGGTATAGCATTGAGACCCTTAGAGGAAAAGTTAAGGCAGTTACAGGAAGAAATAGACAGCAAAACTACAGTAGTGGGGGACCTCAGGCTCCCTCTCTCTGAACTTAATAAATCTCACCTCAAAATAAACAACAAAGAAGTAAAGGAAATGAATAGAATTTTAGAGAAGGTAAATAGGAGAGATCTCTGGAGAAAATTGAATGGAGATAAAAAGGAATATACCTTCTTCTCAGCAGTTCATGATATGTACAGAAAAATTTATCATGTATTAAGGCATAAAAACGACACAATACACTGTACACTTACACTTCTACACTTACTGTACAAAGGCAGGAATATTAAATATATATTTTTCAGATCACAAAACAATAAAAGTTATATGTAATAAAGGGTCATGCAAAGATAGACTAAAAACTAATTGAAAACTAAATAATCTAATCCTAAGGAATTAGAGTGTCAAATGAAAAAAAATCATAGAAACAATTAATAACCTCATTCAAGAGAAGGACATTAATGAGACAGCACGCCCTTTGACCCAACAATGCCACTTCTAGGGCTGTATTCCAAGGAGATCATTCAAGTGGGAAAAAGACCTGTATGTACAAAAATATTTATAGGAGCTCTTTTTGTGGTGGCAAAGAACTGGAAATCAATAGGACATCCATCAGTTGGGGAATGGCTATACAAGTTGTATATGAATCTAGTGGAATACTTTTGTGCTGTATGAAATGTGGACCAGACAGAGTTTATTATTACCTTGAGAGATTTACAAAAGCTGAGGCTGAATGAGGGTAGCTGAACCAGGAGATCATTGTACACATTTACGGATACTTTGTATTAATGATGACTAACTTTGATAGACTGGGCTTCTCTCACCAATGCAAGGTTATAAGACAATTCTAAAAGACTCATGATAGAAAAGGCTCTCCATATCCAGAGAAAGTTAATGCATATTCAAGCAAACTACTTGCTCTCTCTCTCTCTCTCTCTCTCTCTCTCTCTCTCTCTCTCTCTCTCTCTCTTGTTTTGTTTTATTTCTTCTTTCTCATGGTTTGTTCCATTGGTTATAATTCTTCTTTATGATTTGACTACTGCTTAATGTGAAGTCACATATAGAACCTATATTGTATTGCATACCACTTCGGGGGGTGAAAGGGAGAGAAGAGGGAGGGGGAGAAATTTTGGAACTCTAAAACTTGTGAAACTGTATATTGTAAACCAAAAATAAATAAATTTAAAAGAAAAACAAAGTAAGAACAAAGCAGGTTATTTAGAGTTTTTTCCCCCAAATGGTATTCTTGAAACAGGATCATTTCTTGCTCTTACTTAACTTCTTAACTAGACTTTTGCCAGTTGTCTCTTCATCTGTTATGACATTTAGGGTCATACCTTCTACTACTGATTATTTCATATTAATTATCTAATTTTCTTCCCAAATTAAAAAAAAACAACAAGCATAAGATATAGTTATTATCTTATACTTTATTATATTTTCACTTCTCCAAAACCCAGCATGATATGTTAGACTTAGTATTCGCTGATTTATTCCTGAATTAGAATTATTTACATGCTAATTGTTAAAAATAAAATAAATATTTGTTGATCTTGATGACAATGATTGACACTGAAATACTAAATTAGTCTTTGATCTACCTACTTATATCAAACACACAAAAGTGCAAAGCATTTAATAATAGAAACAATACTAATGTGGGCATATGGTTAAGGTTCTGCTTTAACTTCTAAGTGCTGCCCCTATGTTTTGGAAGGTAGCTGGGAAGTGATATGTTCTGCTATTAAATATGAATGTCTTGCTGCTCTTGCTATGTAGCATTTTGAGCACTCTATTGAATGGTCAATATATAATTCTCAATTCTTTGCATTTAATAGAGCACTTGACATGCTTACTCAAATTGACTTCTCTGGATGAAACCCTTCTGAAGGTAGGTGATGGGTAACTAGAGTAAACCCCTAGATGTATGTGTATTACACAGGAATTTAACCATTGAATTTTAGTATAGATACTTTTAGATTAGAACTTGATTCCTAATAGATATCAGCCCCCAGATACTCCTGGACATGGCTAGAGTTGGGAATCTTCTCTAGTGTATTTTGAGACTATGACTAGTAATGAGGGAGTATCCAGGTTTAATGACTCAGTGAGAGATCAAATATTGGTTATTCTGCTCAACTATATCCATAATGAAATCAACCAGCATAAATTTTTCATTGATAGAAGCAGACATGTATTCAAGATCCTTAAGTTCAGGTTAGCAGTGATATGGCATAAGAATTTACAGTCATATACTTAATAAAGTTCAAGAAATTTTGTGCCTAAAAATTGTGAGTTTATGCAAATATTTATGCTTCCAATTTGATGGACACATCTTCATTTTTGTATAGTATCTTTGAAAGCTAGGTTTGGCTACTAATATGCTTTTTTTCTTTTCTTTATTCAGAAGGGACTTTGGTGGTGGATAATTTATGCTACCAGTATTTTTGTATGAAAAAAAGTGTTTGGTGCAGCAAATATATTTCCAAATTTTTACCGCAGTTGAATCTTTCATGGTTAGTACTATATTTCATCAAGTCATCAAAAAGGATTTATTAAGTTTTTAGCATGTAGCAAGGACTGTGCTTATCATGAATAAGACAGTTTGTGTGTAGAAGAAGTTTATATTCCAAAAGAAGAAACACACATAGAGAGTAGTGGCCAAGGATGGGTGATATCACAGACAGTGAGTGAAGCCATACTGTTCCTACAGATAGAAGTGAAAAGCTGGAATGGGGTCAGGTACTGTGATATAACAAAAATATAGAAAGGTTGAGAGCCTGGGGCCCTAATTAGTCAATAGGCATTCAGGGCAGGAGCCAGACTGCCAGCAGATGAATTACTGCTAAAACATTGCCTGACATTCATTCCATGATAAGTGATTCTTTCTTTTTTGAAAACATATAAATTCCCTAACAAATGAACAGACACACACACACACACATACACACACACAACATTTAAGACTTTTCTATGCAGCTGAGTATTGATGAACCCTCTCTGATAATAGAGGAGGCTGAGTCTGGTGGATATGTTAAGCTCAAGAGTTTTGATCTCCATTGGACAATGGTTGACTTGTTATCCAAATTAAGTTTGTCACCAATATGACAATTACCTGGGAGAGGGAGGCATGGAGGGAATAACCAGGATGTTTAAAGAAGAATGAATTGACCAGGGTCAGAAATTGAGCAAGTTCAGTTCTCCTACTTGAAAGTAGCAGAATTCAGCCCATGAGTGACTACTGAACATTCATCTGGTAAGAAAGACAGATACTAAAAAAAATACCATGTGACAGTTATTTGCTTAAGTACTGAGAATACAAGTACAAAAATCAGGTATTCTTGGCCCTCAAGAATATTACATTCTAATTAGGTGGGTGTATGCGTGTGTGTGTGTAAATATATGCATATATGTATGTATGTATATATGTATGTATATGTATGTGTGTGTGTTCTTGTGTGCATGATTGATAATAGGGAAGGGAGTTAAAGTCTAGGAAATTACAAAGATATTCAACTGAAAAGAAAAAAATGACACATTAGCACTTTACAGATGTTTTAATGCTAGTAGTGATTTAATTATGATTTTCATATAAAGAAGTTAAGGAAGTTAAATTATAAGAACTCTAGAAATGTGAGTTATGGTGAAGCCTAAGGGAAGACAAAACCTAGGGGCTTATTTAGCTGTTCCTAGGCAAGGCATCTGCTGGAACAGTAACAACAACAGGATGTTTTGAAAATCTGACACTCTATTAATACTTGGCAGCATCTACAAAGGGCCACTTTTGTACTAAGTTTATGCAACAAAGCCTTTTGGGGAGTTGGATCATTCAGAAACCATGAGATTTTCACCTGACCCTCCTCTTTTCCACTATTTAACAGTGCCATTACTATTTCATACTCTGCTCCCCTACTCATGACTTCTACAATGGAAGGAAAGTGTTTGCCTGTTTTCATTTGGGAAGGGTTAAATGGAGTTATTTATCTCATTGACATTTAATATCATTCCAGAAGTTTGTTAAGAAAGAGAACCATTTATCTTTTTTTTTTCAAATTGCTAGGAGCACAAGAAAATTGAATCTCCAGAGGTTAGCTGACTACTTTTCCCCCTCAGAACTGTAAGAATAATCCCATGGTGTATCAAGATATTGGTAGGCACCCTGTTTTCCATATCTAAGGCCCATAAAACAAGCTGTGTTCTGAACCTGGCATAATAACTATGTTTTGTTTTGCACTCTCTGGATATTCTCAGCTGTAAATAATTCCCTGGTTGTTTCATATAATTACTATATTGCTTTGACCAGCATCAGGTTTTCTCTGAGCTTGGACAAGCACCCACTTTATCCATGTTCTGGTCATGAAGCCCTTCTATGAATCAAAATTGTCACAGTATTTCTGTCCCCCTCATTGTCAGGGCTACAGCTCGCTGAACAGACATTGGAATAAAAATTGAGATTTGGCCACAGTGGCTGCCCCAGCACTAGGGCTCTGGCACATGATCCTCACCTGCAAGCTGTTTCCCTCACTTTGAAATTAAAGTTCTGTTTGGTTCCTAACTCTCCTGTCCCTAGCATGCTCTGGTCAGCTCTGACAACCCACAGATTAGAGGCCAGTTCCATCTGGTTGACATTTATTGGTATCAGAAGTGGAATTGGACACAGAATCAGGCCTTTGAACTGTCCATTGTCAGTACAACCAAACTAGGTGCTGCCAGAGATTTATTTTTCTTCAGTCACCTATTCTCTTCCACCCATTCTCCCCCTCATCTGTAAAACACCACGCTTGAGCAGCAAAAGAATGCTGCTGTGAAGAGCTTTTAAGTTTCTGATTACACAGTATAGTGTAACACTCCATTTATTCCATAACGAATCAAGGCAAGTATTCACAAAAAAATCACACTATAACATTCACAACATTACATCTTATCACAGAAATTCACAATACAGTGTTCCCAATAGCTTAACATTAGAGTGGCCACGTAGTTTTCACAAAAGTGGTCACAATATTTAGAACAAAAAATGAAAGAATAATCACCTGGTATCCCTAAGGATGTTTGCCTCCTTACTCAGTCATTCAGTTATCTCACAATACAATAGTTCTCCATTCATGGGGCAATCATAGGTTAACTTAATCAGTCAGTTATCTAGCAATCATTTACTAAGTATTGTTAATCACTAAATGCAATCATTAGAAAATTACACAAACCCAATACCCCTCAGTCCCTACTAAACTTCAGTTTCATCACTGCATTCAATATCCAAGAAGAGGTCTTTCCTTCATCTTGACTTGGTGTGGTTTCTCAGATTCCCTGTATCCCCTTCCATGGTCCTAGCTCCTACTTGAATCCACCAGTCACCTGGATTCAGAGGCAGCCAGCTCATGGGTCCTCTGGGCAGTTCCTGGTACATACTAATGTTCACAGGATCCAGCACATCTCAAAACCTGCACAACATCTGTTCCCAGGAACTCAAGGATCAACTAAGCCACAAATTCTAATCCCAGTCATGCTTCTTCAGTCCTTTAGTAGTTCAGCTTGCTCTAGGACCCAGAAGAAATCTCAGCCTTCCAGGGGGCCTTCTTGGCAGCAACTTCAGCCTTCACCAGATTCTGGTCTCAAGGAAATCTTCTCTCAGTTCTCAGTCAGCTTCCACATGCTTACTGAGAGAAACTCTCTCTCTCCTCCACCAGGAGCCCACCTGGAGAAAATTCTGATTCTATCTGTCTGGGGCTTTTCTTATATACACACACAGAGCATTAGATCCCTGTTTCAGCCAAACCCTTCCTGCTAGGTCAGTAACAGGAGAAGAGTTCATACTCTCTGCCTCTTTCACAGAGGCTTATCTAAAGGTCAAATACCTGTTACTTGACATAACAAAAAGGGGTCTTCAAATTTAAATTAATTAGAATTACAATCTAGTGAGTCACCTCTCCTTATTTCTGTTCCAATCTTGGAGTTCCTGCCTTGGTTGAGCTCTTTGTTATTTTTGAAGAAAAAACTGTGGTACTCTGGTGACTTGACTCATCTTGGGTCTTTCTAGTAAGGATATCATTTCTGTGCTTTCTGTTCCCCTAACCAACTGTTCCTGCCTGCTCTGCTTAGCCTAGGCCTCCATAGGCCAGGAGACTCTTATCTGTTCTGTTCTGACTTTCTTCCCCCACCCCATAGGCTAAGAGAATCTTTAGCTTCTGTTCCTGGCTATGGACTATTACTGAGCACTTCATTAGAACTGTTTGTTTCTGACTGTATCTGTCTTGTTGTTTTATCTGTGTCTGCGTCTTTGTAAAATTTAAAATATCTGTGTGAGGTAGATTCTGTTACCCTAAATGATTTAAAATGCAGTCAGTAGGAAAAATTTCTAAGGGCTGTAGTCGGAGAATTTATAACACTGGGAAAGATTAATGGACTTTCCTACTTAAAACAATTGTTGTGGTAAGCATTACTACTTCAGGTTTTCCACAGGAGATTAGTTTATAAGAAAAAAGAAAAAGGAAAAAAAAACTCTGCAAGACATCTTTTTTTTTCTCACTTCAACTTTGGCTATGTTGGAATTCGAGAGATAAAGTCAAATAAAGTTGTAGAACTGCTAAAAAGTATCTTGGTAGATTTTTGAGATTTGGAGATGAATCATTAATGGGTTTGACAATTTGCCATTTTAAAACTGTGGAGGAGAACTCCTGAGACCTTGGAGTAATCCCAGAAACTCACCCCCTTCTGTAATATCTTAGTAAGCTTTGGCTACTACTCTGTATAATTTGTTTTAAGGAAAAATAAAAACTAAATTTTATAAAACTCAAAAGCAGAAGACATTTCCCTTGAAAATGACAGCTTCATTGTTCTGGGGGAATGAAGGAAGGCAGCTAGTTTGGAAGAAATCACAGAATGAAGAAAGGAAAAAAAATGGGTCAACACTTTGCACTTTACAGAAACATCTTGTTAACCCTTCCTTGAATTATTGTTTTACCAGAGATCCCCTGTGAATCCTCCAGTTCAGAGACCTTGTCTCTCTCCCTGTAAACCTCTCACATCTCAGATAAGATTCCCAAACACAGAGGTTGAGAAAAAGTGGTGGAAAAATGTAGGAAAATTTGAATTATGTTTTGGTTGCAGAAATTTATTAGCTGTTTAATCATAGGCAAGTTATTTTATCTCTGTTTTCCCTAGTTTCCTGATCTGTAAAGATAAAAATAATAATGACACTTCTCAGCATTATTGTGATTGCAAAATGCATAACACAGTGACTGGCATATGCAAAGCACTACATTATTTTATTTCTTTAATTGAATGCAATTTTTCCACTCCTCAGAACTCTAACATGGTTTTAAAATATCAAAGGTAATAAGATTAATGATTTTATATATGGTAATTTGGAAATGCACTTAACTGGATTGACATCATTTGAAATTTTGTTTGATGGTTAAAATATATGATGTTTTTTGCATTATTGTTGTATTTCTAAATTTTCATATGTTGTGAAATTTGAGAGATTATTGTAATAGAAATGTAGTTAGACAATAAAGCAATTTTTAAAATCTAATTGCTGTTACACGTGAACTGGGTTTTTTTAAAGGATGTAATAACATAGATGTTTCAGCACTTAAATTTTTGATGAGGTATATTTTGTTATAAAACTGATAATGACAATAATAACAATTATAAGTTTACTCTAATAGTGGATTTTCCTTTGAAATTCTTGGCTGTTATGAACGTATATAGGATGGTTTAAAAATGTAGCTTCAACATTTCAATCATGAGTCCACTATCAGGCATTTGCTATATATTTGAAGCCCCAGAATATGGGCATTTTAAAATTATAAATAAATAGTTAATGAAATATTAACTGTTAGGGATGCATCAGGAAAGATATTCAAGCCCTAAATTGTAGTTAGTGAAATTTTGCTATTTACAATCCTGGGACTAATTTACTATTGTTATGATCTTTCATTATAAGGTGAGTGGTTGAATTGTGATCGAGCCAATAGTATAAAATATCATGTGCTGAAGTCTAGGAATTGCTAAGGTCCTGTGCCTATGAAAAGTTTTGGGGATGATCATGGAATATCCTAGGTAGGGTTCTCTTGACTCTATTTCAACATTGTGCAATTTCCTTCTCAAAAAGGACAGTTTTCTGCCTGGTTAATACTAAGCTTTGTTTTGATACCCTTTGACTACATGATTTGTTGTCAGATGTGACTAATGCTTTGAATCAAACACAGATAATGGTGTTTTCCCTCTGTTATGATATGTGACTTATAATTAAGTGTGTTTTTCTCTTTTTATAGAAAATTTCTATAATGAGGATTTTTTTTCAAGTGCAATGCTTAATATATGAATTAATAAATTCAGACTGGAAAGTCCCTGAATTACTCTACTAGAATACAAATATGAATATCTTATAATTTTAACATATATGTGCGTAAAATTACAATATAGGGATGACATCCTCCTAAGAGGAAAATGATTAAACAAACTAGTAAGACAAAGATGTAATGCAAAAATTTTTTAAATAAGTGCAATAGTAAATTCTGAAAAAAAGTAACAGGAGTAGACAGGTTTTGTCCAAGAATCATATACATATGTATGTGATTAGTTTACAAATATATTTATTATGGCAATTCATGCTGTGAGTATGGTTTAATAAGAAGTTCTCACAATTGGATTAAAGATTTTACACATTAATTGTATGGATATTGGTAAATAAAGTGAAATTATTTTCCTATTTTAAAAGTATTTGATAATTTTAAATGGCAAAAGAATTCATTTTATGGTTGGATCCTCATACATGTTTAAAAGATTCTTATATTCTTATGAAGGATAGAAGCAACAAATGGTATATGAACTGAATTCTCTGAAGTTTCAGAATTAATTTGGAACCAGGGAAACAATAAAGTCTATTCATTGTCTAAGAAAAGATATCTAGGGACCAGATGAAACATCTTGGACTCAAAATGTGCTGATTAAATGGATATGGAGAATGAGTTATTACACTAAGAGGGACTTGATTTTAGTTATGTTTAAGTTTTCTTGGTTTCCTTGGTAACATGTAAATCTCCCTTCTCACAACTTGTCCATTGTGAGAGCTCTAAAGTTTGATATGTACTTGTATTAGTCTAATTATGGTTATGAATTCATGAGAAACCTTATTGTATTGTTTGAACCTAACCCTGCATGGATGGGAAACTGGATTTCTATGTGCTATTTAGAGATCCGTAACCAAGGAACTATGTTTTACTGACCAGAAACTCAGATCCAAAGATTGATTCTGTAAGTTTTCTAATAATTGTCTTCTCAGGGTCACTACCAAGTCCTTAAGACTACTCTTATAACTGTGAAACTTGAGTGTGTGTACTCCTGGATCATCTGAAGAAAGCCCCTGCTCCTGAGTAGATGGCAGAATACTCCATAGATCTAAAGCTTTGTCTAATACAGACCCTAAAGCAACTGATATCCAAATGAGGCAGCTGTCCCAAGATTCTAGACATGGGATGAGTATACTGTCCTGGTTTTCCTACTCTTCCCTTTTGTTATGTACCCACCTACTAAGGCCCTGATTCAAGAGCGTGTTGTCATTTTCTCCCTCTCAATTTTTTGCCTCCTCTCTTTTCTGCTTGCAAGCAAACAGTAGCTAGCATACTGTTGATGCATACTCTCAAGGAACTAACTCTATGGGCAACATCTTGTCCTGACCCATCTGGCCTCTCATTGCATCTTTGCTATATGTTCCTCTCCTTTATTGGCCAGAGGGTTTGGTTCTTTCAGACCCAATCCCTTTGGCCCAAAGAGGGAAAAGTAAAGATATTGAGAGATACTGTTTTCTAGAGTTGAGGCCCAGCAAGAAAACTGTGCTATGAACTTAGCATAAAAACTGTCTTTTGCTCTCACCTTCTGGATGATCTCAGCCACAACAACATCCAAGAAATGCTTTGTATAATTATTGTATTGCTTTGACAAGCACCAGGCAATCTCTAAGTTGGAGAAGCACCTACTTAATCATGTTCTGGTCTTGAAGTCCTGCTATGAATCCAACTTGTCACATGGCTATCACTCCTTGCTGTCAGGGCTATAGCTCACTGTGAAGACATTAGTATAAGTATTGGGATTTGGCCACACTAATGTAGATCACACACACACACACACACACACACACACACTAGGAGTGGGGTTTTGGCACATGTGTCCTTGTTTGCAAGCCATTTCTAACTTTGAAATTAAACTTTTGTTTGATTCCTGATTCTCTTGTCTCCAGAATGTTCTGTTCAGTTCTAAGTACCCACAAGTTAGAGACTGGTTCCATCTAGTTGACAAGGATTAGAGATAGTTTCACAGGAGTTCATGTGTCTCCAAATTTATGGTGTCTTCTCTTTTTCCATTGCTTATTAAATATCCAGCCACAATATATTAGTGGTAGAAAGGAATATTTGCTAAGGCAGGTATAATACGTATAGTTGTAGAAACAACCTCCCATCAAATCTCAGGCATATTTTTACCTTAAACATGCAAGTTCCTTAGGGAGAATAGGTTCAAGCTTACATGTTGTAAAAGAAGGTTATTTTTCAGCTTCTGGTTTCTCCAAGTTTCTTTGCCTTTTTATGAAGTCCTTGTAAAGTTTCCCATTTATTGTGTGCATGTCTACAATAGGTTCTGAAAGTCAGTGCCCTTGTTCTATCCTTACCACACTTTTTGTTGATGCATCTAGTTTGTCCTTAGTCCTGGATACAGACATTGTTGTGAACTACTGTTATTTTGGGGACTTTGCTATCTTCGTCAATAAGAAGTTCTAGTGTTCTGACTTTGAAGTATACCAGATCACTTTCTGGTCAAGGAAGAAGCAGGGACAAACAAAATAGAATTCTTTTATATTCCACCACCACCTTCCCACTAGCACAGCAAAATGCTGTGTGTGTGTGTGTGTGTGTGTGTGTGTGTTTATTTTTAGTGGGGGAAGGGTTGGTTAGAGCACGTCCACCACTAGGATGACTGTCATGGGAATTCTCTATTCCAAACTGGTTTACTATTTTGTCCAAATCTCACAAGGTCTTCCTGATTCTTTTTAACCAACCACAAGATATTTCATGTGTTCCATCATCTACTTTCATTCAATTCATACTTAGTCTGTGCTTTTGATTGATTGTGTAACTCAAAGACATTTTTATCTCTTAAAAGTATCACTGTATAAAGCATCTTCTGAGTTAAATTTATTGGGATTGAAGGACATGGGACTTTCTTTCTCTATCTTGACATTAGCATATCATGATGTAAAAAAAAGAATCCTAAAAATATTTAATATGACTGAAGACAAAATAATTTCACCAAAAACACTACAATATTGTATATTTAGTTCTAGAAATGGGTCACTGCCAATAATCACCCTAGGGTAGCACATGGAGCTTAAAAATGTATTTCAATATAGTTTTTAAGCAACTTTTTTCTTGTAGAGTTTCTTTTCTTGTCTGAAAAAGTCAATAATTCCACTCCAGGACATAAATTTAAAAGGAATCATTTGCTATAATTTGTGAGTCTTTCCCCAATCACCTTGACAGTCAGAACTGAGAGAAAGCTTTCACGTACCCTAGGCAAGGTTAGAAAGATTTTACTCCTCTCTGAGCTATTTCTGCTACATTCTTTGAGTCTGTACTGTAACATAATGGACGTTGCTTTACCAAAAAGTGAAGAGTGGAATTTCCTGGCATCAAAATATAAACAAAAGCACATATAGTTTTCTCATAGAATATACCATAGAAGTTATACACTAATGGGGAGGAATAAGTCCACTTCTCATGTTTGCCCATTTAGTTCACAAAGTACCTTGGGTATTCCTCCCTAGGCCTAAAATAGTTTTTATTGATAAGAATACTAAAGCTTTGAAGGCTTCAGCAAGTTAAGCAGCCAAGTTCAATTAGAAAAGAATTAGATGAGCTGGGGCTTGAACCAAGGTCTTCTGATTCTAAAATACGCATTCTTTTTAGCAGATTGTGAAGCTTTGCCTTAATTAAGAGTCATCTTATGATCCACATCTATTTTCACTTTCACATTTTTCTCATTTCTTTTCAGAGATATTTTGAAGATTGAAGCAGCCTTGAAAATTTAGGCCTTTTAAATGGATAACTAAGAGAAATTATCTCAAGAGCATTTTTTTGCCTTTTTTCTCTTGTGGCAGAAAGGGAAGAGAAAACCAAGGTAAAGCCTATGAAAAAAACTGAGGATAAGTCAAAATACACAACAACCATCTAGAGGATTTGCTATTTAATACATAAAGTATGTGGCATGTTTGGTCAATCGGTCAATAAATATTTGTTAAATGCCTACTATGTTCTATTCACTGTGCTAAACAATGAGGATGCACAGAAAGACAAAAGTCAGACGTTGCTCTCAAGGAGCTTACAGTCTAATGGGTAAGAAAATGTGAAAACAACCATTCACAGTCTATGTACAGGATAAATTGGAAATATTCAACAGAGGGAGGGAGGGCACTAAAATAAGGGATATTGAGAAGGTTTTCTGTAGAAGATAGGACTTTTGCTGAGACCTAGAGGAAAACAAATTTGTTAGCAGGTAGAAGTAAGGACAGAGTACATTAAAAATATGAGAGATTGCAGCTGAAAATTCTTGCAGGGAAGAGATAGTCTTGATATATAAGAATAACTAGATTTGATTCAAAAACCCAGGTTCTAGTATTATCTATAATATTAACTTGCTGGTTATATTGTTCAAGTTACTTGGACCTCATCTTTCAAAGGACACAGTTGGCATCTAGCAGATGGAGGATGTGTGACCCTTGGAAAATCACTTAATCTCTCAGTCTTCTAGACAACTCTGTAAGACTAAAGTTATATTGCTAGTAGCATCTTAACCTGAGATTTTTCCATACCTATGAAAACAAGGGTCTATCTCTTACCTCCAAAAATTAAAGAGTTTAACTCTAATCCGGGAGTTTTTGTCTGGGGGTTCCTGTACTTGTTCTACTTCATGTTTTGACAATTATAGTTCAGTATAATTTGTTTCCTTTGTAATACTGTGTATCTTATTTGATGCATTTAAAAGTAGTGTCCTGGAAAGGGAACCTTATACTTCACCAGACTGACAAAAGTGACCATGACACCAAAAAGGTTTACTTTGTCCTAGAAGATTACTGAAACCTCTTCCACTTCAATTGACCTGTGATCCTATGATTAGATAGTAGCCATGATTATTCCAAGGTCTGACACCCTATCTAACATTTTAAATTTCTTTTTTGTTCCTCCCACAGGACCTGTAGCTCCACTAATGTAGAGAGCTTCCAATGAGGACAGGTCCCTTTCTAATTACAATTAACCACTTTCCTGCAATTTACAGTTTTTACCAAATGTTAACTTATAGACAGTTCTACAATAATCATGAAATGTGGTTAGCCTGTAATCTAACAAACATGGCTTGTAGTACTCTATGAATAACATTTGTGATAAATTAACTCATCTTTTGTTTCCATTTAACTAATAATGCAGCGTTTTAGAGTGTATACTGCTGACTTACCAAAGAAGGAACACTTAAGACAATTATCATTAGAGTAATTATTTCAATACACCAAAAAATGGGACATAGCCTTTTTCAAATGCAATGAGTTCTATTACTCTTAATAAAAACTTTAATACAAAATCTTGGAACTAACATATTTTAGAAGTCAAATGTAACGATTCAGATGACAATTTCAAAGCTCAGTAGTCATTGCAATAATACATACTTTTGGGAGAAAGGGGGGCCAAAATGGTGGAGTAAAAGTAGGAACTTGCTTGATCTCCCATTCCAACAAGCTCTAATACCTGATATTACCTAATACCTGATAAAAAATTACTCTAAAGAAATTTTAGAGTTACAGAACACACAAAATAAAATAACAGAGAGAAACAAATCTCCCACTGAAGGCAGCCTGACAGGCCAAAAGGAGGGGTCTATTGCACTGGGCTGGGAGCTGAGCACTGTCCTGTCTGAGCTGCAGCAGCCCTGACATGCCAGAGCAGACTTCAGGAGAGTGAATTATTGGCAGCTGTGGTTTCCATACTTCTCAAAGCATAAATTCCAAAGAGAAAGTAAATGGTCAGTAGGGAACTCTGTTGGAATTAGGTGAAAGAAGAACTTAGTATGACCCCTGTCCCTGGGGTAAGAGGTGGATGGCAATGCTGTGTCTGCAGTTGCTGCTGAATGGCTGCCTCCAGAGCTCGTGGCTTGTAGATCATAAGGGTACCAAAAAACCATTCAAAGGGTAATTGCTCTTGCTTTGATCTGCTTGGATCTGGGTTGCAGTCTTGGGTTGTGATCTTGGGGAGAGAAACACCAGTGTGCCAGAGATTGTGGTGGCTGTAGAGAGGGCACTCTCCTCCTACCTCTGACAACTGTAAAAACCCCTGCAAATTGGGACACTGTTCTCTCCACTCTGGAAGCAGAGTTCTACCATGGTAAAGAACTCAAAAGTCTAGTAATTAGCTGGCAATATGAGCAAGCAGAGGAAGCATCATCAGACCATAGAAACTGTTTTGGGGGCCAAAATGATCAAAACATGGAACAATAAGAAGGCAACAGAGTCAAAAAAAACTGCATCAAAGGTTTCCAAGAAATATATGAACTAGTTGTAGTCCATGGAGTAACTCAAGAAGGATTTTGAAAATCAAGTAAGACAAGATAGTGAAGTCTATAGAAGCAGGAACTTAGCTTTGAAACCCCTTCAGCAACCTCCAACACCAGTAAAAAATGTCTCTAAACAAATTTTAGAACTACAGAACCCACAAAGTTATAGTAAGAAACAAATCTCCCACTAAAGGAAGCCTGGCACGCTGACAGAAAGGGTCTATTGCACCAGACTTGGAGATGAGCACAATCCCATGTGAGCTGCATGGTCCCAGACATGGGGTGGCCAAGACCAGTGGCACAGAGTCCCTAGAGCAGACTTTAGGAGAGTGAATAACCAGTATCTGTGGCAGTTTCCAGACTTCTCAACACATAAATGCCAAAGAGAAAGTAAAAGGTTAAAGGGGAACTATGTTGGAACCAGGTGACAGAACAGCATGGTCTGGCCACTGCCCCTGGGGTGAGAGATGGTTGAGGCACAGTGGCTGGAGTTGCTACAGGGTGGCTGCCTCCAGAGCTACTGGCCTTCGGATGGTAGGGGGATTAAGTAACCATTCAGAAGGTAATCACTCTTGCTTTTATCTGCTTGGATATGTATGGCAGTCTTGGGTAGTGGTCCTGGGGTGTGTGGCCAGTGTGCCAGAGCTTGGGATATCTATAGAGGGGGTGCCCTCCTCATAACAATGAGAACATTTGTAAAACCACTGCAGTTTGGGACACAGCTCTCCACTGTGGAAGCAGAGTTCTACTGTAGCAAAGAGCAAAGGAGGAAATAACATACACACCCATTTGGGTATCTTACACTAAAAGAAAGGAAAGGGAAAGGGTAGAAGGGAGAGGATGATAGAAGTGGGGGCATACTGGGGGATAGGGTATTTAGAAGAACATACTTTTGAAAAGGGATAGGGTCAAAGCAGAAAATAGATTAAGGGGAAGGTGGTGGAGTAGAATGACAAACTTGATGTGAGCTTCTGCTCCAATCACTGCCAACATACATAAAATAATGGTTCTAAACAAACTTTAGAGCTACAGAACCCACAAAGAGGCAGAGAGAAACAAATGTCCCAGTGAAGGCAGCCTGGCAGGTGGAGAGGAAGGGTCTGTTACACTGAGCTGGGAGCTGAGTGGAGTTCTGCATGAGCCACATGGTTGTGGTCCCAGGGCTGGCCCTGACTAGCAGCACAGACTGGCTGGAGCAGAATTAAGGAGAGTGAATCACTAGCAATTGTGGTAGCTTCCAGACTTCTTAACCCATAACTCCTAAGAAAAAAGTAAAGGTCAGCGTGGAACTCTGTTGCAACAGGAGGGCATGGAAGAAGGTGGTCTGGCCCCTTCCCCTGAGGTAAGAAACAGCAGAGGCATGGCTGCCTCAAGGACTCCTTGCCTGCAGATCATAAGTGAAGCAAGCCACCATTCAAAAAGATAATCACTTTTGCATTAAAACTGCTTGGATCTGGAACATGGTCTTGGGTGGTGGTACTGGGGTGTGTGGCCAGTGAGCCAGAGCTTTTGGGGGTTGTAGAGAAGGTGCTGTCCTAAGAGATCTGGCATCTTGGAAAACCCCAGAAATTTGGGACAAAGCTGTGTCCAGTCTAGAAGCAGAGTTCTTCCATGGCAAAGAGCTCAAAATCAAGTAACTGACTGGCAATGTAAGCAAGCAGAGGAACTTCAAACAGACCATAGAATCCTTTTTTGGGAATCAAAGCATGGACTGGGAGGAAGACAGCAAAGTTAGAACTCCTGCATCAAAAGCTTCCAAGAAAAATGTGAGCTGGTTACAATCCATGAAGGAGTTCAAGAAGGATTTTGAAAATCAAGAAAGAGAAGTGGAAGAAAAATTAGGAAGTGAAATGAGAATGATGGAAGAAAATCATGAAAAGTGAGTCAACAGCCTTCTAAAGGAGGCACTAAAATACAATGAAGAAAATCACACCTTAAAAAACAGATTGACTAAAACATTTAAGAGGTCCAAAATGTCAATGAGGAGAAGAATGCCTTACAAAACAAACCAAAAAAACCTCCTAATTTGCGAGATGGAAAAGGAATTTGAAAAACTCACTGAAGAGAATAACTCCTTCAAAATTAGATTGGAGAACTTTATTACTTTATAAGAAATAAAGATACTATAAAACAGATTCAAACAAATGAAAAAGCAATGTGAAATATCTCATTGGAAAAACCAACAACCAGGAAAATAGATTAAGAAGAGATAATTTAAAAATTATCAGACTATCTGAAAGCCATGATCCAAAAAAAGAGCATAGACACCATCTTTCAAGAAATTACCAAGCAAAATTGCCCAGATATTCTAGAACCAGAGGGCAAAAGAGAAATGGAAAGAATTCACCAAATACCTCTTGATAAAGATCCCCAAAATAAAGCTCATAGGAATATTATAACCAAATTCCAGAGTTCCCAGGTAAAGGAGAAAATACTGCAAGCAGTCAGTAAAAAATAAGGTGATTACTGCGGAAACACAACCAGGATAACACAAGACCTAGCAGCTTCTACATTAAGGGACTGAGGGGTTTGCAATATGATATTCTGGAGATCAAAGTAGCTATAAATTAAACTAAGAATCACCTTCCCAGGAAAACTGGATATACTGCTGAAGGGAAAATATGGTCTTTTAAAGAAATAGATGACTTTTAAGCATTCTTGATGACAAAACCAGAGCTGAACAGAAAATTTGACTTTCAAATACAAGAAGCAAGAGAAGCATGAGAAAGTAAACAGTAAAGAAAAATCATTAGGAAATTATTAAAGTTGAACGACTTACAATCCCATTTATGTAACTCTTAAGACTTTTCTCAATATGAGAATAGTTGAAAGGAATATATTTGTATACACACACATATATGTATATGTATGTATGCATACATCTATACACACATGCATGCATATTACATATATATATAAGAGGGTGTATGTGTATATATGTGATATAAGTATCTAAATATAAGTAAATAAATATATAAAAGAAGATACTCATTTTATACTTTATTTTATACTTAAGATAAATATACACATATGTGTATATATAGATATAGATATGAGTGTTGGCATACATCATGGATGCATAGAGGGCTCAGGGTGAATTGAATATGAAGGGATGATATATAAAAAATAAAATTGAGGTGAGAGAGGAGTTTATTGGGAGAAGAAGAAAGGGAGAGATAAATTAGGTTACATTATCACATATAGAAGAGGAGAAGAAGAGCAGGAAGGTGAAAGGGAATGGAACAGTCTTATTCTCATTGAATTTGTCTTAAGGAGGAAATAATATAAACACTCAACTGAGTATCTTACCCTACAGGAAAAAGGGGGGTAGGGAACGAGATGGGGGATGATAGAAGGGAAGGAAGATTGGGGAAGAGGGTACTTAGACACAAACATTTTTGAAAAGCAATAGGGTCCAAGAAGAAAATAGAATAATTCAGGGGCAGTGTAGGATGGAGGGAAATATAGTTAGTCTTTCTCATTATAACTATTATGGAAATGATTTGGGTAACTACACATGTACAACTTATACTGAATTGCTTATATTCCCAGTGGGGGCAGATGAGAAGGGAAGAAGGGAAAAAGTCTGGAACTCAGAAATTTTAAACAGAAATGTTTTTTTTTAGTTTGTGTTTTACATGCAACTGGGATATAAGTTATAAAGCCACTGGGGTAGAGAAATCCATCATAGAAATCCATCTAGCCCTACTAGAAATTTAGTGTGGTAATGAGGGATGATATAAGAGAGAATAGAATGGGGGAAAGGGTATTCAGAAGGCTCACTATCTTGGGTTGTGGATAGAGGAAAAATGGGGAGAAAATTTATAACTCAAAATCTTGTGGAAATAAATGTTGAAAAATAATAATGATTAAATAAATTAAAAATAAATTGTACTGTCTGAGTGAACCATATTCATAAACTAGTATCAATTGCTGGGTGGTGACAGGGAGATACTTGGTCAAAGAATTCAGGAGCTGTCTCTTGCTTGATAATTATACAAAACAAACAAACAATGCTTCTGGCCAAGTCTTAAATTCTACTTTTTACTAATGCAGGCCACTGACAGAAATTGGAAGACAAAGAGGAAAAAATTTTTCATGGCATCAGTTGGACAGACATGGGCAAGGCAGAAATATTATGAAGAAAAATAAGCAAAATGATCCCAGGACTTTGGAAATACTACATTTAGGAAATTGTTTAAGGAGTCACAAGACTCAAGTCATAGTTTTATGAGTTTTTAAAGCTAGTTTTGTATTAGATATATTCATGAATCTTTTAAAGGCTATAGTAGGTACTATGTTTAGGAAACACCATCTTTATTCACTGACATTCTAGTTTTCAGCATCTTTCTATCACACATTTAAGCTTGCACGATATTGAAGGATTTTGTCTGGTTTTGCAAGACATCCATAATAATACAAAAAAAAAACCCAAATACCTGTTTCTCTTTCCATGTGTTCCCTAGTCAGCTAATGACAGCATTTTAAATAAAATAAGAAGTATCCTATTATGACATGTTCTAATTAAAAAGAAAAATTCTTGGATAGATATTTCTTCTAGCTCCTACATTTGCTACTGGCAGGAGAGCTGAGTATAGCTAGATGGTTCCGGGTGGCAGCTCTTGGTCTCAGGGTCAATGGGACCATGTCCAAATGGTTCATTAGAGCTATTAGAAAAAAAAGCCAGTACATTTTGAGTTCAAAAAGAACATTGTTCAAAGATTTATGAGTTATAGAAAGCATGGTTTTCAAAGAATCTTTATTACTGGTAATCTGTGCTGATTTAATTTTTAGCTAACTGTGCAAAGGTGGCCAAACTATTTTTGATAATATTGTGGTACGTTGGAAAATATTGATTCTGTAGTGAGAAGACTTGGTTTTAAAAAGCACCCTTCCAACTTATTACCTCAAACAAATCACTTTACCTCCCTGGATCTCAGTTTAATTATCTGATTACCTCATCTCAGTTTAATTATCTGAGGTGGTTGGAGTTTCAGAAACTCAAACTTTCAAGATCTATGATCTTATAGTTTTAAAGATTTTTGCCCAGTGTTTACAGATTTATTAAGCCCTTGAAGATTTAATTCAAATACTTATTAGAGACCTACTACATACAAAGCACCATGATAAATTAGAGATAAAGAGATTAAGTGATAATCCTGAAAAGATCTGAATGCCAAAAGGATAATGGCAAAGTGAGTGGCAAGGACTTAGGCAAATGCTTCCTGGAACTTGATTAGTCATTGAAGATGATGGATGCAAGGTGGAGAATCAGACTACACTTTTACATATGGTCAAAATGGGAAATTGTATCACTTAATTATATACATTTATTACAAAGATTTTACTTTTATTTTTCCAAATTTTGAAAAGAAAAGTTAAAGCTCGATGAGGGTAAAATCAAAGAAAATTTGGGAGAGGCTAAATTACTCAAAAGGGTGTTAGAATGAGAAGGATAGGGGTGGCTAGGTGGCACAGTGAATAGAGCACCAGCCCTGGATTCAGGAGGACCTGAGTTCAAATCCGGCCTCAGACACTTAACACAAAAACTAGTCGTGTGACCTTGGGCAACTCACTTAACCCCAGCTGCCCTGCAAAAAGCAAAAATAAAAAAAAAGAATGAGAAGGATATATTATGAAGGCCTTTGAGTATGAGATGGTGATTAAATGGGGTATTGGAGAAGAATTTCAATGAGCAATTCTCTAAACATGACATTCCATCTCTTCATTGATGCAGGATTCCCCTATTCCCAATGCTAGGGCAATGCAGCAACCCTTATATTTATCTTTCTGAATCCTCATTTTTCTTTAAGGTTAAATTCACTGGAACCACATGTTTAGTGTTCCTTGATTCCCCATCACTACAAGTGCTTTTTCCTGCCTCAAACATTTTTTGAGAAGTTGTGTGGTTCATTTTTTTTTTTGCCTTTATCATCACCTCCTACATTTTATCCTAGTTGACTGGACTCTTCTTCTCTAAACATTACAGGAAAGAAATTGCCATTTAAAAAATGTATATCACCAGTGCTGAATAGAGGAGGCATTTATTTAATTGAATCAGCAGAGGGAAAATCTGGATTTATTCCAGGAATAAGACTACCTCCCTGGATGCACAGAGGCACAAAAAGACAGACAGAATATTAATCATTTACTAAAATCTTCTTTGATGCATAGTATGTGAAGACTGCTATGAAGTATGACTCAATGTGTGTTGGAGACAGTCTTTTGAGTACTTAAAATGCTGAACTAAAGGAGTCAATGTTTTCTTCTGGAACAAATAAGGAACAACTGCAATAGTGAGCTGACTAATATGGTTAGTCCTATACATTTAAAAAATAGAAAATTGTACAAAAGCTAAATGGGAGAAAAGAGGAGCTAGAAGTTGTGAAAGTAGTTAGGAGGCTTTAAGGTGTGTGGATTACAAAGGAAGTTTAGAGAAAGGAAACAATGGGAAAACACTAAAAAAAAGTGAAATGCAGGGGACTTCCCAACGTTTGAATGTGTGAGGTTGTGGAGGAGAAAATAAAAATAAGATTTAAGTTTAGAATTGAAGGATATCTATCAGTAAGTATATATTAAACATCTGCTGTATGCTAGCCATTTTACTATGTGCTGGGGGTATGTTCTCAAAGTAAAAAAAACCTTCTCTGAATGAGCATACCTTCTTAAGGGGAAGCATTTACATATCTAAAATTAAGGCAATGGCCCTTTAAAATGAGCGACAAAGTTTACTTCCATGGAGAATAAATCTGTTTCTGAGAAAAGCAGCAGTTGCTTCAAGTACACTTTGCCTCTTGTCATATGTCTAAGATGCTAACGGCTTTTTATTAAGCTCAGGTACAACTATGGGATTTCACTGCAGAATGGGCCCCGAGGGCTATTGGTCAACACAATCTAAAGATATGATACAGAGAAGCAAGCATTTTAGTTTGGAAAATGAGCCTCATAACACTGGTACTTCAATTTTCATGATTCCAGTGCTCAAAGGAATTCTCCTGGGTACATTAGAAAGAGCCTCATTTTAACTAATTGGTTTGTTATGAGAAAATGTCTTTTTAAAGTGAATTTCTCTGTAGTACCCAGAAAGAAAACAAACTTTTATCTTAAAACAAGCTATATCTACAGGGAAATGTTGCCAGGCCATTTGGGAGTAGGAAATAAAAGCTGTGTTGTATAATTACACATCTTTTTAGTATCTATTTTTAAAAGGGCAAGGACCTTAAACACCTTCTCTGGCATGGTTTATTTTTTAAATTTATTTATTGTCATCTCACAGAACAAAATGAGCATTTTCATAACCCAGAACAATAAAAACATGATTTCACATGAAACTGCAAATCTATTACACACAACCTGAAATTCCTTCCAACTATACAACAATGTTATTGTATAAATTTGTTGTTTTGTTTTATTTCCCCTCCCCCTGCCTTAGAGATGGCTACCATTAGATGCAAGTAGGAATATATGTGTAAAATTTTTCTATATATCTATTTATCACTTCTTTCTCTGGATGCAGATATTGTCTTCATATGTCCTTTATTTTTATTTGTGTATTTACAAAGTCAAAATGACTTAGTCTCTCAAAGTTATTCTTAAAACAATATTCCTGGTACTATACACAATATTCTTCTGATTCTGTTCACTTCACTCTTTATCATTTTGTGCAAGTCTTTCCATGTCATTCTAAGATTTTTGAACTCACCATTTCTGAAA
>CM053601.1:58782087-58820707 GCA_028646575.1 Pseudocheirus occidentalis
ACTAGGAATTAAGATATACAGGGGCTGGGATAGGGAGACCCCTCCTGCCCTACCAGAAAATAGGAGAGCAGAGCAGGGGAGGGGCTTTATAGTGGGATTGCTGTTATGGGGTTGGCGCAGGAGCAAGACGGGGAGAAAATGTGTAATTAAAAAATGTAATGAAAATGAATAATGTAAACAAGAAAACAAATAAAAACTAAATTTAAAAAAATAAATAAACTAAGTTTAAAAAAGAAAAAAAATTTAACAATTTTTTGAGACCACATTAAGGTAAAGGACCAGTGCATTTCATTAGTCCCTGACCCCTGTGCCAGGGGAATTCCCCTATAATATACAGTATAATGGGAGAGAAAAGACAAAAAGCACAAATCACTATGGTGCAAAGTTAGGCTATTTACTGGCATTGGAAATGCACACACATAATTTTATGCAATTTTAGGGGAGAAAAAGAATTTCCAAAATGTTGGAATTGAGAAGAGATTTTAGGAGTAGACAACAATTTAGGAATTCTTGAAACATTGAAGGAGGTACCTTCAGAGTGGAGGGAAGGTTTGCCTTGTAGGTACAGGTGAATCTACAATTCAAATTGTCTTACTCAATTGAATTTCTGTTAGCATTTTTATGTATAAACTCTTCACCCTACCCTGAAATTTAGGAAACTGACTGATACAGCTGAAAAGTTGCATATGCAGTGGGCTTTCTCTTCTCCTTCTCTGAATCTATATGCGTAATTCACTTAATTAGGTGTTTTCCTTAAGCAGGGGCTGGGTGATCATTTAATGATGATTCTGAAGAGGAGATTCTCATATGATAAGAGGTGGAAAGGATATCAGATAACATCCACTCAGAGCCCTACATTTTGCAGAGTAGGAGTGGCCTGTTTAATCTGGTAAATAATAATAAAGAAATGAGCCCTGGTCTCACAGCTCCAACTCAGGTACCCATTTTACTCTCATGATACCTTTCTACCTTTAAGAATATTGTGATGTGGTAGGAGAGACAGTCAAGTCAGCAGTTCAATTAGCATTCATTAATATGTGCTAAGTTTTCACTAAGTACTGGAAATACAAAGAAAGGTGAATTTCTTACTCTCAAGGAGTTTAGGATCTAATGGTAGACCTTGTACACCTATACATACACAAATTATTTTTTTAAACAGAACATATGAAATCCCTATGAGGTCTCTGAGGAACAGTTGATTTTACAGTGGGAAATCTAAAACATGTAGCATTTGCACTGAACTTTGAAGAATGAATAGAATTCTAACAGGTGGAAGTAATAAATATTCATGAGTGATAAATTTACTATATTTACTAATGATGGTAAATAAAATATGAGCTTAATTTTCATGTTTACTATAAAGCATTAAAAAAACACTATCCTCCAAAATTAGCTAACTGTCTAGTTAAATATCCATTCCTGGTATTTAATTTGAGTTGTATAAGCTTGTCCTTACTTTGTAATACACTGAAATGAATGAATGAATGAATGAATGAATGAAGCAACGTGTGACCCAAAAACTCCAACATGCACAAATATATCCAACAAGCAAAATTCTGTTAAATTGTCTCAATTTTTTGATTCCCCAATGCATTTCATTAATTTGTTTGCTGTCATGTCAGAATTATAATTAAAGAGGGAAATGTGGACTGATCCCTAAGAGACTTAACAAAACATGGCTGTGAATATAGTTCATTTCCCAACTAAAGAAGCATTTTATCCTATGTACATAACTGTTTGTAGGATTGGCCCTAATACTATTAGACTAGTTCTGTGACACTGAGAAAGTGGCTAACCCTTTTCATATCTCTAGGTCACTAAGAATCTAAATTGTAGAACAATTGGTTTCAAAAGAAAAATCTATTAATTTTCTTAATAAGACATACATTTTTCTGATGATATAGAGTATGATCCTGGGATTTGGGGTGTGCTGAGAGCACTTCTTTTCCCTCTTATTTTTCCCTGTCCCCCATCAAGACAATTCAGTCATACATGTCTTGTAGCTTAATTGGAAGGCAAGCAACATTCTAACTGACAGGTGAGTACCCAAAGCAGCAAGTACAAGGATCTCATTTTGACAGTCCTCTACTGCTTTTACAAAGAACTGTCCTTGAAAGGTTTTCATGTATATTTCTTCTATATTTCCATTTGTCAGTTACCTCCAGCCACAAGGCAATTGATTTAGTTAAAAACAACCAGGAGTTTCTGTCAGAGAAAAACACACACACACACAGACTTAAAAAATGTCTTTTTTTGAGAAAAGCAGAAGACTGAAACAATCAAGGCTAACAATGAAATACCAAACTATTCAGAATGATTGAAGACAAGACATAGGAGAAGTAACAATAAATCTAGTTTAAAAAATTCCAGTTTGTAGAAAATTAACTTAACTCAGAAGAATTTGGGTTGTAGTTGGGCTCTTCTACTAACTCATTATGTGCTTTTGGCTACTTTACCTTTTGCCCCCAATTTATTTATTTTAGTTTTCAACATACACTTCTACAAGATTGTGAGTTCCAAATTTTCTCCTCATCTCTCCCTTCTCCTCACCCCATGATGGTGTGCATTCTAACTACTGCTTCTCCCAATCTGCCCACCTTTAAAATACTCCCCCACCTTCTTTGGTCCCCTTCCCTTCCATTTTTATAGGCTAAGATAGATATCTATATGCCTTTGCCTGGGTATCTTACTTCCCATTTGCATGTATAAACAATTTAAAATATTGGTTTTCTTAATCTTTATGTTCCAAATTCTCTCCCTTCCTCCCACCCCACTCACTAAGAAGGCAAGTAATTCCATATAAGTTACACATGTCTAGTCATGAAAACCACTTCCATAATAGTCATGTTGTGAAAGACTATCTATATTTCCCTCTCTCCTACCCCCCTCATTTATTCTGTTTTTTCCTTTGACCCTGTCTCTTTTCAGAATTGTTTACTTCTGATTACCCCCTCCCCCAAACTCCCTTCCCTTCCATTACCCTCTCCTTATCTCCTTCCCTCCTTTCTTGCAGGGTAATATAGATTTCCATACCCAATTGAGAGTGTATGCTATTCCCTCCTTAAGCCAAATCCAAGGATAATAGGGCTCACTCATTACCTCTCACCTTCCCCCTATTCCCCTCCACTGTAAGAGATTTTTCTTCCCTCATTTACATGAGGTAATTCACCCCATTCTACCTCTCCCTTTCTCCTTCTCCCACTTTCTCACCTCTTAATTTTAGATATCTTCTGTTAATATTCTTTATTTTTTTGCTTTTTGGAGGGCAGGTTGGGGTTAAGTGACTTGCCCAAGGTCACACGGCTAGTTTTTCTTGTTAAGTGTCTGAGGCCAGATTTGAACTCAGGTACTCCTGACTCCAGGGCCAGTGTTCTATTCACTGCGCCACCTAGCTGCCCCTCTTCTGTTAATATTCAACTCACACCTGTGCTCTCTGAATATATATATTTACATATATATACATATATATGAATAAAGATATATATAGAGAATATAATATATACTATCTCCATGCATTCCATGCAAGATTGTAAATAATTCAGCTTTAATAAGTCCCTTTGATTTCTCTTTCCTGTTTACCTTTTCATGCTTTTCTTGAGTCTTGTATTCAAAATTCAATTTTTCTATTCAGGTCTGGCTTCTCAAAAGTGCATTCAATTCCTCTACCTCATTAAATATCAATTTTCCCCTTATTGATTACACTCAGTTTGGCTATGTAGGTAATTATTAGTTGTGGTCCTAGCTCCTCTGCATTTCAGAGTATAATATTTCAAGTCCTCTGATCCCTTAATGTAGAAGCTGCTAAGTTCTATACTGACTGTGGCTCCATAATTGTGTTTTTTTCATTTTTTTCCCCCTGATTCCTTGCAATATTTTTCCCTGACCTGAAAATGCTGGAATTTAGTTATTCCTTGCAATTTTCACTTGGGGATTCCTTTCAGGAAGTCATCTGTAAATTTTTTCAATTTCTATTTTCCCCTCAGGTTCTTGAATAACAGGGTGGTTTTCCCTGATAATTTCCTGAAAGATGTAATTTAGGCGCTTCTTTGACTTTCTGGAGGAATGAAGGCTGGGAAGTTGGGGTTAAGTGACTTGCCCAAGGTTACACAGCCAGTAAATGTTAAGTGTCTGCGGTTGGATTTGAACTAAGGTCCTCCTGACTCCAGGGGCAGTGCTCTATTGACTTCACTATCTACCCATCCCTAGGCTCTTTTTTTTATATCATGGCTTACAGGTAGTCCAATAATTTCTTAATTATCTCTCCTGGTTCTATTTTCCAAAAATACCTGGTTCTGTTTTTCCAAAAAGATATTTCACTTTGTTTTGTAAAAATTTTTTCATTCTTCTGATTTAGTTTTATAATTTATTGCTTTTTTCATGGAGTCATTGGCTTCTGTTTGCTGCATTTAATTTTTAACAAATTTTTATTTGTTTTTGGACCTACTTTTCCCTTTAGAAAAGTCTGTTTTTTTAGGCATTCTTTTCCTCATCTCTTTGGACCTCTTCTGCCATTTGATCTAGTCTGTTTTTAAAGTGTTATTTTCTTCAGAATTTTTGTAGTCTCCTTCATCAAATTATTGGGTCTTTTTAATGATTTTCTTGTACCATTCTTATTATTCTTCCCAATTTTTCCTCTACTTTTCTTCCTTGATTTTCCAAAGCCTTTTGGGACTCTTCCATGGCCTGAGACCAATTCATATTTTTCTTGGAGCATTTGGATGTGCGAGCTTTGATTTTGTTGTCTTCTTTTGAGTGTATGTTTTGATGTTCCTTGTCACCAAAGTAAGATTTATAGTCTGAATTTTTCCTCACTGATTGCTCATTTTCCTAGCAAATTACTTGATTTTTAATTCTTTGTTAAGATAGCACTCTACTATCAGGGTGGAAGGGGTTCTCTCCCAAGCTTCAGGTGCTTTGTGCAGCTCTTTTCAGAGATAGTTCTAGGGCTCTGTAAGTTTTCAGTTTTTACAAGATGTTATGACCTAAGGAGATAAGTTTACTCTTCTCTTGACCTTTGCTCTTGTCTGTGAGTTACCACAAGCACTCTTTCCTGCCATGTAACTGTGAGGAGGGTTCCCTCTCCACTGCTGCCACATGTTCTGCTATGTCAATGCTTCTCCTTGCCCCTGGATTGCCACACAGTACTATCAGTCAGATCTAAGTATGGGCAAAGCAACAGAAGCCTGCCTCAGGATCCCCAAGAGATCCCTGTAGTCTTCTTCTGATCAGATTTTCCATCCCCTTATTGTCTGTGTACTGAGAACTCTGGAAGCAGCAAACCCCGAGGACTAATCTGTGTTTCATTCTTGCCTAGGTTCAACAGACATTTCCTAATGACCTTACAAGTTGTCTTTGCTGTTTGTGGGTTGAGAAATCTGGAAAATGCCTCAGCTGCCAGTGATTCAGTAACCTGAGACCTGTGCTGGGTGTGCTAGGACTTGGTTGGTGAGAGCAAGGCCTACACTGGACTGTGTTCCTCTCCCAGCACCATTCAACAGACCCTTCCTGTCAACCATCTAGGTTATCTTAGGATGGAAATTTGTTTTCTCTCTATCTTTGTGAGTTCTGCTGCTTTAGAATTCAGAGTCATTTTTAGAGATATTTGGAAGGGTTTGGAGGAAAGCTGAAGCAAGTCCCTGCTTTTATTCTACCACCTTGTGTCAGCCCTCAGTTCACTTCTTAAGGGCTCAGGTTCCTCATATGTAAATGAGATTAGATGATCTTAAATTCCTGTTTAGTGCTGTGTGCTTACAAATTTAGGTCACCATCCAATCGTAGCAAAATCAGAAAGTCATTTTGCACTGATTCCAACTCTTTTATTACAAACTACTTTGTCCTTAGAGGCATCATTTAATTAAGGATACCCAGAATTCCCATTTCTTTTGATAGCGTTGCCATCTTTGCACCACTCAGGTTCATAATACTGGAATCATCTTGCTCTCTTCTGTTTCTTTTTTAACTTTAATTGCTATATATGATCAATTTAAAATGTTATCAAATATGCTTCTCCAGCTTTTCCTACGTACATCACTTGCCCTTCAGTCATACAATTTCAGCCCTAGTTTATGTTATCCTTACCTCCCACCTAGATGATTGCAATATGGCCTTCTCATTGGTCTCCCTACCTCCAGTCTTAGTCCTCCTCAACTGATTGGCCACACAATAGAGAAATTGATATTGTAAAAGCACAACTCGGACTTATCAGAGCCCTGGTTTTAAAATATTAAATAATTCCTTATTAACACTGGGATTAAATATAAAATTCCAACCTTGCCATTTAAAGTTTTTTATAACCTGACTCCTACCTACCATTTCAATTTTATATTAATGACTTCCATATGCCTGCTCAAACAAACAAAAAGCCAAAATACTCTAACCTACTGGCTGTCCTCTGTCCCTGTCTTTTTGTTTCCTTTATAAGTACCCCTGATACAAGAGATCTGTCATGTTTCTGACCCACTCTTTCTTCTCCTCCTCCCCTTGTAATGCCTAACTTCTCTCAAAAAAAGGTTAAAGGGTCACTTTTCATGAGTCTTTGCCTGCTTTTCTCAGTGACATTTTCTCTTCACATTATTTTCTATTGCATTATGAATATACATATTTATATATTAGAAATATGTATCATGTTATAATTGTTTATATTAAATAATTTCAATGTAACATAACAACAAAATATAACAAATTATTGCACAATATATTAAAATTGTTTATACTTATTTATATTTATGATTTATGCATATATATATATGCATATCTATAGAGAACTACATAGATACATATATATACAATACAGAGCATATACATATATTCTTACATGTACACACACCTGCACATGTACACACACATATATATACATGCATATCCATATCCATACATGTACATATACATATACATCAGTAAAAGGTAATAAACCTCTAGAGCACTGGTTCTCAACCTTGCTAATGCTGCAACCCTTTAATACAGTTCCTCATGTGGTGGTGATACCAGCCCCAAAACTGTTTTCCTTGCCACTTTATAACTGTAATTTTGCTACTGTTATGAATTGTAATGTAAATAACTGATATGCAGGATGCATTTAAACTGAACAGGTTGAGAACCACTGCAGGGTAGCGGATGTTAAATTTTCCTTTTTATCCCCAACACTTAGCATAGTGCATTGTACATAGTAGGGGTATAATGAATATGTGATGAATATTTTTTTTAATTTAGATCATTGAATGTCAATATAATTGGTTTACTTTATAGTGAATATATTTTATTTAAATCTAAGACATTAAATTTAACATTACATATTGCATTTAATTAAATTTAATATTTAAATTTAAAAATTTTCAAATATTATTCTGAGAAAGGTTTCATTGGCTTCACCAAATTTTCAAAGTGACCAATGACACAAAAATTGCAATAATTAAGACTCTAGATCATTCAATCATTTCTTCTATTCCTGAAGTCTAATGTTACATTCATCTTACAAAAATAAAAGTAAGGACAAAGTCAAAAGTCACACAATTTCAAAAATAACTTGTCTTTCAAGTTATTAAGAGCATCTACCAAAAATGCATTAATGCTCATGAACAAGAAGTTCTCCAAGTATGTATTCACTGGTTCATTGACTTGAATAAGTTATCTAGCTTTATCTTCTCTCAGCAAGTACTGACTATTCTATCTCCGGGCAGTTATGGTTGAAGGCAAATCCATTACCACTGTTGTGGGGAAAAGATCCTTAAATTACATTTCCTGCATGCTAGTGATATTGAGTCAGGCACATCTCTTTCTTTAATTAATGATATTTTAATGAAATACAATTCATGGTTCAAGTGCCAAAGGAATACTAAAACAAAGGCTAGAAAAGAAGAGTTTTGACAATTGTGTCCAATAGTAAAGGGAAATTATTGTGGTGACAAGGGAGAGTGAAATCATACCATAAAAAGAATATGTTTTACATAAATCCAGTAACATCTGTGTGTAAATAGCCACCTTTAATGATGCATGTGTTCACTGGTGAAAGCACTACCTCCAAAAGAATAGAGAATCTACCTCCTTTCCTAATAGCAAGAGCCACACTTTTTTTGGTGACAGAACACCTTTACATTCTTTTTTTCTTGTCCTTTTGGAAAGGGGAAGGCAGGACAATTGGGATTAAATGACTTGCCCAAGGTCACATAGTTAGCAAGTTTTAGGTGTCTGAGGTCATATTTGAACTCAGGTCCTCTTGACTCCAGGGCCAGTGCACTATTCACTGTGCCACTGAGCTGCCCTACCACTTTTACATTCTTAAAAATTGAGTATCCAAAGTGCTTTTCTATGTCATTTATACCTCTCAATATTTTCATCAATTTTATCCATAAATACATATTATATTAAAATGAAAACACCCTAATGTTATTATGAAAATAGTTTTGACTTCACAAGATTCCAAAAAATTTCTCATCTCTTCCATTAGATTGTGACATCCTTGAGGATAAGGACTCTCTTCCCCCGGCATATAGTTGCCTCTAGCAAATAATGATGGATTCGTTGATTGTAAGGATCTCAGACCTATATCCACCTTAATATCAGGTGTGTCTGACCCCATATTTTTATAATGACCACCTCAGTAGATGATGGTCTTAAAGATCCTTAAGCACCTTAAAGATGCTGGTGCCAAAACAAGTCATTCTCTGTTTCACACCCTTCTACTCATGTGCCTTTATATATTTAGCTATACTGATCCCTGGGGACAGGCATAACAGCTTGTCACCAAGCCTGTGTTCAGAGTCTTAGTTTATATATGTGCAGGGTAATGGAAATTAAACTTTCAATAAATATTATCAAGGAATAAATTATGTTTAGCATAAGGTACCATGATCAGCATTCCAGGTGACTTGGATGGGCAGTCATGTTATAAGTTCGAAAAATAGAGCCAGGTGATAGAGTAGGGCAGTAGTTGGAACCTGCAGCCTCAAGACCACAGGTGGTTTTCTAGGTCCTTGGTTATGGCCTTTAGACTAAGTTCAAGTTTTATAGAACACATCTTTTTATTGAGGGGATTGTTTTCTCTGAAGTTTAGATTCAATCAAAGGGCTATATTTGAGGACCCAAAGAGCTACACATGGCTTTGAGGCCAGAGGTTTACCACCCCTGAACTAGAGGTCTGACATAAGGAAAACCTTTTATAAGTGTAGAAAGTGTCAATATATAAATGTCATATTTGTTATGAATAATGAAAATGAATTCCAAAGTGAATATTTTGGGATTTGAAATTCTGGATTTTTCTGCTTACATGAAGCAGATGAATTAAAATACTAGTCTATATTTTAAGTATTGTACAATGTGAAGGTACAGTACATATTTTTATTCCAACATCTACCAAGTGGTACCCCTATTAAACTCTCTCCTATTGGGGCTGAAACTGTGACATCCAACTAGGTAGCACGCTAATCTCTCTAGTGAATAACAACAACATTTGTAGAGGTCTTTAAGGCTTGCAAAATGATTTACAAATATTATGAAATTTTATCCTCACAACAACTTGTGATTTAAGTATATGCTGTTATTATCACCATTTTACAGATAAGGAAATTGGTGCTGGTAGAGATTAAGTGACTTGTCTAGCATCACATGTTACTAAGTATCTGAAGATGCTTTTTAACTCTGTTCTTCCTTTCAGTTCAACCAGTTATGTGCCACTGGGGATAGGACCTCCAAAGCTGCACCAGAAATAGGCAGAAAAGAGATATACCAGGGATTGCCCTGAATGCACAAAGGCCATTGATCATGTCAAGAAGCAGAGAGACCAGGATGGTCTAGCACCCACAAATCTATGTTTTAGGCAGCTTGTAGTAAGGGAAGCTCCTAGATCAGATCTGATATTTTGACCTACAGAGAATAGGGGACATTTGCCATTAGATCTTGGAGCAATCATAAAAATAAGTACCTTCCCTTATTATCCCTTTCTCCAACTCCTTTGGTTGTTTCCCATTGAGTAGCATGACCTTCCCTTAAAAGCACTGAAGCAAAGGGACTACTACCTTCATTATTGACTAGTCCATCCATTTCTTGTGTGATGTCCTAATTATTCTTAGCAATAGACTCTGATTGACATGCATGAGAAGAGATTCATGACGAGCCCGCAATTATGGCCTGAAAACTTTTTTGTGCCTCAGAATCAGTCACCAATGCTCTTCCAAAGAATATTATGTTTCCTTTAAACATGGACAAAGCCAAAGGGAAATCAAAGTTTGAATATTTAACAAGTGAACAAGTGTTCTAGGTAATTGTATTTTTGAGAAATGAATCTCATGAGCAGATACTCTGAGAGAATCTCAGAGCAATATGGAATCCATTTCTCACAAGAGCACAGATATGATTATTTGCTAGACTAGAATAAGCACTATTGCATTATTTTGGTTACATGGCCTGGGCCTTAGACAGAGTATGAAATTAGGAGAAAGATTCCTCTCCTTTCAGTAAGAAGGTCTGGGTATTCTTTCTTAGATTTCTCTTTCTCCTTGACACCTTCTGTGTTTACTGCCCCTGCCTGCTAATCTCTAAAAACCATCTAGTCTACCCACAAATCACAGTTATTTTTATACTAGCATTCCTTTTATCACAGTGCCAGGGACTCAATACATGAAAAATACTTGTGGATTGAGTCTCTACTTGACAAAAGGGTTTGTGTATCCATGATGCCTAGCACAGAAGTTTCCACATAGTTGCTTTCTGATAAGTGGTTTATTAAATTGAATTTATGGAAATAACTGCAATATTTTCCTTCATTGTTTGACTATGTTCCCAATCTAGAGGAGAAAAACATATTCTGAATATTACTAGTTCATCTAGATTGTAGACTGTAGGTCATTTTGCATCAAGCCTTTGTGAAAACAGCTTAATCCATCTCTGTAGGTTGGTGTCAATACTGCATTTGGGGGAGATATAAATCAACCTGCCTTTTGAAGTAGGAAAAAATGGAGAACTCAATTTACTTTGCTGTTTGATAAATTGAAGCATATAAGTCAAGTTCATCCAGTATAAAGCATATAATTTTACTGACAAGTGAATCAAAGTAAGTGAAACACATGATTTTCATTCCTATTTAAAGTACATCTAAGAATTCATCAGTTTCTAAGGGAAGGTCCAAGTACTCATATTTGATCAAATGAATTTAAGGTGGTCTTAGAGAAGTTGTTGATAAACGTGTACTTGCTTGGGGAGCACAAAAAGCCATGGGTAATTTAAATTTCCCACATGGATGTTTTCTTAAAAACAAGATACAAAACTTATAAATAATCTATACCACATAGTATGTGGAAAATGCTTAAAATGGAGACTTCTGGGATCTAAGACAACAGAGTAAGCAGTAAATCACTGTAGCTCTCCCATACTCACCTTCGAAGAATCATAACATAGCAACCCAGAACAAATCTTAAAAGAGCAGATTCAGAGCAAAAAATCAGGTGGAGCAGTGTTTAACCCCAGAGAACCAGAGGGTTGGAAAGAAAGGTCCATCTGAGGTAAAAGTGGAGTGCATTGCAAGGCAGGAAGCACCCTTATAAGCCAGTAGCAATCCTCACCTCAGCAAACCAGTGGGATATCCTGTGGTGTGGTGAAGTGTGGCAAAGCAGACAAAATCCTCATAATAGGACTCCCCACATTCCTTAGAATAACCAGAGGAACTGGAAGACTATAGTATTTAAGGACACCACGTGCTTCAGCATAGCCCTTGGGAAATTGACAACCTACAGCATCCAGACCTCCAAGTACTTCAGTCCAGGTCCTGGTTTGTAGGCAACTTCTCGAGACCATGCCTCCCCATGCATCAGTGTAGCTCTGGGCAGACCAGTGTCCTCTAGTGTGAAAAGAAAGTAAGGCCTATCTCCACATGTTTGATTGCAGCCTCAAGCAAACAGGCATCTCCCAGCATAAACAGAAAGTCGGACAGACTTCCATGTGCTTCAGCACAGTCCAGGAAAATCAGTCATCTTCCAGGGACCAGGCCTTCATGTGCTTCAGTGTAGCCCTGGAGAAATACAGAAAATCCCCACCAGGCTTCAGCACATGTTAGACATAATGGCTAGGACCCCAGCACAGCAACAGGTAAGTTTCCAGACCCCTACAGCTTCCAGGAGGATCCCACTCCCTCAACAAAGCACCAGACACAAGAGTACTCATTGGACCTAAAAGAAACATCAACATAGCACCAGGTAAACAGCTAAGGCCTGCAGCCACTGGCACAGGAGGCTTGAGACAGAGTCCCTCCAACCCAGGGAGAAGAACTCAAATTTAAAAGAATGGAAAAGTGTCAAAACAATGAGCAAAATCAACAACAATAACAATAATAAAATTTGACTATAGAAATTTATAATGGTGACAGGGAAGATCAAGACACTAAATCAGAAGACAACAATGTCAAAACATCTATGTCCATAACCCAAAATAAAAATAGAAAGTGGTCTCAAATCTAGAAAAAAACCCTCATGGAATAGTTCAAAAAGAAACTTAAAAATCACATAAGAAAGATAGAAGAAAATTGGGAAAAGACATGAGAGTGATGCAAGAGATTTATGAAAAAAAGACTCAATAACTTGGAGAACTGTATAAAAAGTAGAACTGGCCAAATGTAAAATTAGATATAAGAATCTGCTGTTGAAAACAACTCCTTAATGAGTAAAATTGGCCAAATGGAAAAGAAAGTACAAAAGATAATTGAGGAAAACAGTTAGTATAGGGCAAGTGAAAGCTAATGACTCTATGAGACATTAAGAATCAATCAAACAAAATCAAAAGAATGAAAAAAAGGAAGAATATGTAAAATAGCTCATAGGAAAAATAATTGTCCTGGAAAATAGAAACAAGAGAGACAGTTTCAGAATCATTAGACTACCTGAAAGCCATAATCAAAAGGTGTACCTGTAGAGTATATTTCCAGAAATTTTCAAGGTAAACCAACTTGATGTCCTGGAAGCAGAAGGCAAAATAGGCATGATCACCTCCAGAAGGTGATCCCAAAATGGAAACTCCAAAGAAAATTGTGGACAAATTGCAGAATTATCAGGTCGAAGAGAAAATGCTGCAAGCAGCCAAAAGAAACAACTCAGATCTCAAGGATCAACACTCAGGATTACACAGAATTTAGCATTTTCTACATTAAAGGATCAGAGGACCTGGAATAGGATATGCTGGAAGGCAAAGAAGCTTAGATTACAACCAAGAATCCACAATCCAGCAAAACTGAGCTCAGACCTGTGCAACATAACAGCCTGTAGGCTGCTTGAGACTCAACAAAGGATTTCAGGCAGTACATCAAAAATGTAGGAGTTATAAAAAGCAATTAAAGATGCAACAAATGGTTTATCCACACTCAACTAAACCAACCTTCTACTAGGTACTATTGTGTCCATCATGTATCTTGGTGGGTGAGTTACCACTGTGTGTTTTCTCCTGAAAAAAATGACCCACAGGAAACAACCACCATCAGTATGTCTCTAGTCTGAAATGAGAGAGAGTTGTAGCTTTTTGAAACGTTTTGGTGGTTGCTGGCATTGAACAGGAACAAAGTGAGTGCAGCCACACACCAACACCGCAGACATCTGCTATTTGATGAGCAGTAACAATGGGAGAGCTTCTTCCCCTCCCTGCCCGCCTGGCATCCATCCAAGTTACATGATTGTCTGGCATAGTCTCCAAGGTCAGACAATAGTTCAGTATTTCTTTATATGTGAGCAATTGCTGTGGAGAATTTTTGGTTCTAACATTAAAGTTTTGGGAGTAACTTTGTAAAATGGGTGACAAAAATAATTGGAAGATTGATTCAGAACATAAGAGTGTTTAATCCAGAGTGAACAAATCGATATATATTTACTTACATGAAAGAAAAAATATTGTGCCTTGTTTACTGACAAATAATAGCCATTGCAAAAGAATGCAATCTTCATCGCCATTTCAAATAAGAACATCCTGACTTAAGCAAATTGGACACCAATGGAAAACAAATTAAATTATATCAATTGTTGAAAAATCTCTGTGGGGAACAGTAGTTTTAAGAAAATAAACTCAGAAAATGAGGTAGCTACTAAGGTTAGTTTTCATATTTTTTTAAATTTTATTTTATTTTAGACTCAAACACCAGAACACTAAAGCAGAACAGAGAAAAGGATACACACATATACACACACACATACATATATGGGGAAAAGCATAGAAGAACATAGGAGAGGACTCAAAATGTGTAACAATGAGAGCTGTCCTTCTTTTCTTCCTTATGTTTTATATTGTTCTGCTGTTCACTTTTTACTTCGTTCTTTTTTTTTTGCCCTTTTCTCTTCCAAAGGATACAATAAAGTGCAGATAACTTAAATAAATTTAGACATATAGGTATACACACAGATATGTAATTTCACTAACAAATTCTACTCTTAACCTTTGTTTTGCTTATCTCTGGTTTCCTATCTCTCCTGACTCCTCTACTTTACTTCTACCCACTACCTTGATCTTTTATTAGCCTACTTTTCTTCTTTTTATTCATCTGTTTATTTATTTTTAGCTTACAACATTCAATTCCACAGTCCCTTGAGTTTCAAATTTTCATCCCCTCCCTTTCTTTTCCCCTCACTCAGGCCATGGCAGCATGCAATCAAATATAAGATCTACAAATATCTTCACATTAAACATTAACCAGATTGTGAAGAAGGATAATAACCAATGAAATCATCAGTGAGAAAGAGGAAACAAAACAAAACAAGAAAAAGAAAAGGAGCAAATACTTTGTTTTAATCTGCATTCAGACTCCGCAGTGATTTCTCTGTATGTGGATATCGCTTTTGGCATGAGTTTTTGGAGTTGTCTTATAACCTTACATTGCTGAGAGGAGCACAGTCTATCAAAGTTAGTCATCACACATACATTGTTTCTGTGATTGTGTACAAATTTCTCCTGGTTCTGCTCTTCTCCCTCAGCATCAGTTTATATAAATCTCTCCAGGTTATTATGAAGTCTGTCTGCTCCTCATTTCTTATAGCACAGTAGTATCCCATTAAATTCATATACCAAAACATGTTTAGCCATTCCCCAATTGATGGGCATCCCCTTGATTCCCAATGGTTTGCCAATGCAAAAAAAAAAAGCTGCTATAAATATTTTTGTACATACGGGCCCTCCTCCCACATCTCTAATCTCTTTGGGATATAACCCTAGAAGTGGCATTGCTGGGTCAAAGGGTAAGCCCTTATTTATAGCCCTTTAGTCTTAGTTGCAGATTGCCAACCTGAATGGTTAGATCAGTTCACAACTCCACCAAGACTGCATTAGTATTCCAACTTTCCACAGGCTTTCCTGCATTGATCATTTTCCTGTTTTGTCATTTTAGCTAATCTGGCCGGTGATAGGGGGTACCTCAGGGTTGTTTTGATTTGTATTTCTCTAATCAATATTGTTTTAGAGCATTTTTACATATGTTTATAAATATCTTTAATTTTATGTTCTGAGAACTGCCTTTTCATATCCTTTGACCATTTATCAATTGGAGAATGATTTGTGTTCTAATATATTTGACTCAGTTCTTTGTATATTTTAGAAATGAGGCCTTTGTCAGAGACACTGGTTGTAAAAATTCTTTCCCAATTTCCCACTTCCCTCTTGGTTACATTGGCTTGATTTCTACAGTAGCTTTTCAATTTAATGTAATCAAAATTATGCATTTTGCATTTTATAATGCTCTCTGATTCTTATTTCATCATAAAATCTTTCCCTCTCCATAGATATGACAGGTAAATTATTCCTGGCTCTCCCACATTGTTTACAGTATCAGCGTTTATACTTAGATCATGCACCTATTCCCCCTATATTTTGGTATATGCTGTTAGATATTGGTCTTTGTCCAATTTCTACCATACTATATTCCAGTTTTCCCAGCAGTTTTTGTCAAATATTGGGTTCTTATCCCCAAAACTGGGTTCTTTGTATTTATCAAGCAGTAGATTACTATAGTAATTGGCTGCTGAGTCATTTGTACCCAATCTATTACATTGATCCACTACTCTATTCCTCAGCCAATACCAAGTATTTGTGACAGTTATCCCTTTCCTCTTTTATATGAGGTAATTTACCCCATTCCTTCTCTCCTGGTGTCCTCTCATTATATATCTCTCTCTCCTCTCAGTTTCACCTTTTGAATACCATCCCTTCCTATTCAATTGATCCTGTGCCCTCTGTCTATGTATACCTGTAACACATATATAAACACATATATGTATACATATATCTATCTCTGTGTATCTATATATCTATGTATCTTTTTCTTTCTATCTATCTATCTATCTATCAACTACACACACATGCACACACACATTTATCATCCCTTCAACTATTCTTATGCTGAGAAAAATTTCATAAGTTACAATTATTGTTTTTCCATGCAGGCATGTAAATAGTTCAACTTTGGTAAGTTCCTTATCATTACTTTTCCCTGTTTAACTTCTCATGCTTTTCTTGCTTCTTGTATTTGAGTGTCAATTTTTTTTTCCATTCAGCTCTGGTTTATTCATAAAGAATGCTTGAAAGTCCTCCACCTCCAACACATGACCATATGTTCCCCTGAAATATTATACTCATTTTTTCTGGGTAGGTGATTTTAGGTTTCAATGCTATCTCCTTTGACCTTCAGAATACACTTCCAAGCCCTTCGATCCTTTAATGTAGAAGCTGCTAGGTACTGTGTTGTCCTGATTGTGTTTCCACAACTTTCAAATTGTTTTTTCTTGGTTGCTTGTAATATATTCTCTTTGATCTGGGAACTCTGGAACCTGGCTATAATATTATTAGGAGTTTTCTTTTGGGGATCTTTTTTAAGCAGTCATCAGTGAATTTTTCCCATTTCTATTTTGCCCTCTGGTTCAAAATTAGCAGGACAATTTTCCTTGAAAATTTCTTGAAGGATGATTTCTAGGTTATATTTTGATCACAGCTTTCAGGTACTCCAATAATTTTTAAATTGTCTCTCCTTTATCTATTTTCTAGGTCAGTGGCTTTACCAATGAGATATTTCATATTGCCTTTTATTTTTCCATTTTGGGGAATCTGTTTAATGGTATTTTAATTTCTCATAAAGTCGTTAGCTTCCATTTGCTCTAATCTAATTCTGAACAAATTATCTTCTTCAGGGACCTTTTCAAATTCTTTTTCCACCTGAAAAATTCGTCTTTTTAAACCATTCTTCTCCTTTTTGGTTCTCTTTTGCCATTTGAATTAATCTGTTTTAAAGGTGTTATTTTCTTTAGTCAGGTTGTTGACTTTCTTTTCATAATTTTTTTCATCATTCTAATTTCTCTTCCCATTTTTTCTCCACTTCTCTTACTTAATTTTCAAAATCCTTCTTGAGCTCCTCCATGGCCTGCAACCAATTCATATTTTTTCGTGGAAGCATTGGGTGCAGGAGTAGTTTACTTCCTCTTCAGTTAATCTGGACAATTTATATTTTTTTTAAGTATTCATCCATTTCACTATGATTTTTAAATGTATGTGCATACTACAGGGCAAAATGATTCCTAATTACTGTTTACATTTTCTCTTCATTGGAGGTAGATACACCCTTTTAATTTTTGATACTCATAATTTGGTTTTCTTCTTTATTTTTTTTGTCATATTGACTAAAGGTCTGTCAATTTGTTTTTTTTTCCAAAAGCACTTTTAGTTTTATTTATCAACTCAACAGTTTTCATAAATTCGGTTTTATTAATCTCTCCTTTAGTTTTCATCATTTGTAATTTAGTATTTAATTGGAGAATTTTAATTTTTTTCTTTTTTATCTTTTTCAGCTACATTTATTGAACTCCATTTTCTCTATTTTATTTATGTATATATTCAGGGATATAAAACTTCTTTTAAGAACCACTTATTTCTGCATCACACAAGTTTTGGTATGTTGTCTCATTGTTGTCATTTTCTTGAATGAAATTAATAATTGTTTCTATGATTTCTTGTTTGACCCACTCATTCTTTAGGATTAGGTTATTCAGCTTCCAATCAGTTTTTAATCTATCCTTCCATGGCCCTTTATTACATCCAATTTTTATTGCATCGTGCTCTGAGTAGAATATATTTAATATTTCTGACTTTCTACACTGAATTGTGAGCTTTGTATGCCCTAGTACATGGTCAGTTTTTGTATATGTGCCATGTACCGCTGAGAAGAAGGTATGTTACTTTTTCTCCCCATTCAATTTTCTCCAGAAGTATACCATATCTATCTTCTCTAAAATGCTATTTAGCTACCTAACTTTCTTGTTTATTTTGAGGTTAGATTTATCAAGTTCAATGAGAGGAAGACTGAGATCCCCCATTAGTATAGGTTTGCTATCTATTTCTTCCTCTAAGTCCCTCAATTTCTCCTCTAGAAATTTGGATACTATACCACTTTGTGCATAAATATTTAGTAACATTCCTGAATTTGTTTCATTTTCAATGATGTCTTTTAGCAGAATATAGTTTCCTTCCTTTTCTCTTATAATTACATCTGCTTTTGCTTTTGCTATGTCTGACATAAGGATTACCTTGTGTATATTCTCCTGTTTCAGATGTGTTTCTTTTAAACAGCACGTTGTAGGACTATGGTTTTTAATCCATTCTACTATCCACCTCTGTTTTATGGGAGAGTTCATATCATTCACAGTCACAGTTATGATTACTATCTGTGTCTTTCCCTCCATCCTGTTCCCTCTCCTTTTAATACTTTTACTTTTCCCCTTATCCTTTCCCATCCTTAAGAGATTTCCTTTTGACCACTGCCTCCTTCACTATTTCCTCCTTATCAACCCCCTTCCCTTTTCCTACCTTTTCACCTTACTACTTGTTCCCTCTGTTCTAACCAGACCCCTCCTTTATTAGCCCTTCCCCTCTGCTATTGCCTATAGGGTACAAAATATTTTTATACTTAATGTAATATGTTATTTCTTTCATGATCCAAGATTCAGCATAATAGATCTCATGCAATGCTCCTCTCCCTCCCCTTCTTCCCTCTTTTATGATAGTTTTCATGTCTCTTTTAGATAGAATCCTATACTTAACTGATGATGTTATTCCATTCTTATGCCAGAATCAATGAGGGTAAAGCTCATTTAATGTTCATCTCCCTCTCTTCTTTCCCTCTACTATAATATGTTTTTATGCTTCTTTCTGTGGCATATTTTACCCTCTTCTGCTTTGTTCTTTCCTCTTCTTCCATTGCTGTCCCTTTGTACCCCTTAATAAGGTTTTTAATCATCATTTTGTTTAATTTATACCCACACCCTCTATTCTCTAAATCCCTTTTCAATGTCACAATAAGTATGCAATTCTCAATATTAACAGGTATCAGCTTCCCATATAAGGATTTACACCATTTGCTCTTATTAAATAGCAAATTTTCTCTGTCTCTGTCTCTGTGTCTCTCTGTCTCTGTCTCTCTTTCTCTGTCTCCGTCTCTCTCCATCTCTCTCTGTGTGGGTGTGTGTGTCTGTGTGGGTGTGTTTTTGTATGTGTTCCCTGTTCACTTTTCCATGTCTCTCTTGAGTCTTGTAATTGGAGACTGAATTTTCCATTGAGCTCTAGCTTTTTCTTCATGAAGGTTTGGATGTCCCTTATATCATTGAATGACCATTTCCTTGCCTGAATGATTGTGCTCAGTTTCACTGTACAACTGATCCTTGGTTGTAAACCAAGCTTTTTTGCCTTGTGAAATATCATATTCCAGTCCCTCTGACCTTTCATTGTAGAAGCTACCAGATCCTATGAGATCCTCACTAGTTATGTAACATTTGAATTGTTTCTTTTTGGCTGCTTGTAATATTTTCTCCTTTCCATGATATTTCTAGAATTTGGCTACAGCATTTCATGGAGTTTTCAATTTGGGATCTGTTCCTGTAGGTGTCTGATGGATTTTTTTTTATATCTATCTTACCCTGTGGTTCTAGGATCTCAGTGCAGTTTTCCTTGATGAGGTCCTGGAAGATGTTGACCAGGCTCTTTTTTATCATGATTTTCCACTAGACCTATAATTCTTGGATTATCTGTCCTGGATCTGTTTTCCACATCAATTATTTTCCATTGAGAAAAGCTTTTTGCCCTTTTTTTCTAATTTTTCATCCTTGGTTTTTTGTTTGACTCATTATTGGTGCCTCCTAGAGGCATTAGCTTCAATTTGGTTCATTCTAATTTTTAACAAATTACTTCCCTCAGTTTTTGAAGCTCCTTTTCCATATGTTCAGATTTCCTTCTTAGGGATTTATTTTCTCCAGTTAGATTCTGAGCTTCTTTTTTTCATTTCACACAGTTTTCTTTTTAAGGAGCTGCTTCCTTCATTGAAATGCTTTTCCATTTTTGCAATTTTGATTTTCAAAGAATTAGTCAATTTATCTTCTACCTCTTTAATTTGCTTTTTAAAATCTTTCTTGTGCTCTTCTAAGAACACTTCTAGGCTTGAGACCAATTCATATTCCCTGTTGAGGCTTCAGCTATGGGTGTGGAGTCTATGCTGTCTCCTTCTGAATTTGGTTCCTCCTACATACAATAATAGTATTATAGAATCTTTGTCTTTGCAATCTGTCATTTAGCCATTTTGAGGCAGGGCCTTAGACCCATCCTTCCTCTAGGACTCCCAAGCCTTCACTATTTTAAAATTTTGCTCTGGGGAAATAATTTCTATATTTTCAGGGTCGTTGGGGGGATTGGAAAAGCTGGGGTTCATTCTGCCATCCTGGTCCCTGAAAGTTCAGGGAGGTGCTTTTTAAATTTCCAGGCTGTGGGTTGATAGTCCCATGGGTAGCTGCTGCTACTGCTGTGGACCTTGCATTTGTCTCTTACCCAGTTACAGCAGATCCCAGACATGTGGAGGTAGGCCTAGGAATAGCCTAGCCTACTTTTCTCCAAGGATCCATCCCACATCCTCTGATCCTCCCATTCCCATAAACCTAAACACCTTTATGTAGTCCCTATAGCCCATTTTCTCATCCTCACCCTTAGAGATACCTCTCTTATTCTCCCATTTGCATTGATCTAAGTATCTTTCTATACCAGATCTAAAACAATATTATAAAGTAGTATCATTAAAAACTATTTAGTCCTCACTAAAAATAGAGTGGTGAATCAATGGAATAGGCTAGATACTTAAGACACAATAGTCAATGACTAGAGTAATATACTGTTAGATAAACCCAAAGACTCCAGGTTCTCAGATAAGGATTGCCTATTTGACAAAAACTGCTGGGAAAACTGGAAAATAGTATGACAGAACTTAAGCACAGACCAATAGCTCATGCCCTATACTAAGGTAAGTATGAAATGGGTACCTTATTTAGACATAAGAGATGATAACATAAGCAAATTATGGGAGCAAGGAATAGTTTACCTATCAGGTTTATGGAGAACAGAAGAATTTCTCCCCAAACAGGAGATAAGAACATATAAAATGCAAAACAAGTAATTGAAAAGGTTTTGCACAAACAAAACCAAGGCAGTCAAGATTAGGAGGGGAGGAGGGAGCTGAGAAAAAATCTTTACAACAAGCATCACTGATAAAGGCCTCATTTATCAAATATACAGAGAACTGGGTCAAATTAATAAGAACGTAAGTCATTTCCCAACTGATAAATGGTCAAAGGATATGAACAGGCAGTTTTCAGAGGAAGAAAGTAAAGCTATCTATAGGCATTTGATAAAATGCTCTAAATATCTTTTGATTTGAGAAATGCAAATTAAAACAACTCTGAGGTAGAAACTCCCACCTATTAGATTGTCTAATATGACAAAAAAGGAAAATGATAGGACAAAAAAATGTGGGAGAGAATGTGAGGAAGATTGGGGCACTGTTGGTGGAGTTGAGAAATGATTCAATCATTCTTGAGAAAAAATTGGAACTATGCCCAAGGTACAACCAAACTGTGCATACCCTTTGATCTAGCAATATTACTACTAGATCTGTATAAGAAAGATATCATAAAAAGGGAAAAGGACATACATGTGAAAAATATTTACAGCATCGTCATTCATAGTAGCAAAATATTAGAAAGTGAAGGGATGTTTATCAGTGGAGGAATGGCTAACAGGTTATGCTATATGAATTTGATGGGATATTATTGTGCTAAAAGAAATGATGAACAGGAAGATTTCAGAAAATCCTAGAAAGAGTTGTAGGAATGGATGTAAAGTGAAATGAACAGGATCTGGAAAACCCTGTAGACAGTATCAAAAACATTTAGTGATGATCAATTATGAATGACTCAGCTCTTCTCAGCTCTTCTCAGTAACATGATTATCCAAGACAAATATAAAGAATTCATGATGGAAAATGCTCTCTCTATCCAGATAAAGAACTGATGTACTCTGAATGGAGATCAAACCATATTTTTTCCACTTATTTTATTCTTTTTCATTTGTATATGTTTCTTCTTTCACAAGTGTGGCTAATATGGAACTATTTATACATTGATAGCACATGTATAGTCTATGTCAAACTTCCTACCATTTACAGAAGAAGGGGGGAGGCAGAAAAATTTGGAAGTCAAAATCTTGTGAAAAATGAATCCTAAAAATATTCTAGAGATGTAACTCAGGGAAAAATAAAATACTATTAGAAAAAGAAAATGCTAAAAATTTAGAAATCATGCACTGGGGAAACAAACTCTTTGTATGCTCTGCAGAGAGTGGTTTTCCAGACTCTAGATGAAAGAAATTTCAGGCTTTGTGATATACATGTAAGTTTCCTCTCACCTGGAAGGAAAGGATCATGAAGGTTTGAGAAGGACATGTTTGGTGAACGGAAACTGAATTATTAGTATTATTATTTTTTACCACCAAGATGATGTGACATGCAGAAACAAAGAGATGAAAAGAGGGAATGAAAGACAGAAGGAAGTTACAGGAATAAAGTTGGAGACACAGAGTTGAATGCTAGGGGGAGAAATAGAGAGACAGAGAGAGACAGAGACAGACAAAGAGAGAGACAGAGAGGGAGAAAGAGACAGAGACAGACAGAGAGACAGAAACAGAGAGAGACCGAGAGAGACAAAGAGAGAAACAGAGAGGGAGAAAGAGACAGAGACAGAGAGAGACAGAGAAAGAGACAGAGACAGACAGACAGAGAGACAGAGACAAAAAGACAGAGAGACACAGAGAGGGAGAGAGAGACTGAAACTGAAACTGAAACTGAGACAGATATACACGGAGGTGAAAACAGGCAACCTAGCAGGTATTTTGAATAGAGACAACAAAGAAAATGCTGAGACAGCTTTAGTGTTACCTAATCAATGCATTTTGAAAAGCTATTTGAAACTATATTGCAAAAGTCACTAAAGTGTTTATTGCTTAAAAATTCACCTTCTCTCCCCTGCAATTACTCTACCATTCACAACTATGAGAGAGAGAAAAGAGAAAACCAAAATATCATCTACAACATGAATATTCAAGCAAAGCAAATTTCTTCATTGGCCATGTCACCCATAACATGCACATGTATATATAATAGGTAGCATATAAATTATGTATGTATGTATATTTCATGAAGCACTCTGAGTCCTTGCTTCTCAATCTTAAAGTAGGTAGCATATTTCATTTTAAGTCCTCTGGAATTGTTATCAGTCATTAAACTAATAATAATTCTTAAACTGTTCAAAACTGTCTTTATAATATTGCTCAGTATAAGTTGTTGCATTCACTCACTTCTGCATCAGTTCACACAATTCTTTCCAAGGTTTTTCTGAAACTTTTTTTTCTTACAGCAAAATAATATTACAGCATATTTACATGCCATAACTTATACAAATATTCCCCAGTTGATGATACCCCTCAGTTTCCATTGTTTTTGCCATCACAAAAGTAGTTACTATAAATATTTAGGATATGTCCTCAGAATATATTCTTCATGGGACTTATTCATTTATTAATCTATATTTCCTCTACTTCTCCTTTTCTCTTTTTCCCTTTCCTCTGTTAGTGAAACGTTTGTTTCCAACTATGTGTGCATGTTCTCTCCTGTCATTTCAGATATGCATGAAGTTCACATCTCTCACCCATCCCTTCCTTCTTGTTTATATTGATTTCTATGTACATATCCCTGTTATGTAAGATAATTTTTCCTAACTTTCCTTTCCCTCCCCTAAGCTCCTAGTGTAATTCATCTTCCCTTATTTTTCCATTCTTTTAACTTCATCAATATGTTGGGGACCACTACCAAACACTTTTTCTAATTAGATTCCATCTATGATTCATTGTAATGAAACGGTTAAGAAGGAAAACATATATTGCTTCCCCCTAAATAATATAAAAAGTTTGTTCTTATTTAGTTCCTTACGATTGTTTACCCATTTGCTTTGAATAGTTGTTTTGAAAACTTTGTACTTCAAAGATTCTCTGCACCTATAATCTTTTCATCAGGAATGCTTTAAAATTCTCTATTTCATTAAAGATCTGCCTTTCCTTTGTAGGATTGTGTTTGCTTTTCACTGATAAATGATTTATAAGTGTAAGCCTATATTTTTTGCATTCTCAAATAATGTATTCTAAGCTCTACTACTCTTTAGAATGGTGACTGCTAACTCTTATGTGAACTTTATGACTCCTTGAATCTTGGATTCCTTCTTTGGGGTTGTTTGTAGTATTTTGTATTTTGAAATTCTAGATTTATACTAGCTTTTATTTGATTTGTTCTAGTTTCTTTCAGGAGGTTGCAGATGGAATATATTTCTTTCCACTATATGGTTCTAAAAGATTGAGACAGTTTCATGATGTCCTGAAATGAGATATCTAGGTTCTTTTTTGGTCATGGTTTTCAGATTGACCAATAATTCTTAAACTATATCTCCTTGATCTATTATTTTTTCTCTCTTGTATTCTCTTCTTTTTTTTGGTCTTTGGGAATCATTTTAATATATCTTTTAAATTTTAATTTACTTATTTTCTTTTAGTTTATAATATTCAGTTCCATATGATTTTAACTTACAAATTTTCTCCCTCTCTCTCTCCTCTCCACCCATCCCCCCAATTGTGGCATGCAATGCAATATAGATTCTACAAATATCTTCACATTAAACATTAGTTAAGTTTTAAATAAGGGTTACAACCAATGGAATGAACAATGAGAAAGAAGGAACAAAATAAAACAAAACAAGAGAGAGAGCAAGGAATTTGCTCCAATCTTCATCTAGACTATATAATTCTTTTTCTGGATATGGATAGCCCTTTTCATCATGAGTACTTTGGAGTTGTCTTATAGCCTTGCATTGCTCAGAGGAGTCCAGTCTATCAAAGTTAATCTTCGTTGATATGTGCCTATAAATTCTGCTCCTCTCACTCAGCATCAGTTTAAGTCTCTCCAGGTTATTATGAAGTCCATCTTTTCCTCATTTCTTATAACACAATATTATTCCATTACATTCATATACCACTTTTTTTAACCCTTCCCAAACTGATGGGTATCCCTTTGGTTTCCCTTTCTTTGCCACCACAGAAGAGCTTCTATAAATATTTTTGTACATACAGGTCCTTTGCCCGTTTGTATGATCTCTTTGAGATACAGCCTTAGAAGTGGTATTGCTGGCTTAAAGAGTATGAACATTTTTATAGCCATTTGGGCATAATTCCAAATTGTTCTCCAGAATAGTTGGATTCATTCACAACTCCACCAACAATGCATTAAGTGTTCCAGTTTCCCCACATCTCCAGCATTTATTATGTTGCTGTTTTCTCATGTTAGTAAATCTGGCCAGTGAGATGTTGTAACTCAGAATTGATTTGATTTGTGTTTCTCTAATACAGCAGTTCTCAACCTGTGGGCTGCAAACCCTTTTGGGGTTGAATGACCTTTTCACAGAGGTCATAGGGGTCACAAGTTTCCCCTAAGACCATTGGAAAACACATATTTCTGATGGTCTTAGGAACTGAGACACCACTCCTCTATCTGTCTCCAGGCGGGAACGCCCCCATGCAGATACTCCCACATACAATTATTAAAGGATCCCGGCATTAGGAAGGTTGAGAACCACTGCTTTAGAGCCATACTTTTCTTCTGGGCTTAGGTCTTTAACATCCTTGTCACTATTATAGCTTTTTATTGTGGGATCCTTTATTTGCTTGTTCTTTCTGGGTATATCCTGTTTTGAGACTTTGTGTTAAGGCTTTGATATTTCTGGAGAGAATGTTTGTGCTGGTCCTATAACTACTTTCTTAGGGTATTAAGTGTTTTGTTATTCCAGGATCGTTGGGACACCTCAGGCAGATCACTTACAAAATTTCAGTACTCCCAAAGTGGTCTGATCTAGGAAAAATACCAATCACTGTCTACCCTCGTCTGAGCTTCTAGAAGTGTCTAACTTGGTTTTGGGTCTGAACAAAATGCCTACTGGCTTCCACAGTTTGCAACAATAAAAGTGATACTAGGCTCAGCCTTTGTCAGTCAGCCGGAAAGCTGAATTCAGAGTTATGGAACTTTCTGCTTCCCTGTGGTGTGGAATTTTTCCCCTGTTTTCCCCCTCTCACCCCACCCATTGGAGGATGGAAGCTGGAACTGAGATCATGTTCTGCTTCTGGGATCAAAGACAGGACAGCTACTTAATTCTGACTTTTCTCTTTACTTGACACACAGGGACCTGTGGCTGTTCATTTCCAAGAAGACACCAAGAGACCAGTCCTCTTTTTAATCCTCCCTGGAACTATGTGACCTTGGACAAGTCATTTGACCACAATTGTTCTTCCTTTCTCCCTCCACAAAGACAAAAAACAAAAACAAAATCCTCCCTGGAAGACCAGGAGAACAACGTATGTTATAAGGATAAGATTGTAAGGACAAAGAACCTCGAAAGACTGAAGAACCCTGATCAATGCTGTGATCAAATGCAATTCCAGAAAAATTAGTGATAAGCATGCTATCAATGGTGTGAGGGAATTGACTCATACTAGATGGCTCAAATTAATTGTTAAATTTTCATTATTAGCAATTAGAACTCAGAAACTGCAAATTAAAGCATGATTTATTTTATTGATTTTCTAGGTTAAAGAAATTTCTGGAGAAAATGTTACTAATGCATATTAAACTTAAAAGTGTGTTGTGTGCATATTTTTTTCTTTTTGGAGAGCTGGTTATTACACATTTACTAGCACAACCCTGCAAAGCTTCCCACATTCTGACAGGGGTATGATAGATTCAAGATCAAAAATGAGGTATGCATTTTTGATCAAGGCCACTGTGAGAATGTTTTCTTTATATGTACCAATCTATCTATCTATCTATCTATCTATCTATCTATCTATCTATCTATCTATCTATCTATCTATCATCTATGTACATAGCTGTCTAACTATGTAGATGTATATGTGTGTGAGTATTTATTAAAAGGGCAATCTTCTTCAAATACATATTATAGGCTGATGTTAAAAGCTAAGTTGTAAGTTCCTTGGAGGCAAGAACCATGTCTTATTCATCTTTTGAGCATAATAAGTGCATAATGTGTTTGCTGAATGAATAAGAAAAATAATATATTAGGTTCTTATTATTAAGTAAGCTGTAGGAAAATGAAAATATGTCACAGTAAACTATCAGAATTTTGTTCTTCAAAATACTATTATATAAAACCCCAAGGCAGGAACAGTACAGCAGCCTATCTTAATGGTTAAATTTAAAACAAATTCAACCAGTAGCTGTTAGTTCTACTATCAATACATGAGATTAACAATCTTGTTTTATTTTCTTGAATTTCAGTTGAAAAGTTCATTAAAATAAGTTTATTATGTTAATGATTCAATTACACTATGAGACTAATTACATAGGAGATATCTCCTTTGTTACAAGACAGAAACTAGTTACATGAATCTTAACTCTTCCTTCCCTCAATAGGCAAAGAACTCTTTCTGGGTTTTAAACTCCTCCCACTTAATTTTCCAAACATGATGTGCATTGCTTCCCTCCACACTCTTTAATACACTCAAACTAGTTTTCTTCTTTATCTCATACATGTTATTTTAGCTCCTAATTCTACCTTTTTATTTGAATGTACTTCCTCCTAATCTCTGCCTCTTACAATCCCTACTTTCTCTCAAAGCTCAAATTATGTGTCACCATGTAGACAAAATCTTTTCTTATTTCTCAGTGGCTAGTGAGTCCCCCTCAAAATTACCTTGTCTTATACACTCATGCACACCACATACACATACACACACATTTTAGATCTAGTGCATACATATGTATATGTACTGCTTACATATATATATGTATGTATATATACAAACATATGTACATATATATGCATATGTGTGTATGCGCACACATTTTTTTCTATGTATGAATCTTGTTTTTCCCAAAAAAATGTAAGCTCCATGGAGGCAGGTATCATTATTTTTGGCCTTTTATTCCCATTGCCTGGCCACATAGGCATCATACTAATACATGCTTATGACTCAATAGATACCTAGTATCTAAGAATATTTTGAAGGGCTCATCCATATCAATTGATACAGTGTATTTACACATAATAAAGGTAGTGTGATCGAAACTTTTATTTCAAAGTAAAATGATATTATTTGCTTGTGATTCTTTTAAAATGCATTTGCACAGATAGGACAAATAAGAGTAAATTATAGTAAAATTAGAAGAAAATACTGGCCTGGGGCAGCTAGGTGGCACAGTGAATAGAGTGCCGGCCCTGGAGTCAGGAGTACCTGAGTTCAAATGCAGCCTCAGACACTTAACACAAAAAAACTAGCCATGTGACCTTGGGCAGGTCACTTAACCCCAAATGCCCTCCAAAAAGAAAAAATAAACACTGTCCTAACTGACCAGTTGTTATGCCCAGCCCTACTATTCTTCATAGAATAATGACATTGTCATGTGGCTTTACTAAATTTGATTAAATTTTATTCCAACACTAAATAAATCATCTTCCTATTGTCTCATTTTTTTCCACCTTCATATGAGTTTATTTTTCATGGCTAAGGAAGTCATTAGTCATGGTCAAATTAGATTGACTTTTTAATTAAGGTATGATTTTTTTAAAGAAAGAAATCAATAGAAAGCAGAGCCAAGATGGTAGCATAGAAACAGGGGAACATCTGTGGCTCCCTCAGTAACCACCTCAAATATGTATAAAACATAACTCTAAACAAATTTTAAAGCAACAGAACACTCAAAGTGACAGAGAGAAACAAATCTCCCCCTGAAGACAGCCCAGCAGGTAGACAAGAAGGATTCATCACAGCACACTGGGAGGTGAGCCAAGCCCTAAAGGAATCCAAAAGTTTTAGCCCCAGGGTGGTCCTGATCAGCAGCAGCTAGAGGAGACTTGGGGAGAGTGGATCACAAGCAGCAGTGGTGGTATTCAGAATTATGAAACAAAAAATGCCAAAGAAAATTCAGAGATCAGTGTAGAACTCTATTGGAACTAGGGGTTCTGGAGGGGGGAAAGGAATGGGTCTGGCACCTGCCCCTGGAGCTAGAAGTGGCTGAGGTGTGGTGGCCCTAGAGTCCCCTGCATTGGGCTGCTTCAGAGCTGCTGGCCTGCAGATCATAGTGGGCCAAGTGGACATTCAGAGGGTAATCTCTCTTATTTTAACCTGCCTGTATATGGATCTCAGTCTTGGGTGGTGGTCCTGAGGTGTGTGACCAGTGAGCCAGTGTTTATGGGGGCTGCAGAGATGGCACCCTCCCAATAGCTCTGGCAGCTGCAAAAACCTCAGTGATTTGGGGCAAAGCTCTCTCTTCTGGAAGCAGATTTCTACTGTGGCAAAAAATTCAAAGTCAAGAAAATGAGTGAGACTTTGAGCAATCAAAGGAAGGAAAGCAAGCACAACAAACAGACTTTAGATTCTCTTTTGGGGGACAAAAAGGATCAAAGCATCAAATGGGAGGAAGACAACAAATTCAGAACTTCTGCACCAAAAGCTTCCAAGAAAAATATGAACTGGTTACAGTCCATGGAGTAGCTCAAGAAGGATTTTGAAATTCAAATAAGAGAAGAGGAGGGGAAAATGGGAAGAAAAATGAAAATGACACAAGAAGATTATGTAAAGAGAGTCAACATCCTGACTAAAGAAAATAAAACCTTAAAAATAGATTGACACAAATGACAAAAGAGACCCAAAGAGCCATTGAGGAGAAGAATGGTTTAAAAAGCTGAATTTGCCAGAGGGAAAAAGAATTTCAAAAGCTCACTGAAGAGAATAATTCTTTTAGAATTAGATTGAAGAAAATGGAATCTAATGACTTTATGAGAAATCAAGATACTATTAAAAAGATCCAAACAAATGGAAAAATGGAAGGCAATGTGAAATACATCCTTGGAAAAAAAAAACCACTGACTTGGAAAATAGATCCAGAAGAGATAATTTAAAATTTTTTGGACTACCTAAAAGCCATGATCAAAAAAAGAATATTGAAGTCGTTCTTCAAGAAATTCTCAAGGAAAATTGTGCTGATATTTTAGAATCAGAACGTGAAATAGAAATTGAAGAAATTCACCAATCACCTCTTGAAAAAGATTCCCAAAAGAAAACTCCTTGAAATATTATAGCCAGCTTCCAGAGATCCCAGATAAAGGAGAAAATATTGCAAGCAGCCAAGAAAAAACAATTTGAATATTGTTGAAAAACAATCAGGATAACACAGGATCTAGCATGTTCTACATTAAGGGATAAAAGGTCTTTGAATATGAATTCCAGAGGTCAAAGGGCCTCGGATTAAATCCAAGGAACACCTACCCAGCAAAACTGAGTATAATATTTCAGGGGAACATATGGTCATTCAACGAGGTGGAGGACATTCAAGTATCCTTGATAAAAAAAAACAGAGTTGAATAGACAATTTGAAAACAAATTATAAGGAACTTATCAAAGTTGAACTATTTACATGCCTACATTGAAAAACAATCTTTGTAACTTATGAAACTTTTCCCAGTATGAGGATAGTTGAAGGGAATATAAATGTGTGTATATGTGTGTATGTGTGTGTGCATGCATACACATATATGTCTATATAGGATGTTATGTGTACATATGAATATATATGTGAGTGTGTGTATATATGTGTACAGGTATATATAGACACAGGGCACAGGATCAATTGAATAGGAAGGGATGATGTTTAAAAGGTGAAATTGAGAGGTGCTCTCTGAGGAATACAACAGGAGGGGCTGGGGAAAGACAGAATGGCATAAATTATCTCATGTAGAAGAGGCAAGGGATAATTGTCACAATGGAGGGGAACAGTAGGAAGGCAAAAGGGAATGGGTCACCCTCACTCTCATTGAATTTGGCTTAGGGAGGGAATGACATACACACTAATTTGTATATGTTGCCCTACAGGAGAGTTGCGGGGAGGAGATAAAAATTCTATACCTTAATTAAATTTTAAGAATAAAATTATGGAGACAGAAATTATGTCAGAGGTCATCTGGTCTATACATCTCATTTTTGGGAAAAAGAAAATGAGATTAAGAGAAGTCAGGTGATCAAAATTAATGAAAGCCCCTAGATTTTAATTCAACTCTCCTGACTCCAGTCTCAAAGTTTCTGCTTCATTGTGGTATCTTTTTGTTTGTCTGGTATTCAGAGAGTAGACATAGTATGAGGCCAAGACCATACTCAAAGCCTTCCAAGATGGTAAATTTTGCCATATTGGGGTTCTAACCTGCAAGACTTTCAAGAACTCAGAGTCCCTTTTATCTAATGGTGAAGCTTCAATGTGACATCTGATCATTGAAGTCTATGCCAACAGAGGATGTAAGAATGTGAGAACTGGTGAGATTCTAAGTCTTTTAAAAACAGAAGAACATATGCATCAATAGAACCCAATAAGGTCTTTAGTTTTTGAGAGGTTTATGTTATTTTTGACCTTCAAGAGTCTGCAAACATTACATTTTGGTTTTTAAATCTCAGACACTAACAGACAGTGCCTTGAAATAATAGATGAATGTTGAATTTCTTCTCAAATCAGATTTCCATCATTTTCAAAATCCTCTCCATCCTCTGTATTATCAATTCTCAATATTTCTTCAAGACACAGTTCAAATACCTCTTACAAATAGTCATTCTTGGCTCTTTCCTATTGCTTGTGGCTACCATCTCTACCAACTTCATAATTTATTTAGCATTTCTTCTCTATAGGCTGATGTATGTATGTGTTGTCTTCCTTGATAGAATCTTGGAAAGAGATTTTTTTTTATTTTTATGCCCAAAGCCAAAGAAGAGCAGCTGAAAAATAGCAGGCACTTAGTAAATGTTTGCTGATTTATTTGACTGCAAGCAAGTTGAAACATTCCAGAAAGTATGGTAGAATTTACGTAAACACAAATATAGGAGGAAATTATTGTATAACAGAATGAGTACCAAAGAATCAGGAGACTTCCATTTGCACTTTGGTGCACTCTGCTACTTATTAAGTGCATGACCTTTGAGTATGTCATTTAGTATCTCTGAATTTCAATTTCTTAAAATATAAATCTGAAAATTTTGAGCAGAATGGCATCGAATGTCTCTCTTAGCTCTTTTATTCTTTGAGCTACTTCAAAGTTAGATTGATGCAATGTTGAGTTTTACAACAGAACACTGATTATCTCTGAAATCTATAATACTAACCAGGTATAGATTAGGGAAAGTTAAATCATAACTTGTGAGGAATCTCATTGCTCTCCTCTCTAATCCTTTCCTCTCTTCCCCTCTCCCTGCCCCAACATGGGGTATTATGCCCTTATCTGAGAGTGTTTTGTCCAAAAGAAGGTAAAATTTGACAGCTGAAACCTACCTAGTTATCTTGGGGTGTGCTGGATAGATTTCTTTCTTAAAAACTATACCTTAAATCCAATTTACTCCGTGTCCTATTGACTGACCAACAATAAGTCCCTGCACAAGCATGACTTAATGGTTATGTTGGGGGCCAGATGCCTCAGAGTGAATGCAAATAGCAATAGTTTATCTTTAAGCCAGCAACCCTGAGGATCTTCCCCTCCAAGTTTGATTTTTTTAATTAAAAGGAGTCATTAATTGACTCACTTCTTAAACATGCCTGATCACTGAATGGGCATTGCCTCATTCAAAGTGAGGACTTGGAAAAAGCTTAGATTAAAAAGGCCAAGGCCTTCCACTTCATCTTGAATCATCTGCAGTTGTCCTGATCTATATCTAACCATTGGACCCGTATGGCTTTGGAGGAGAGACTAGTGACTTTGCTCAACCTTCCCCAATTAAAATCCAATTTGATTGTAAGTCATGGTATCACCTTACCCAATGACTATCAGAAGAAGGAAAACTAGACAGCAAAAAATGTTAAGACCCATTTAAAATCTGTTAGAAATTTTATGCCCCAGAGAAATTACTTGGCAAACTACATTAAGCATTGACTGATATTGCAAACTGATTTGAAAATTAGTCTTCCATTATTGTACAACAAAATATGAATAAGAATAAAAGGTCTAAGTTTGATGGAATCTTGAACACCAACCCAGACACTATGATCCAAACTAGTTTTTTAAATTGTTTCTATGTTAACTTTTATTATTTTCTTTAAAATAATATGAAAAAAACAATTCTGAGAATTTAGAATTTCCTTTGGTGTTTTCCTTTTTACCTCTAAAAATTCTCTCCTTTTCTTCTGCATCTCTATAATAATTTTCCTCTTAAATTTTCTTCTTCATTTCTCTTCTTTTCCTGGTTTATGTTACCACTTTTGGTTGTCATAATACAAGGGAAACTGCTATGAAATCATTCAATTTCAAGCCTAAACTCTAATCACAATTATGACATTGCTATTTTTAAAGGAAAATAATACTGAAGTGTTTTAAGGGTGGAGCAGGGAATTAAGAAGGGGATTTTTAACAAATATTTTCTCTAAGGAATGTATACTAGGAATTTACTTTCAATATTACTCACAGAATAGGCTAAAAATAACTGGCTCTTTGAATTCTGTCTTCTTTCTTTGAGTTCAAGAATATATCAATCAAAAAAGAATGCATTAGGCACTAATTATCTTCCAGTCACTGGAGATAGACACAGCCCTTGCCCTCAGGGAAACACTTTGTGTGTATGTGCATGCACGTGTGTGCATATGAGCATGTGTGTGTGAGAGATACAGAGACAAAGACAGACAGAGACACAGAGACAGAACATACACCATAAATATTCAAACACATTAAAATGAATATAGAACCATTTGGGGGAATAGAGAACAGTTTCTAGGGATAATCAGGAGAGATTTCATGTAGGAGATGCTTGTAATGCCATGCATAAGCAGATTCCCAAAAGAATGCTACTGTGAACAGCCTTTAAGGTTCTGATTACACAGTAGAGTGAACATTCCATTTATTCCATTACAAATCAAGGAAGACATTCACAAAAATTTATGTGTCTGGTACACTTTCATTTAATCATGTGTCCAAGGGGAGGTCTTTTCTTTATCTTGATTTGGAGCGATCTCTCTAATTATTTGAATCCCCTTCCATGGTCCCAGCTCCTATCTGAATCCACCAGTCACCTGTATTCAAAGGTAGAGAGCTACCAGGTTCTCATCCAGTCCTCTGGGCAGTTCTTATTACATACTGAAGTTCACAGGGTCCAGCATATCTCAAACCCTTTCCCACTTCTGTTGCTAGGAGTTCAAGGATCAATCAAGCCACAAACAAACAAGGGCTTATCCCCATCATGCTTCTTCAGTCCTCTAGCAGTTCAGCTGACTCTAGGACCCAGAAGGAATCTCAGCCTTCCAGGTGGAAGCAACTTCAGCCTTCACCAGATTCTGGTCTCAAGATAAACTCCAACTCAGTTCCCAGTCAGCTTCCAGATGCTGGTAGAGAAACTCTCTTTAAGGCAGCAGTCACTTCAGCTGAAACTCCCGAAGTGAGGGCATGGTTATTCTTGTCTCTTCATGCACATAGCAAGAAAGTACACAGGGATAGGAGAAAAAAGTTTTGGAAGATGATCAAGGCTTCTCTACTGGTTCCTTTCACTGTTATGCAGAAAATAAGAGGAAGGCAGGACCTGGGTTCAAGGTAAATTTAGATGTGCATTAATTAGATGCATGACTGCAAGAGTTCTCACTCAAATTGGCAGTGATTTTTGGAAATACAGATCTTGGTCATAAAGGCTAAAACCATAAAATTATAATAGGAAGGGGAGCTAGCAAAAACTATGACATAAGGAAACAGAGAACACCCATTGGTTAAAGTCTATGATTCAGGTGAATATGGCAAATGACTCAGGTGTGCACTTCCTGAATCATGTGTGTGTGTGAGACAAAGACAAAGACAGTGACAGAATATATACCATAAATATTCAAACATATTAAAATGGATATAGGATAATTTTGGGGAATCGAGACGAGTTTCTAGGAATAATCAGGAAAGATTTCATGTAGAAGGAGATGCTTGTGATGCTATGCATGAGCAGCTTCCCAGAAGAATGCTACTGTGAACAGCTTTTAAGGTTCTGATTACACAGAAGAGTGAACACTCCATTTATTGCATTACAAATCAAGGCAAACACTCAAGTTCACTTCCTGTGAAATGGGAGTCTTTCCCAGAACTGGGAGGAGGCCACAGGGTAGAGGGTAATGGGATGAGGGAGACTGGAATTCTCCAGGACAGGCGAGGGTCATGTTCCAGGGGAAGGGGGTGGTCCTGCTTGGTTAGTAGGGCAGAACAGGATAGTACCTAGATAAGATTCTTGCATCATAATGAGCCTGGTACACTATAATGATTCAATGAGAAAACATGAAATGTTGATTAGGGGAGACAGAGTCAGGGAACACCTTGAGTAATATGCCCCAAAATACCTTAAGCAGTTTCAAGCTACAATAGAGAAAAACAGAAATATAAAAGGGGCTTAATGGTGGGCCACAAGTCAGGTGGTGTGTAGTGACCTGGGTTTTGGGCTTGGGTACAACACCACTTGTCTCAATTAACTTATTGTTTCCTTAAAAATGAATATGTAGTATATTTCTTAGGTTTCTTAGGTCATTTCACTGAATTAAAAACCAATATACTTTATAGTATAAAGAGAATAAGAGGTAAAGAGAGAGAAATATAGAGAACTATAAAGAGAATATTCTCTTTAAGAGACCCCCCCCCTAATATATTGGGTAAGCTTCCTATACCAAAATTATGAGGTAACATACATTTAAAAATTGCTCAGGATGAGGAGGCATGAATAGATGTGTTGTGCAGAGAATAAGGGCAAACTGAGACCTGGGTTCAAGGTACAACTTAGGTGTGGATTTATTAAGCAAGTGAGCAACTGCCGGAGTATTCACTCAAATTGTCAGAAAATCAAATATGCACGTGAGACATGGAAAAGCTTGTTTTGTTTACATAAAGTCATTCAACAATCTGGTTCTTCGCCTCATACATTCAACAGTGGATGACGCATAATGGAACAAGGAATCTGTGATCCCACTGATGTCAGGGCTTCATTCAATGGGTAATTGTAAATTCACACTTAATCAGTTTTCCAGAGAATGGCTGCTATGTGCAGCTTTCAAGGTTCTGATTATATAATATAGCAAACTCTCTATGTATTGAATAACAAATCAAACAAATAATCAAACAAATCAAAAAACAAATAACAAATCAGAGCAAAACATTCATAGGAAATCAAAATGCAGCATTCAGGATGTTACAGCTTATCATAGAAAATCAAAATGTAGCATTCACCATGTAACAACTCAACAACTTATCACTAAAATGGCCACATAGTTTTCAACAAAGTGATCACATAGCTTTAAACAAAGTACATTCATTTAGTCAATCACAAAATCCTAAGTTCAATCACAAAGTACAAATATCAAAGTTCTCCACCCCTAGGTCACAGTAAATCATATTCTTCTCAGTTAGTACACAGTATCCAAGTAAAGTCTTCTGTCAGCTTGACTTGAGACTGGCTCTCACTTTCCATGGCTCCTCGTCTATGGTCCCAGCTCAAACTGTCAAGTGGGTTCAAAGGCAGTTAGCTTCCACTTCCTTGTCCAGCTTCTTATCCAGTTCTTTGTCCAGTTCCAGTTCCATATTTAAGTTCACAGTGTCCAGTCCACCTCAAGTCCTTCACAGTTCCTGTTTCTGGGAGGACAAGTCTTGACAGAGCTGCAGTAATATCCATACACATTGCTGGCACCATCATCAATTCACTATCTGTGAAAATCAACTCAGACCCACCAAGAAGGTTTGAGAATTCAACACAAATCATCAAAGTAGAAATTAACAAAGAGCCACAAACAAGGTCCAAGAGGTCAGCACAAATTATCAGTAAAGTCCCAGGACCTCCAAAACCTCCCTCCAGGACTTCTGTAAACATACAACCAGAAAATCCTCTTTCAGGGCTTCCAGTAAGGTAGCAGGGCTTCAGTAAAAAGTATCACAAACATCAACACAGACAGAGCAGACAAGGAGAGTGCCAGGATACCACAAGTTTTCTCCTTCTTGACTCTGCTGCCACAAGAGTCCTCTTCTCAGTTCTATGACCTCTAGTCTGCATCTCTCTTTGTATATGGTCATTAGCTCCTCCCCTTCCTGTTGCAGAAGTTTATGAATTCTTGGGTTCACAAATTGTGGGTTTCACACATTCTGTTTCTTTTTTTTTTTTTTTTGCTTTTTTTTTTTTTGGAGGGCAGTTGGGGTTAAGGGACTTGCCCAAGGTCACACGGCTAGTTTTTTGTGTTAAGTGTCTGAGACCGGATTTGAACTCAGGTACTCCTGACTCCAGGGCCGGTGCTCTATTCACTGCGCCACCTAGCCGCCCCTCACTGCGCCACCTAGCCGCCCCACACATTCTGTTTCTTAACAAAATTGATACAAGGCTCAAAAGAAACTTGAAATGAAACAAGGTGTTTGTTTGACCTAATTCAGTTGTTAAAACAAGGTGTGAACTATGTCTGTGCTTGCCATTAGAGTAATCAACAACTAAAAACAACCACTAATGTCATATTCATCACTCAAATGATGCTATTACAGTTAGTGATAGTCATAAGAAACTTGGGGGAGGGGGGCATAGGCAAGATGGCAGTGTAGAAGCAGAAAAGCTCCATGGCTCCCCCATAACCACCACAAAAACCTATAAAATATGACTCTAAACAAATTTCAAAGCTATAAAATGCACAAAGGGACAGAGAAAACCAAATCTCCCAACGAAGGTAGTTTGGCAGGCAGACAGAAATGGTTCATCACAGCAAGCTGGAAGTCCCACCCAGCACATAAGCCCAAGGTTTTAGCTCCAGGGCAGCACCAACCAGCAGGGGCTGAATCAGACTTCCAGGAGATGGGGGGAATCACCAGCACCTGTGCATTTTCCAGAACTATCAACCCATAGAAGCCAAAGACAAAGTAAAAGGTCAGTGGAATTTTGTTATGACTGGGCGGGGCAGGGGGGAGTAAGGAGGGAGGCAAAGGAGCAGGTCTGGCCCCTTCCCTGGGAGCTAGAAGTGGCAGAGGTGTGGCAGCCATGCAGCCACCTCCACATCTTCTCTTCAGAGCTCCTGGCCTAGTGAACATTCAGAGAGTAATTTTTCTTGCTTTAATCTACCTTGATCTAGATTGTGTTTTTGGATGGTGGTCCTGAGGTATGTGACAAATGATCCATAGCTGGGGGGGAGGGGACTGTAGAGAGAGAGAGCTCTGGCAGCTGTGAAAAACCCACTGATTTGGGACAAAGCTGT
>CM053601.1:58821207-58838816 GCA_028646575.1 Pseudocheirus occidentalis
ATGGGGAGGAAGGGGAGAAAAATCTATAACTGAAGTGACTATAGAACAGAATCTTGTAACCTAAAAGTGAACAAACAAGTTAATAAAAAAATTATCTAATCATCCTCCATAGCCTATCTAATATTTTATTACTACTATTTATGCATTCTCTTCTTCAATTAAGCTGGATTATCCATTATTCTTTTTTCCTTGACTTGCTATCTTTTACTTTCTTGTTTTTGTGTTTTCTTAACATCAAAACAAGCTGTGAGATTCCTCTACATTTTCTTCTGTTGAAATCCTACCCTTAAAAATCTAATGTTAAGTCCTCAATATATCTATATTCATTTCATAATGTACATTGAAAAAGCCTCTGTAGTCCACAAAGCCTTACATATTTCACAAGGATATGTCATATTATAAAAAAAAAAGTAAACAGGCATTTCCTGTAGTGAGAATAAGAGATGGGCAATTCAAATATTTTATTGGTATTCACAGACTACTAAAAGACACAATGGAAGTTTTTCATCACCTTGGATAGGTAACAGGATGGACAATAAATAAATGGATAAGATATAATAAAGTGGACAAGAATCTCAGGATAAAAAGGATTGAAGGAAAGATAATCTGTAACAGAGGAAGGAGCACCCACACCAATGAGATCACAGGGCCCCTTATCAACCATTATCAATGGAATGGGATGTTTTAGGCATCAATGTATTATTCTAAATTTTCAAAGCTCTGTCAAGTCAGACCAAGAAGTAAAATTTGCTTAGACCGTTTTACTGGATTCCCAATTCTCCCAGAAAGGTCTTCATTTAATTATTCAACATGCCTTGAGAGGGACATTTTGGTATAAGAGATAGAGAGTTGACCTTGAACCCAAGAAAATTGGGTTTAAATCTTGCCTGTGACATATATTGACTGTGTAACCATGGAAAAGTCACAATCTCTCTGCATTCTAGGGAATTCTCTAAGAATATAAATAGAAAGGAAAATAACCTGCACTGGTGGTATAGTTCCCTACACCAATGAAATCGCTGGTTTGAACTCTATTTCTTATTTCTATGATCTTATCTTTTAAGTTTCTATAGAACTTAACTATAAGAAATAGGGATTTGAATATTGTGTTTTCCCAAAGCAATCCTATTCCATTTTTTATATATGTTGACTGAATATGAGTTGTGTGACACGAGAGCTGACAAAGACCATTGTTATATGTATATGTGTTTATATATAATGTGTTTTGTTAAGTACTTCCCAAATAAACACACACACATACCTCTGTGTGTGTATGTGTATATTTTTCCAAAGCAAGTAAAGGAACTTATTTCAGATAACACACCAAGCAGGCTCCTCCTTAAGGGAGGGCAACACCCCTTAAGGGAGGCTGCAGTTTAAGGGAGGGGAACAACTCCTTTGGGGAGACAACTGCTATTTAATGGAGACATCAGCTCCTAAAGAGAGACAGCCCTGCTGCTAGCTGAGAGAAGCTAGTATGTTTATAGAGGACAACCTACCTTGGCTGTGGAGATGAGGTAATCAGGGACAGAAAAGTAAGGTAATCAGGATCAAGTAGGTCAGAGTTTTGAGCATATCTAGACACATGTTGTTCAGTCCATTCTCCCAGGGTGAATTGACCAGCCTTCTTGAATCTTATTATCTAGCCACCACAGGGAGCAGAGGCCCACCTTCCCACCTCCCCTATCATCCCATGGAGATGAGAGCAGCACAGGGTTCTCAAGCAGAGCATCCCCTACTTACAGAGAACTTGGAAACAGGGTATAGAGACCCTAGTAGGGTGCAAAAATTCCAAACTACCTCCTGTCTGGTTGGGGTGCTGACAGTGAAGGGAATGGGCTTATGGGTTTACCCTGATTTAGAGAGATACTGGAGCTAAGATAGTCATCTCACATCGTGTGCCAGAAATGTTGGCATTCAGGGTAAAAATGGTGAGGTACAAGGTGTGGAGTGAAGTACAGTCATCTCGAAAGAATTTGCTTAGGCATTTATTCTAAGTTAAATAAGGATCCTCCTTAGGGGAGGTCACTACCCCTTAAAGGAGATTTCAGCTTAAGTGTGACTCCAACCTCACAAACCAAGGTTCACAGTCCCTAAACAAAAGGCCGAGAAATCCATTCCAATGGCTCCTCCAGAGCTGGCATCCTCTTTATGCAAGGCCATGACCTCCAAGGGGGTAGAGGGTTACAGTTCCTTAAGGTAGTCACTACTTAGTGGAGCTTCTTAAGAGAGACATCCCCCTTTTAAAATATTTTTTTGACATTTTGAGTTTCAAATTCTCTCCCTCCCTCCTGGCCCCTCTGTCCTCCCTGAAAAGGGAAGCAAATTTATATTGATTATACATGCAGTATCATGTTAAACATTTTCCACTTTAGTCGTATTGCAAAACCCCCAAACAAACAAACAAAAAGCATTTTCCATCTGTGTGAACTTCCAGACTAGCATACAACCTTGTGGCACAGATCTCTCTGGCTTCCTAAGCTATTTGGGCTGGAAGAATGTCTTACCCTCATGTTTTGTTGTCTCTGCTACTACAGAATTTTATTTGAGGTATTATTTTAAAGTTGTTCTTGTCTGTCCTTGATAGACTGAATGCCTTGAGGGCATGGATTCCCTTTTGATTTTTAATTTTATCCCCAGTGTTTAATATAACAGAAAGTGGGTGCTTAATAAATGCTTATTAACTTTAGTTTATTATATGATTGATTTTTTTCCTTGGTGCAGGTTCTACTCAATGGCCATTGGGTTCCCTTCTTATTGCCATTATGAGATTCTTTGAATTATACTACCCATTGTGGTCTCCTTTTTTTTAAACTTAAGCAGAAAACAAAGTAAAATTAAATATTTCGATTATATTTACCAATACAGCAATATTTAGTAGAATGATCATTAAATTTGGAGTTAAAACATGAGTATGTATTCTGTATTTACTACCTTCTGGGCAAAGAAGTACTTGGAAAAGTCATTTAAAATCTCAACTTCCATTACTAATATATTAAACCTTGCAGGACCCTTTAAGCTATGAATAGGTTCATCTCAGGTCACTAATAAAAGCAACAGAGGAATATGTATTAGTTGGTTTCTGTTCTGTTATCACTTTTAAATACATATTTTCTATTATTAAAAACTAGATTTACTTTATATTGTGCAGAATTCTTTGAATCACCTAAAATATTTTTCTAAGGCAAATTATAGTTCCATCATTGACCTGCTGCATAGACCATAGGGGAGTCACCTCACTTTTATGATCTTAAGGTTTCTCATTTGTGAAATAAAAGACTTGGAAGATTTGATTAGAAAAACCTCTTCTAGGTTTAATATTCTATAAGTATAGCTTTAATACTTTAGGAATCCATGACTTTGTGAGCGTAGATAATTCCTATCTCTACTCATATTGTTCTTTATTGCCTTATCATGGTGTAATAGTAACCCTATCAGTTTTGAAGGCAATTCCATGTAAATGGCATCTTAGTGACACTACTAAGCTGTAAAAGCTTCAATTATTGTTCTGAAAATGAACTGTCTTCCAGTTATTCAAAGAGCAATCTAAGTTCAGGGAGACTCATCAGCATGTTGCTCATTACATGGTGGAACTTTATTTCTCAAAGACTACATTTTAAATAACAGAAAAGTCAAGGCTGTGAATTAAAACCTAAGTCACGAAACTACTAAAACTAGAATAGTGAGGATTTATACTATAGACCCCATTAGTGCTTCAACTTAGTAACACCCATCTTTTCCCATTTGGGTGCTTCACTTTTATTTCTCTGTTATAGTATTCACGAGCTAGACACCTTAATGGAGTATCTAGTACATGCAAGGCACTAAAAGGAATAAAAAGATGTTTCTCCCATCAAGGAGTTTAAAATCTAGTATAAGAGAGAACATCTGTGTTATATAGTGGCTACCTGTGTGCATTGTCACTGTCACTAAAATCGAACAAAGCAAAAAGATACTTTCTCTTTTTTATTGGTGTGCTTAATATCAAAGTCCTCTTTTATACCAATGAATCCACAACTTGATTTATGAAAATAATAAACATTTACTTTGTCAATAAAAGCATCATGCAAGAAATGATACAATAACAACATTACTCTTTGTAGAGTCATGGTATAATTGAATAAATCTACATTTATCTTGAGAAACACCATGGTATAGTATAACATTTCTGGAAATTGGGTCAGGAGACTTGTATTTGAATTTCATCTTGTTGCATTACTAGTTGAGGAACAAGAGGCAAATGACTATTTTTCCTTGAATCTCAGATTCTCTGTATATACAATGAGCATAAAAATACTCACAGTACTTTCTTGGGTTCATTGTTTATATCAAATGTGATAATGACTTAGAATACATTTACATGCTACATAAATCAGCACTTCAGTTATATTAAGCACAATTCAAATGTCAGTTGCTATTATTACCATGGCTTTTATATGGTAGGAAATTTCCTTTTTATGTTAAGGAAAATTATATTTAACTAAAATCCATAATTGGTGGAGGTAGGGACATATTTAATGTTTATGTGTTCTATTCTAAGAGAAAGGAAAAACAAGCCAAAACAGAGCTGACCACTCCTTAGAGAGAAGCTTTTTTTTCTTTAATTTCCCTATTCAAATTCCTGTACTTCTAAAGGAGTGAAATGAAACAACAGTAGCAGAAGATGAGGGAAAGGATTATTTTCTTTTAGATTTTTCCTAATCAATAAATCATTTTCTTCATATGAACAATTTCCACCATTCTTTCCCAAGCAATCTTTCTCTAACTTAGAAAACCCCTTTTTCCAGTGGTGTATTTCATACCAATAACAGCTAAAAGCTACTGATTACCATTAGAAAAAATTTCTCACTCTCTTCACCCCTATTCTTTTCCTTTTCTTTCTTCATACTACAGCATCCAAAATTGACCTTGAGAAATGAAAAGTAATAACTAGAGAATTTCTATCAAGCAAAAACCAGATTTTTAAGCTTATAATAATATAGAATTATATTATTTTGATTTCCTATAATGTATAATATGAAAGAAACATTCATTAAGGACCTCCTATATGCCAAATACTGTGCTAAGAGTTTTACAAGTATTATCTTATTTGACTCTCATAGAAACTCTGTGAGGTGGGTGATAGTATGATCACCATTTTACAGTTGAGGAGCCAGAGACATACAGATTAAATGACTTGCCAAGGTTTATAGACACTCTGAAGGGTTTGAAGTCCAATTCCAATATTGGAAGTTAGGTCCTCCTTATGTACTCAAGTACCTAGCTGCCTCATTTGGAGTAATTCATATATCTTTTTGAGCACAATGAAACCTTTGTATAATCATAGAATTTAAAGAATATATATTAATATGCTTTATACATAATTAATGAGAAACAATTAACAGAGGGAAAGTATGAGAATTATGACGTGTTTTAAAAGGCTTCCTGTAAGAGATGGAAATTTAGTGAAGACTTAAAGGAAGCTGGGAACTCAGAGGAAAAGTTAAGAAGGGAGAGCATTCTAGGCACAGAGTAGCCAGAGAAAATGCCTAAGGCTGAGAGATAGAGTGTTTTGTTTGTGGAACAGCAAGGGGCTTACTAGATGGAAAAGTAAATGGCAGGAAATAAGATGTAAGGAGACTGGCAAGGTATACTAAGGAGAACTTTGAACTCCAAATAAAAACTTGCATTTTATTCTAGAGATGATAGGCAGTCACTGAAGTTTATTGAGTAGATGGCATGTGTGACATGGTCAGACCTGTGCTTTAGGAAAATAACTTTTGTGACTGAAAGGTGGATGTTTTGGAGAAACACATCATCCAACATATCATGAGTTTCAGTGGGGGAATGAAATAAGGCAGAAAAACCTACCAGAAGGCTGTTTCAATAGTTTAGGTGTGAGTTGATGAGGATCTCCATCAGAGTTTTGGTAGTGTAAGAGAAGAAAGAGAAATTTTTTTGAGATATGTTGAAAAGGGAAATTGATAGGACATGGCAAAAATTGGCTATGAGGTATAAGAGACAGTGAGAAGTAGAGAATGACTCCTAAATTGTAAACTTGATAGAATAGTGATGCCTTCTATAGGAAGTGGAAATGTAGGAGGAAAGAGTTATCTTTTGGACATGTTTAGTGTAAAATCTTTACCAGGAATCCATTTTTTCCAAGTCTGAAAAGCAGTTGAAGATATGAATTTTCAGGACAACAAAGAGGTGGGGGAAGGATAGGAAGATTTGTGAATCATAAACATACAGGTAGTAATTAAATCCATGGAAGCTCATAAGATCAATAAGTGAAGTAGTAGAGAGGGAGAAAAGAAGAGTACCCAGGACAGAATCCTGAGGAACATCTGTTGTTAGAGGATGTGATCTAGATGAGTATCCAACAAAAGAACAGTCACATAGGCAGGAGGAGAACCAGGAGAGAGTGTGATGTCCTGAAAACCTAGGGAGAAGGCAAAATCAAGATGGAGAGGATGATCAACAATATCAAGGGATTCAAAGAGGTGAAGAAAAATGAGGATCTAGAAAGAAGGCCCTTGCAACGAAGTAAAAAAAAATCTAATCATTATTTCCTAGAACAACCCTTTAAGTACATGAGGACAACTTTCTAATTCTCTTATTTTTTGCTCTAAATAATCCTCCCCCCCCCACAATTCCCTCGAATTATCCTCATATGACATAGTATTCATTCTTAATCTAGCCATCTTGGTTGTTCTACTCTGGGTAAGGTCTAGTTTATTTGCATGATTTCTAAAATATGGTGCTTAAAACCAAATACTACTTTATGTAATATCTAACCATGAAAGAGAAGAGGTCTATATTCTTCCTTTTTCTAGACAACATATTTCTTTTAAAAACAACTTAAGGTCAGGTTAGGTTTTGTGGCTACTATTTCATTCTCTTGATTCATGTTGATATCCAATAAAGCCTTCAGGTCTTTTTCACATGAATTATTATCTAGTTACATATTTTGGTGAAGATTTCATAACCCAAGTGTAGGTTTTCCCATGTTGTCTCCATTTATTTTCATCTTATTAGATTTTCCCTATTCTAGCCATTTGAGATATTTTTTGGATCCTGCTTTTATTATCCATTATGCTAGTTATACATCTCAGATCCTTTCATCTTAAAAATAAGAATGTCATCTGTGCAATTCATATCTTTTAAAATGCTAATTACTATGAAGGACAGATCTCTTACAACCTCCTCCAGTTTGATGTTGATTCGTTAATGCTTTCTTGTTGAGTAACATCAGTCAATGGTTCCTGATTCTACCTATATGTACTATCATTTAAATCCAGTACTCCAGTATGTTGTAAGATACTTTCCAATGCTTTGTTGAAATCCAATCATACTATATTTATGACATTTCTCTGATCTTTACCTTATAATTCTGAAAAAAACCAGAAAATAAGCTTCACACCTATCTGCTTTTTCAAGGTATCCCTCCTTGTTAATGTCTAGTCATTTCCCAAAGCACACAGGGCTCCACTGGTCATCAATGTCAAACAAGAATTAATTATGTCTATGAACATTACTCTTTCTTGTCAGGCTGAAGAGCAACTAGAAACAAAAAACATGAGAAACAGCTAACTCTGTTAAGGCCCCAATTTATTATGATATATATGGAAAATAACACATTCAATCTTACATTGAACTTAGCATTCAGATAAAGGACATTTTCTCCTGAAAAAAAAAATCATCAGTATTTCATTCTCATCATACCTATAAATATAGACTGTTTCCAGTATGGATAATATGTGCAATCAACTCACTCTGGGAAGTATACAAGGGTATAGCAAGGTAACCTGAACTAAAATATAAAAACATTATTATTTAATATAATTCTTCTGAGGATGACTGTCAAACATATGTCACTCTTTACACTTTGGGTAAAGCTCTATTTTGATTTTTAGTGATATCATTCTCAAAATTATTACTGCCATCATAATCTGATGTCTGCTACTTTAGGATAGAGATATTTCATGAGGCTTATATTTATATTCCAAACTGAAGAAATGTTCAAAAATCAATCTATCATATTTCAGAATATCAGATTAGGAAAGTATTCTTTTATTGGGTAAAATGAGAAGAGAAGCCGTATGTACAGTGGTTAAAACAAAAGTAGACTGGGAGATGTTTTTTCAAATCCTAACCCTAAATATATTTATGAGCAAGGGTGCTCCCTTGACTTAGAGATTTAGAGCTGGAAGAAACCTTAATTGCAATCATGTCCAACTTCTTTATTTTATAGATGATCAGACTAATATATCTGAGGTATGATCTAAACCAAAATTCATGCACATGCTCATAACATCTCTCTTGGTTTTATTTTTTTCTCTTCAAAATGGAGTTAATTATACTTGTTCTACCTTATCCACAGAATGGCTATGAAGAAAGCATTTTTATAGTGTTGAAGTGCTTTGTAAGTGCATGTTGTAATGATAACAATGATGATAATAATTGTTATTATAAAGAAACCACTATATGCCTATTCAGGAAAGGAATCTATTTTCTTCTTCAAGGCTTCCATCCTTCTGTCACTCTGTCAGCAGCAGAAACACTGAAATGTCCTTATTTCGAATGTTTTCGTTGGGGTCATTTCTCCTGTTTTAGTTATATTGCTCAAAGTAGGGCTCTGGGTCTTTTAAATGCAATAAGAAGACCCCGACTTCAAGCCCTCAGTTCTGGCCCCCAAATTTTTCCAATAATTGTGCACCATTAATGAAACAGATCCCCCAGGGAGTAGATAAGCAATCTCTGGAAACTCCATTAGTTCCTTTAGACAGCTAAAGTGCCCTGTGGAGACTTTGACATGTTAATGCAGCTTCCAAAGTATCAAAGTTAATTCTGGCACCTAAACTAAATGCTAAGGGTGTCTAAATCAATAAAGTGTCATTTAAAAATTATGTTTAGTAAATCTTGTCTAAGAAAGAGAAACTTTAATAACAAATGCAGAAGCAATGTCACAAGGAACCAGTTTTATCATCAGATATATACTTTATTTTCCAGTAGGACTGATGGGAATGAAAGATAGTATATAGTCATTTTTTTGTTACATACTGTCAGCTACCATTTGGATCACTGTGAGTTCTTAGGGCTATAGACATTTCCTAAGGAAATTTCTTTGATCCTGAGATTAGTTATGATACACTTCTGGGCACAAATCTTAATGAAGGAGAGTAAATTCTTTCCCCCACTCCAGTTAATAACAAAATCAAATAGAGTCAAGTAGAATACAAGTCAGTGTGGGGCATAGGCCAATCTTAGGAGAAATATGCCCAGGGACTTGGCTCTGCCAAAATCTCTAAGTGATTATGGGATCAGAAGTTCATCTTCTGCTGGATTAATAGTCTGATGCTTCACATGGTATATGCAGGTCACCCTGAATCAATACAATAATAGATTTAGAGGTGGTATGGACTTTTGAGGTCACGTAGTACAACTCTCTTTTTTTAATATTGAAGAAACTGAGGCCCATAAAGTTTAATTAAATTGTTCAAGGTAACACAAATAGTAAGTGGTGGAACCAGGACTTCAACTCATGTTTTTTTACTCCAATTCCACAACTCATTCTACTTCTTGTAATCCTTGTCAATGGATAATAAGCTCTCAGAGATCCAACCCAACTTGAAAATCCAAACTGGGTAATAAGCTGTTTGGCTGCCATTCAAAGATAAACAAAATCATGTTCATAAAAGGCAATTTCAGCACCAGGAGATTGTTTAAACGGTGATTAATGTTTAGACCACCAAAATCCTGAAGTGTGCCTGCTATGGTATTGTAATGTGTATCATTAAAAGAAATACCTGTACCAATGAAATCAAAGATTTTATGTGTGGTTCACAAAATATTGTTTCAGTGACAGAACTAGTCTCTGTAAGGAAGTAAATAAAGCACAGTAAGAGTTTGCATTATTCTCTATTAAACCATGAGATTACCAATGTAGATAACTATTACTCCTGGGCAACTAAATGACTTGGTAACAACCATAAGCAAACATATTAATGTAATTTTGGCTTTGTAACCTGTGACAAAAGGACATGAAACTTCTGTCTCTCAAACCTTTTCTTTTGTAGCTACTATGTAAGTATTTGCCCTTCTAAGACTTAGAGGCATTGGGATTCAGTAGAACTTCCAAGATGTCATAAAGGTGTGTCATGGTCTTTGGAAATCCCATTAGTTCTTTTTTTTCAGCCAGCTAAAGTATTATGAAGGCTTTAGGGTCTTGCCCTATCTGTGATGCATATTAGGTAAGATACTTTAATTCTCAAGGCCCTAGACAATACTTTAAGATAATAACTTGTAAAGAATACCACCCTGCATTGGAAGGAATTCCTTATACCAATGGGATCACTTTTCAGTCCTTATTCCTATCTTTTCTAATACTATAAATTTGTTTTTTTCTGCCATGGCCATCTTTTTAAACGTACATAGTTTTACACATTCAACCATCCAATAAACTCCTCTCTAAATGTTTTCTGTTGACTGTGTATTTTTATTTATATATTTGTTCCCGAGAACAGTTTTCTACACTTGACCCCAGAGCCAAACCTGAGAAGCTCAGGTATGTCTTTGAAGACTCCTACTATTGACCTGTGCTGTTCATCTCTTTGTCAAACAATAATTTTGGCAGGGCATCATGAGTGGTAAAAGGCTTCTGGGGCTCAGAGGAGAATTGGGGAAGTTGTCCTTGGTCTCTTGGTAAAGGGGAATGGGAAAGGCTCATCTTAAGCAGATTATCCCCATTTCCTAGTCCTTTCTTCACCCACTATCCTCCATGAATTAATGAGCAAACACTATCTTTTGCTTCACAATGATGCCTTCTACTCCAACCTACCCTCTTTCACCATGCCCTGTGATTTTAAATTGTTTCCTGAATACTCTGCCACCCTGTCCTCTCAAAACATTTTTTCCTCCAACATGTATCTCATCAAGATGTGAAGAAAAATCTGAATAAATTCATCCATACTAAGTTATGAATCATTGATCGTTACTATCCACCTTAGCTCCTACACAGAGATTTGCTTGTTAACCTCAATAAATCTCTAATTGATATAAAAATTCCACCCTGTGGAGTGGTCAGTGCTAGGCTTTCCAATAAATTCTCTTAATCAGACATAATATACCATACTTGTAGAAGTTGGGGAAATGGATCATTTGTGATTCTCCAGACACATATTTAATCTTGGGAGAAATAGTTGAGGAAATAGTTGAGGAAAGAATTGCTCTGACATACTATGATAGATACTTGACTTGGATCCTTAAAGGCATGAGAAAGGGAAGGAATTAATGTTCGCCATATTCTATCCTCTAAATCATGGGCCATCTCTGTGCTGAGGGATAAGAATAAGGTACTGCCAACTTCTCTGATTCTATCTCCCCTAGCCTGTCTGTGAAGAACCTTTTGTCAGTGTGTTCCTGATTCCTGTGTTCTTTTTGACCACCTAGTGAAAAATATCATACTTAATGGAACCAGGTTTTTAGTGTATCCTTGTCCAAAGTTTATTGGGAATGCTCTTTAGGGAAACTAAGAGGATTGTCACCTGGAACTCCTAACAGGGTTGGAGGTTTTTATTGAGTCTTCAGAACAATTTCTTCCTCTACCACTGCACTTAATAAATTCTTCTCCATTCCATTGCATCTAGATATCCCTCAGCATTTTCCAATTGAATCAAACAATTGTTATTTTAACTAAGCTAAGTAACAGTAACAGTACACACTGATTCTTATTTATGACTAGATGCTGTGTAGTAGAATCCAAATTATAAATATCAAATACATCATAAATGCACTTTTGAGGAGAGATAAAAAGGAAGAAGGAAAGACAGAGGTTGTGTGTATGTGTGTGCATATTCCTAAGCATATATGCATGATTGTTTCTGATCATATATCTATGCCCAAACTCAGTCCAGGTTGCAATTTCTTGATGCTTCATAGAACACATTCTCCCTATCTCATCAGTAATAAAAACCTCCATCCATGAAGTAGGCATATTCACAGTGCTTCTTCTACTCAATCACCAACTATTTTATCTCTTTTTACTTTGTTTTCTATACAAGTTCTAAGTATTCCTTCTAAATTTGCCTGCTCTCATTCTGTTCCAATAGATTGGTTTTTCTTTTCAAATTTCTTAAAATGCGTATAGCTATATGAATGAATAGTGTCTTCCTGGCTATGAAGATATTTATTAAATGAAGAATGGAAATAGGAAATGGATGGAGAGCTGTCAGGAAGGCAGGTAGGATTCAATTCTATACTTGGACATATACTTGACTGTGTGACCCTGACTAGGTCACTAATCATTTCATTACCTTCAGGCAATGTTCTAATACTTCCAGCTAAAAAATAAAGCTGAATTAATTTCCTCATCAGGAGTTTCTTATATTAAAAATATAATTCTAAGCCTTTCCCAACCTTCTTTCCTCCCCCCACCCCTAAAAGGTGGAAAAGACAGCTTTATTACATAGCCTATGGAATAAGGAAGTTGAAAGTGCGAAGATTAGCATGGAACATAAGAAAAACCACTATGCATATAAGCTGAGTAGACAGCTACTTTTATGTGTTATGAATTCAGGAAAATGATGGGCTTATCTTTTCCTAATATTTCTATCCCTCCCCTTTTCCCATATACCTTGTAACAATGTAAATATATTAACTAAAAAGATAAATGTTCATTTATAATCATTCTTTATCTCAGACTAGTATGCCAGATCCAAAGAAATGTTTGCAAGTTTTAAGGGAATGATAAAGGGATGGGGGGTAGAAGGATCAGAAAAGATAACACATTTTAGCCAATTTAAAAGAAAAGGCTACCATGGGCAGTGGGAAGAAAAGAGCACTGGATGCTAGAAGTACGCTGTATTGATCAAAGACAAATATACATTGCAATGCCTAAGTCTTGTCCTCCAATATTTGCTCTTGGCATGCATTTAGCTATCCTTTCCCTATCTCCTGCCCTGGATAGCTTTCCTTCTCTTATATATCTTAAATAAAGTTGTTATTTCTAAGGATTTGGTATTTGGCTTTATTCTCTTGTCTTTCCTATTCAATGATCAATTCTACCACAAGGATTTCAACTTTAACTTCTACACAAAATATCCTAATCTCTCATTTGACTTTGTAATTGTCCATTCATTTCAGTCATGACCTTCATGACAAAGATGCTGTGGTGTTTTGCCATTTGTTTCTCCAACTCATTTTAAAGATGAGGAAAATGAGGCAAACAGGGTTAAGTGACTTGCCCTGCATGAGTTCACACAGCTCTTAAGTGCCTGAGGCCAGATGAACTCAGGAAACTGACGCTTCCTGACTTCAGTTCTGGTGCTATATGCACTGTGCCACCTAGCACCCTGTTTTGAACTTTAGTGGAACATTTCTAGTTACCTTCTGGATATATGTGTGTGCATATATGTATATATATATATATGTATGTATGTATGTATACACATATATATGTATTTATATGTATACATATATATCTCTGTGTGTACATAGATATATATGTATAGAAATAGCTCTATCTATCCATTTACCTATATATTTATATCAATATAGATTTATGCACATATATGACATGCATTAGAGACATCTAAAATCAAGTGTTTTCTAAGATGTGAAGGGAGGCCCCATCTCAAATGGATGAGAAACAGATAAGGGAGAGATGGGGAGACGACATTAGAGGTGCATTTAGACATTAAATTTCAATAGATGACAAGATAAAAGAAGAACACTTTCAATAAAGGGAAAAATATGAACAAAGACATAGAGATTGGAGGTCCCAGGGTGTAATGGAAGGAGAAAACACATTTTGGATAGATTGTAGAGTGAATAAAGGGGAGAAATAAGATGGAGAAGCATGAATGATATAATGTTAAAGGTCTCAAACAAAAGAGACTCCCATCCTCAAAATCATTAATTTTAGCTTCAAATAAAAATTTTAAAACATGCAAAAAAGAACAAAAGGAAAGAAGAAAAATTACAAACATGAATGTAAACTTAGCCATTAATTTATGTCATTTTCAAGATATAAAAATGAAAGATAAAAAAGATATATTAAAAGACATAAAAGATAAAAATTTAGTAAGGGAGCAACAAAATCATCTTGTTTGTTTTATTACCTGCTCTGGATATTTCCATACAGCTATAGTTACAGCTATGGTGCATATTTTCCTTTCTTTTGATTTCTTTACTTCCCATTATTTTATTTATATTCCTACATCTAATGATATTCCACAATGTTCATGTGCCTTAATTTGTTTAGCCATTCCCTTAGGCATTTTCCCTTTACTATTTCAATATTACAAAAACTGTTGATAGAAATACATTTGTGACAATTGTTTCCCATCACCTCTTGGAGAATATGCCTAATCAATTGAAATTAACATTTCGTAACTTCTATTACATAATGTTTTCCATAAAAATCAAATCAATTTACAACATTACTCTGACGGTATTATCATGTCTGTTTTTACATAGTTGGGTCAACAGTAAACTTTATTCTACTGTCTATAGCAATTTGATGCTTGCGATCCAATCTCATATTATTGGAATTTGAACCCTTTTGTATGAGGTTATTTATCATATGTCCTTTGAACATTGACTGTTCATATCATTTCACCATTTAAAGAATGTCTCTTGTAAATTTGACTGAGCCCCTTAAAAATTTTAGATATCAAACTTTTGTAAGATATGTTCATTTAAAAATCCCTAATATGTTTTTCTCTTATTTCTTCATGACACACAATATTTTATTGCATAAATACTTTGTATTTATATGTAATTAGATTGATGGATTATATTTGACCTTTCTTCTGAGTCAAATATTTTAAAGAAATTTTCCTTCTTCACCACTGCAGAAGTTTCTCCTCTCTTTTATGATTGAAAAAAAGAGAATTCTTTTGAAATTTATTGTGGTACAATGGTGTCAAGTAGGTGCCTGCAAATCTCTATTATTCATATTCTATCCTGTTATTCCAACAATTTTAGTATGAAATGAGAGAATTGGGGATAAATGGAATGTAAGGGATCATGCAACCCAAATCCTCATGTAACATGAAGAAAATGAAGACCAAAAATTTTAAGCCATATGTCCAAAGTCAATGGGTAGTAACAGAGTAGGGATAGGAATGCAGGTTAAACTAACTAAAATCCAGTGGTCTTTATAATACATTATGTTTTAAGCTGCACAATGAATTCTTTTCTTTATAATTTGTGAGCTTGATTTTATAAAGCACTAGTCTAGTCTATGAGGCAGCTATGTGGTACAGTGGAGAGAGTGTCAAATCTAGTATCAGGAAAATTTATCTTCCCACTAGTTCAAATCTGGCTTCAGATACTTAGTAGCTATGTGACCCTGAGCAAGTCACTTAACCCTGTTTTCCTCAGTTTCCTTATCTGTAAAATGAGCTGGAGAAGTAAATGGAATCATGCCAGTAATCTTTGCCAAGAAAATCCTAAATAGGGTTACTAAGAGTCAAATACAACTGAAATGCCTTAAGAACAAGAAGTCTAGTCCACTATATCCATTTGTTTCTAAATAATGTTTGATATTTATCTATTGATCTGACTTAAAATTTTTTAATTTGTTGGACTGTTTTTATAATTATAACTCTATTCTGTAAACATTTGGAAGCACAAAACTCCTCATTTACATGATCCATTGTTCTTCTATATTAATATTATTTTAAAGATAATTTTTGTTAAGGAGGCCGTTGTAATAGCCCAGATGAGAGATAAAGAGAACATAAGAAGGTCACTATAGGGATGGGGAGAAAGACCCACAAAATATGAAGTTAGATATGACAACTCAATAGATATGGCAGCATGGAGAAATAAAAATGAAGAGTCAAGGATGATTCGAAGACTGTAATTCTGAGAGACTAGAAGAATCATGATAACCTTAAGAGAAATAATTGTTAGGAAGAGCAATCTGTTTCAAACATTGTGGTTTTGAGATGCCTGCAGGGCACTGAGTTTTACATGTCTGACAGGTAGATAGTGATGGGGGTTGGATGGCTGTAGGGACTAGACCTAGATGACTAGATTTGGGAATCACCTGCATGGATATTATAATTGAAATCATGGAAGGTTATGAGATTATCAAGATAGGAACATAGAAAAGAGAAGGTTGCCCAGGGCAGAGCCTTAGAATATAACCATTGTTAGGTGGTGGGATATGGATGATGAGCCATCAAAAGATATAAAAAAGAGACTAGAAAAGTAGAAAGAAAACCAAGAAAAAGTGTCATTAAAATTCAGAGGGGAGGGAATTAAACATTGTCAAATGCTGTAGAGAGATCGATATATATATATGAGGACTGAGAAAAGACCATCAGATTTGATCACTGATAACTTTGAGAGGGAAGTTTCAAGTGAGTGATAAAGATAGAAGACAAACTGTAGGAGGCTCAGTAGTATATTACTTTACTTTTCAATGTCCCAGGCACCTCTCTAAAACTATAAATTGAGGACTAGATAGGTGTTGATCTCAACTGGCAGAGGGAGTTTGCTTATTAGGAATTACTGCAACAGTATTATTATTGGTCCAATCAGAAACAAAGATCATCAACAACCATAAGCTGCACCATAGCCATTTTCATATGTTTTATTAATTAAAAAAATAGAAGTAAGGAGTCAAAGGAAAGAAAGTGTAGGCAATGAGTAGAGGCGTTTTTTCCTCCCCAAGTACTTTGTGAAAAAATGGAAATATATAGGATGATAGCTTAAGGAAATGATAGAATCAATGGAGTATATTTTTGAGGAAGAGAGAAACTTGGCTATATTGATAGGTTACAGGAAATGAGTCAATAAATAGAGTGAAGATGAACATAACAGAGACAGAGAGAGTGATTGTGGGGCCATTATTTTCCAGAGAAAAATATGAGGATTAAGGCACAAGTAGAGGACTTTGTCTTGGTGATGAGAAGGGTCACTTCTTCAATCATTGGAGTAAAGGAGAGAAAAAGGAATGAAGTTAAAAGGTATTTGGATGTACACAGGTGAAGTTGACTAATGAGAATTATGAAAAAATAATAACGTGGGAGATTTTAATAATCTTGATAATCCATATGAACAATAAAATACTTTATAATAAGCAGATTACAAACCTATAGAACAGTGGTTCTCAACCTGTGGGTTATGTTCAATTTGTAACAATGAAAATACATCCTGCATATCAGATATTTACATTAAGATGAATAACAGTAGCAAAATTACAGTTATGAAGTAACAACGAAAATAATTTTGTGGTTGGGAGTCACAACAACATGAGGAACTGTATTAAAGGGTCATGGCATTACAAAGGTTGAGAACAACTGCTCTAGAGGGAATGCAATAGAAAGTTTATTAAGGAACAATAAAGGAATTACCTTATAACAGTGAAAACCCAACTGATATTAGATAAATGAATAAAAATGAAAAACTTCAAACCCTTGAGGGAATTATATGCTTTTTCTTCTGGACTTTTGTTATTCTTTATATATTTGAATCCTTGTACTGAGTAAAAGTAAATATTATATAATATTATGTTATAAATATAACATACTAATGAATATTAAATAATAAATATTAAAGATGAAATTTTGAGGAACATTCGATATTTAATATTTTAATAATCTTTAAAATTTTAA
>CM053601.1:58839316-58864825 GCA_028646575.1 Pseudocheirus occidentalis
TGTGTGCTTTCAGCATCCCTCCCCCAGACCCTGCCCTCCCCTCCATTGTCCCCCCTCTCATCCCCATGCCCCCTATTCTCCTGTGTGACATGGTGCCCAGTTTAGAGTTTATGCCATTTCTTCCCTAAGCCAGATTCAATGAGAGTAACTGAAAGTCACATTGTAATAGTTATCCCTTTCCTCTTCTCTATGGGATGATTAATCCCATGTTGTCTCTCCCTGTCTCCTCTCATTCTAGTCCTCTCCCATCTCTGAATTTTGCCTTTTAAAGTATCACCCCTTCACATTTAATTCATCCTATACCTTCTCCAACTTGAACTTAATAAATGCTTGAAAGAAATACTGTTTTCTTGCTCATTAATTTTGATCAATATTAACCAATGACACCAATATATATTTCTCCCATTCTGTGCAAGATATTTGACTGAGTTCCATATTCATTTTGAAAAAATAATTTGTAGAGAGATTATTTTTTCTTTAACTGTGTTATCAAATACACTTAATTCATTTTGTGTGTGTGTTTGTATGTATGTGTGTTTGTGTCTATGTTCACATGGTAGTTCATTGATGGGTAAGATATAATGGATAGAGAGGTAACCTCAGAGTTAATAATATTTAGGTTCAAGTTCCAACTATGACACATACAAGCTCTGTAATTGTGGGTAAATAAATTTAACTTGCAGAACCCCAGCTAACTTTCAAAGACTAAAAGAAAAGAGTGCAAGTACTGATATGTACTAGAAGAGGGAATTCACTCACCTAGAATATCTTATTCCAATGACATCAGAGGTCCTGTCCAAAATAAAAATAATAGCCTTTTGCTGAATGAACTTTAATACACTTTTTATTGTTTATATAATTTGTTTTTTTTCCAAAATTTTATTTGAAAATGATTGCTTTTTGTCTCCACCTAGGATTGTATATATTGATCAGATTCCCCTTACTGACTTTTTTAGGTTGCTGCCTACAAATGTATTATCATATATATTTTTAAATTTTGAAATGGAAAATTTTAAATTTCTTTTTACTTTAAAGGAACACCTTTTGTAATGTTTGATGAAAATTTTTCTGTCATTCCTTTGGGATTCAAGATGGTGGTGTAGAAGCAGGAGAACTCAGTTAGGTCCCCCCATAACCACTTCAAATACCTATAAAATATGATTCTAAACAACTTTTAGAGCTCCAGAACCCACAAAATGGCAGAGAAACAAAGCTCCCACTGAAGGCAGCCCTAGTAAGTGGATGGAAAGGGTTCAGCACTGCATGCTGAGAGCTGAGCCCAACCTGGCCTGAAACTGCAGCTTTAGTCCCAGGGTGGCCAGGACAAGCTGGGGCTGGAGCATTCAGGAGAGTGGATCAGTGGCAGCTGCAGCAGTTTCCAGAATTAGCAACCCATAAGAGCCAAGGACAAAGTGAAAGCAGAACTCATCTAAATTTGGGGGAGAGAAGCAGTCCCACTGTTTTCCTCCACATGGCTGCTTCAGAGCTCCTGGCCTGCAGATTGCAAGGGAGCCAAGCAACCATTCAGAGGCTAAGTACTTTTACCTTAACCTGCCTGGATCAAGATTGTTGTCTTGGGTGGTAGTCCTGGGGTGTGTTACCAGTGAGCCAAAGCTGGTGGGGAGATGGTGGCCTCCTAATAGCTCTGGCAGCTGTAAAAGCCCCAGAGATTTGAGACAAAGCACTCCCCTCTGAAAGCAGAGTTCCACTGCAGCACAGAGCTAAAAAGTCAAGCAATTCATGGGCAACATGAGCAGGCAAAGGAAGCAGAGCAAGCACAACAATCAAACCTTAGATTCCTTCTTTGGGGACAAAAAGAATCAAAGCATGGGACATGGAGGAAGACAATGAATTCAGAACTCCTGTACTAAAAGCTTCCAAGAAAAAAATATGAATTGGTTACAAGCCATGGAGGAGCTCGAGAAGGATTTTGAAAATCAAGTAAGAGAAGTGGAGGAAAAATTGGGAAGAGAAATGAGAAAGACATAAGAAATCATGAAAAGAAAATCACCAACCTGACTGAAGTAAATAGCACCTTAAAAATAGACTAACTCAAATGGCAAAAGAGGCCCAAAAAGTCAATGAGAAGAAGGATGCCTTAAAAAGCCAAATTTGCCAGATGGAAAAAGAATTTCAAAAGCTCACTGAATAGAATAATTCCTTCAGAATTAGAGTGGAGTAAATGGAATCTAATGACTTTATGAAAAATTAAGATACTATAAAACAGATCCAAACAAATGAAAAAAATGGAAGGCAATGTGAAATATCTCATTGAAAAAACCACTGACCTGGAAAATAAATCCAGGAGAGATAATTTGAAAATTGTTGGACTACATGAAAGCCATGATAAAAAACAACCTAGAAATCATCCTTCAAGAAATTCTCGAGGAAAATTGTTCCAATATTTTAGAACCAGAGGGCAAAATAGAAATTGAAAGAATTCACCAATCACTTCTTGAAAAAGATCCCTAAAAGAAAACTCCTAGGGATATTATAGCCAGGTTCCAGAGTTCCCAGATAAAGGAGCATATACTGCAAGCAGTCAGGAAGAAACAATTTGAGTATTGTGGAAACACAATCAAGATAACACAAGATCTAGCAGCTTCTACATTAGGGATCAAAGGGCTAGGAATATGATATTCTGGAGGTCAAAGGAGTTAGGATTAAAACTAAGAATCACCTACCCAGGAAAAAACTGAGCATAATGTTTCAGGGGAAAAGATGATCATTCAATGAAACAGAGGACTCCCAAACATTCTTGATGAAAAAAACACAGTTGAATAGAAAATTTGACATTCAAATACAAGAAGCAAGAGAAGCATGAGAAGGTAAAAAGGACAAAGAAATCATAAGGAACTCATCAGAGTTTAACTATTTATATTCCTACATGGAAAACAATAATTCTAACTTATGAAACTTTTCTCAGTATGAGGATAGTTGAAGGGAATATGAATAAATGAACAAATGAATCAATAAGAAAATAAACATGCATACAGACAGACAGAAGATAGATAGATAGATAAATATATACATATATAGATATATATGTATACATACATTTACGTCTATATAGACGTGCATATATAGGCACGAATACATATGTGATTTTATGTATATATGTGTACTGGTATACATGAAGGGCACAGGATCAATTGAATAGGAAAGGAGGGTATTTTAAAAAATAAATTTAAGAAGTGAGAGAGAAATGTAATGAGAAGAGATAGGGAGAGACAGAATATGGTAAATTATCTCATATAAAAGAGGGAAAGACAAACCATTACAATGGAGGGGAAGAACAGGAAGGCAAAAGGGAATGGGTTAACCTTACTCTCATTGAATTTCACTTGAGGGAATAACATACACACTAATTTGAGCATTTCACCCTACTGGAAAGTAGCAGGGAAGGGATAAGAGGGGGGATGTAATAGAAGCAATGGCAGATTGAGGAGGGGAGAAAGTTGCAAACACACACTTTTGAAAAGGGACTGGGTCAAAGAAGAAAATAGGAAAAGTGAGGGGGTGGGATAGGATGGAGGGATATATAGTCAGTCTTTCACAATATGTATATTCACTATGAAAATGTTTTGCACAACTACGCATGTACATCCTATGTTGAATTGCTTGTCTTGCCAGTAAGGGTTGGTGTGGATAGACGAAGGGAAAGAATCTGGAATTCAAAGTTTAAAAATCAAATGTTTAAAAATTATTATTATTGTTGTTGTTGTTGTTATTGTTATTATTCTTATTTTTACATGCAACTGGGGGCTAAGATATACAGTCACTAGGGTATGGAGATCCATGTTGCCTTACTCAAGTTCAGAGGGGGTGTGGGGAAGAATATAGAAGATACAGACTAGGGGAGGGGGCATACAGTGAAATCACTGTTTTGGGGTGGAGATAGGGAAAAGATGGGGAGAATATTTGTAACTCAAAATTGTGTGGAAATGAATGTTGTAAACTAAAAATAAACATAAATTTAAAAAAAGGTCTTCACTAAGCCATTTCTTACCCAGTGTTTGGGAAATACTCCTTTTTACTCTGTCAGTGTGATTGAAATCTAGTAAATAGTGTTTTTTAAAGGAGTTTGTTCTTTGTTCTTATTCTTGAAAATCAATCTCTTAACAACAGGTAGAACTTATATATCATTCTAATGTTTTGAAAATGCTTAACCAATAATAGCTCATTTTATTCTCATAATCATCCTGGGAGGTACATACTATTATTATTCCCATTTTACATCTAAGGAAATTGAGGCATTTAAGAGGCTTGCTCTGAGTCACACAGCAAATAAATGTCTGATGCTGATTTTTTGAACTCACGTTTTCCTGATTCTAGATCAAATGTTCTATCCCCTGTGCCACTTAGTTGCCTAATCTTCTTCACTAACAAAAATATATATACATATATATGCATATATGTATATAGATATATAGATATAGATATAACTAACAAAAATCTTCAGAAATAATTTGATTCCAAGGAAGAAGATATGAAGACAAAGCTTTTGTTCCAGAAATCACTTTGTAGGCTTTGAAGTAAAGCAAGGCAACGCTTTCTTTCTCATTATAATGGAGTCAGACTATTTCCACATTCATGTTGATATGGAATACATTCAACATTTTAGAAAATGTTTATCCCAGTTTTCTCAAATCCCAAGTCCATGTTGATACAGAACTGTTATTAAATTGTATGTTATGAAAATAATAAAATTAAATGAAATATTTTTGGCAGTTTCCTCCTTTTGTCATTTGTTCTTCTTTTGCCTCATAATCATCACTTATCTGCATTTCAAAGAAGCCTGAACACTGAAGCTTTGTTCTCTGCTTTATTACTATAAGAACTAGAACATGAAGACCAAAGAGAAGGACAGCTTTGTAGAGATATTTTCTCGGCAAAACTGAGTAAAAAAAAAATAGAATCATGAGACTTCCACATTCAGATTCCTAACCTCTATTTCTGTGAGTCTTTCACTTGGACCTATTTCAAGAAATAACCTCTTTGAAAGCCTATTCCTTTTTATCTTTATCTTTATCTATATATGACATGATATTAGCACATTTCCCACTAAAGAGATTTCATGAAGTCATATTGAATTTGAAAATAACAAAATACATATCATATGCAACAACTTAACAAAAAGGAAATTTAATTTTTCTAATAATTTATTGATATATCAAGTTAGTAAGCATGCATTAAGCTGCAACCATTTATAGAGAGAGAATCATGCTAGCCAAAAGAGATTTGAAATGTAGTTAAGACACAACTTTTATAGGTCTGCAAACAGCAGAAGAGAAACACAAAGCTAGGCATGTGGTTACATTTGTATATCACTTGGGAATGGAAATGTAAAGGAGAAGAGAGGAATGAGGAAGAGAGATTTTCTTAAGTATTAGAATTCTTTTTCTTAGAAGGAATGTTCTGTGACATTCAATCGTTTATTATTTGTCAGCATTTTAGAATTGTCTTCTAAAAGCATTATCTCTAGGGTTTCCACTACACATACTCCATTCATGACCTCTTGACCTGAAACTTCAAGTAATAAAGGTTCTAATTATGAAGGTGATATCTGTGGCACAGATTTCTGTCCACTAGGAACATAGCCAAGAGAAGCAGGTTCTTTAATAGGAATTGCAGTTTAGCCATCATATGGAAACAACAGTTTTAGTCTGGAGTTTAGCCAATGGATTAAAAAAAAGAGGCAAGTATTATAATTTTAAGTAGTTGATCTAGTTAGTAGTCATATCATATTTGAGTTTTTAAAAATATGAGTTACCTCAAGTTTTTTTATAAATCACTACATTATGAATACTAATATTCTGCCAGACTGAAAGTTGTATCTTTTGATAACATATAAAGTTATGATTAAAATATTTTTGAATATATTTTTCACTTTCAGAATTATAAAAATATAATAACTATGTGTAGGCAGAATTATGTCAAGTTTATGACATTGTCAGATCTATGACATTGCACGCTTGTAAGTTGTGATGGTGTGTTTTAAAAAACTCATGTAGAATTCTGATGGTCTAAAAGTCTTTTCCCTCCATATATTCATCTTCTCTAACTTAACATTTATTCTACCTCATGTTTTATAGAAATGATTGAGCACATATTGTGTTTCTCTTTGTAGCCCTATCATCATTTCATGATAAGCCTGCCTGCTTATCTTCCTAATTTCATAAGAGATTTATTTCTCCTACTTTAGACACAATCCTTTTATTAATTTCCATACCTCATCCCTTCTCATCTTTTATAAGACCCAGTCTCTACTAGTGTTAACTCTCCACTTTATGTCTGTAGCTCCTTTTCTTTGTGGGAATCTTCCATTTTACCTCACCATCCAAAAGACATAATAAAAATTAAATAAAAATGTTTTTCTAACCTTTCCCAGACACTAGACTATCCATTCCTTGCAGAAAGTTATAGTGATTATAATATTATTTCAAGTAAGAAGACATGCAATCCAGTCCTATTTCAGATGTCTGCTTGTTATATAACTGATTCAGGCACTTATCTCTCTGAACTTGAGTGTTCTGTTCTGAAAACTGACATAGTACTACATAACAATGTCTGTTACATAGAAAGTTGTGACAGGGTCATTTTATAAACCTTCAAACATTATATAAATGTGTATAATTTTAAAAATAACTTTGTGAGTCAACTTTCTTCACCCATGTGTTCCTCAACTACTGGTTCTACTTTCTCATCCCTTATTTCCTCCCTATCCCTTCAATCTGTTTTTACTCCAACCAATCCACTGAACTGCATTTTTTATTGTCCACTAATATGTGCCTTCTGGCCAAATATGATAATAATTTTCCTTAGTTCTCACACTCTGAAATCTCTTTAATACTTGACATTAGTAATTACACTTCCTTGAAAAGCTCTCCTCGTTTGACCTAACACGTTGGTCTCCTGATTACCAGAAGTATGTTTCTTTCCCAGAGCAGAGAGAAAATACGTTGGTAGAAAAAGGAAGAATAATGAATATTCATTATTTCAGACCCTTACTCCAAAGAAATTTTACTGATATCTAGGTTCATTTGTAAGAGATTCTAGTTTACTTTTTCTTTTGCATTATAAAAATCCATAGTCTCTTAATATCTGGAGTACATCCAGGACCAATCTAATCTCTGGACAAAGGCACCTTCCAAGTATTCAGTTTTTATGTATGACTTTACTTCCCTCCATCAGTGCAAAGTGGGAGACCAGGGATGACAATGACATGCACAGCAATGTATCTTATATGCTTTTGGAATGAGTGAATATTCCACTGGTGCCTTGCATGCTATTCATTGAACTTTGTAGTCATAATAAGGAAAATTGCCTCTATCTGTTTTTTTAATCCCGTGAACCTGATTATCTTGCACTTATTTCCCCCATTTCCTTTACATCTTCCCATTCTCCAATCATGTGTTTCTTCTATATTCTGTGTTCCATTATGACATTCTCTATTATTTCTCCTTTTATGAACTTATGTTCTCTGGTGGTTTTAATCAAAAATTCATGAAGATGACTGTTCAAAATTAATCTCTCTCTTGGGGTTACAAAATATTCCTCCAGCTGCCTAGATTAATTGACTGGTTTCCATTAGAATGATCTAATATCACCACAACCAAACTCCCCCCCCCCAATACCTTCAATATATTATTTCGTCCCGGTTATCTCATTTATATTGGTGATACAACCATACTATTATTATAATCCAGGCTGGAAAACTTTGGGTTACCTGAACTTTTCCCTCATTTTCATACCAAATCATGAGAATCTCTTTGCAATGTCCCTCAAGTTAATCTCTTATCTCCATTGCAACTCTCTTTCATTTCCAATCCACCTAGCCATAATGCTGTCAGATTAAGTTTTCTAAAAGAGAATTTTAAAAATGACCTTGTTCCTCTATCCAGGAACCTATAGTAGATTCATAAAAAACAAGTCTAGAACTATGAATGTATACATAACAACATATGCATTATAACAATATAACAAAATAAGTGCCATATTCAAATTCTCCCATATTATTTCCAAGTCTCCCCTCAACCTAGACACACCTATGTAGCCAACTCTTTGTGACCATTTGCCATATCTTCTAGTTAGATACTCTCATACAGTACTAGGTACATTAGAGACACTTAATATGTAGGGATTATTGATTTATAGGTATATTTATGCTTCTGAACATTTCCAATTCTACTTCAAAGCTTCAAGAGATAGGAATTTGTTAGTTTTGGAGCTTCCTCCAATCACAGAGCAGATGTTGCAGCTCAAATGTCCATGACTCTATATCCATTACAATCATAATGGGATTATATAAACTTAGCTAAGACAATCTATTAATGATGGGCATGTTATTAATTCCAGGGGCTGTACTGGACTATGAAAACACCAGACAATCAGAATCCAGTCATTCAGCAAGTTTCTTCTAGGCACAGTGCTAGTGGCATGTTGTTTGTTCCTGGAGGATATAGACACTTGCACCCAGGCACACATACACATTTACTACATGTTTATGCACACACATACATATAACAGTCATAAGGATTCTCAGAGAATATCTAAGCTTATCTTACTTAGGTAAGAGAATGTATATGCAAAACTAATAATATAAACACATTAAAAGGAAATATAGCTATACATAAGATATATCACACATATTGAGAATGTAAGAATTATGGTGTTCATTGGAATTTATCAAGGAATATTTCTTGTGATAAACTGTAAGGTGATTCTTACACTTTACATCCTTACAATTTAAACTTTTTATCCTTCTAAGGAAGGATTGCTATAGGGAAGAGCATTCTTCACATATAGAGAGGAGAGATTACTCCTCAGATATCTTAAACTCAACATAAATTACATAATGAGAGAAAGTAAGTTGTGTTTTGAAGGATATAAGCAGTTTATTTTGATTCTTTAAGAACTGTTTTAAAGGGAAATTGAGAGGCTGGTTGATTGCAGTGGAGAGCAAATCTATTAAGCCCCTATTCTTTCTGGTATTGCATACTACCTATCAGGTTCTCAGAATACATTTCTGGTGCATGGTAGAGGCATTCAATGGAGAATGAATATACAGAGAAGAATTTGATTATCTATTCTCCTCAACATGCCCTTTGTCAATCGAGCTCTAGTCTCACATCATCATTACCAGTTAGATATTTTTAACTAGATGTTCCTCAGATATGGTACCATCAACATTTCTAGAACAAAATTAATCCTTCAACTCCCCAAAATGCCTTTCTTCCAAATTTCTTTAATTCTGTTGAAGTCACCACTATCCTTCCAGTCACTGAAATTCATATCTACTGTGTCATCCTACATTTCTCATTCTCAATCCACATATAAAACCAGTGGACAAATAAAATTACTTTCATGTCCACAACATCTTCCACCTACATTCTCTTTTAATACTCACAAATTCACTGCTCTTGTTCAGGCCCTCTTCATCTCTCTCCTAGATAATTTCTCTAACGTCCCAAATTACTTTCTCACCTCAAGTTTACTCCAACCCATTGTCCACATAGTTGCCAAGCTAATATTCCTAAATTTCAGGCCTGACTGTATTGCACAGTATACTCCTCAAACATGTCCATCAATATACTTCAGTGACTAAGAATTTGATATTGAGAATTAAACATATGCTCTTCTCTTTGAACTTTAAAGTTCTTAGTGTGTCCCCAAACTACCTTTCCATACTTACTACTTGTGGAGATGAAATTATTACTCTTTTCCACACTCTATGATGAAATCAAATTATTCTATTACTATTTTCTTATATTTGACTCAATTTTTCATCTGTCTTGCAATGGTTTTCCTTCTTACCATCACCACTTAGAATCTCTATTTGCTTCAAAGATTCAGCTAATGGGATCACCTTCCACCTTCCCCATCCAACCCTATAGATACAGAATGTTTGTGGAGCTGTGAAAGACATTTCAGGAGATAACTACCAGTGCATAGAAATTCCTAATTTGGATATCATTATGATCATTAAAAATACAAGGAATGTAAAGGAAACATCCATAAATGAATTGAATATCATCACAGACATGACATAAAATTCAAATGAATACATTTGGCTTCTCCATTATGTTTTCCTAACTTGATAATATTAAAAAAAATACAGCAGTAGAATTACTTAGTAGAATGGTAGAATAATTGAAACATAATATTAAATTAGCACAAAGATGGATAAAATGACCATATAAGCTACATCAAAATAACCTGAAAAAATAGGGGAATGTCATAGTCAGAAAATAAAATAAACCATAATACCCATATTGTAGTGATCCACAACAACATTGTCAAATGTTTATTCCATTAAGTTCCCTATGGGTTAATATATATGACTACTGATTTATAGTTTCAAATGTGTTAGCTCCTGATTATCCTGAAAAGGGAGTCTTTGAAAGTAGGGTTTCAACTAAATTAAGTTATGAATCAACAGTACTACAGTTATGACACACCTTTGCATGGGACAACTATGTTTTGTTGTTGTTGTTGTTGTTGTTGTTGTTGTTGTCATTCTATGAACAATGATATCAGGAAAAATTGTAGTTACTTTCTCCAAGGATATAGTAAGTGAACTATTTCTTTATGAAAATCACTTTTATAAAATGTTGCCAGTAGGGGGAGTTTTCCTTTCCAGTGCTACTTAAGTGTGTTTTGTACTTCTTTGGTCACCCTGGAGCAGCAACTATCTCATTTTTTATTGAAGTTGAAACTTTCTCATTGGATGAAGGACTGTTCTAATACCAACCTATAACATGGTCAAGAATATATGTGCATATTCATGCAAAAACAAAAATAAAGGAAGTTAAAACAAAAAAAAAGTAGAGTCAGTACTTTGACACTGAACCTCCATATGTGTAGAAATTTCCTTTATATAATTTAAATCGGTGCATTTTAAGACTAAAGTATTTGCAGGTAACAGAAAAACTTTCACAAGCTACAACCAATTTATACACATTATCAACTATGTCAATAAAGATCATGGAACCTAGTTATTTGAAGGTATCTTTGAAGAGATATTTTGAGGCAATAACATGCAAAAATAAAGTGTCACTACAGACATTCACAAAAATATAATTGTCTATAGAAATTTTAGTAATCATCCACTCCTAATTTCAAATAATAAAAAATGCTTTGAAGAGAAAAAATGTAAATTTCCTTTAAAATTGTTCACTTCTTTTTCATGAGGAAAGAAGACATTTTAACATTAGGGTATAAAAGTAAAATAATATCCAATTATAAATATTCATTATATCACCCGATTTCTAATACAATAAGTAGATCTCAATGGTCTTAACTGGGAAAGCTTTGCATTCTTATTCCATTTAAATACCATAGTTTTTAAGTTTCAAGAAAGCATGAAGTTGTATGAAATTTACAAGAATGAATTGAAGTTGTGCTTCAAACACCTGCCCCACATATCCTTATCCTTTCATTTTGGAATTAAGCAATGATTTTAAAAATTCACATTCATATTTGATCTAATTCTTTCCTCTTACATGAAGACTTGCTTGTCCCCCTCCTACATTCTTTGATATTATTTTTTCAACATGTTTAAAGTATATTTCAACATGTTTAAAGTATATTTCCAACACTAAGAAATAAAAGTAAAACATAATGAATATGCTCTTAACTGCAAAGAAAAATTGTAGAACAAAATTCTAGTTAGTAATATGGCAAGTTCATTAGTACTGAAAAGATCTATTACATATCAATGAATTTTACCTTCAATTGTTGGAAGGAAAACACCATACAATACTTTCATAAGTAGGACTGGAACATTTGTAATGTAAAATTAAAAACCCCAAAATGATAAAGATCCCACACTTTTTGCCTACTGTTGCCCCTCCTCCTTCTTGCAAGATTTTTAAAAGGAGCAAGAATTTTGTAAGAGACAGCTAGTAGTCAACAAATTCTTACTGAACCACAGTGTGGGCTTATTTCTTAAGACTAATTGTTTGAAGAAGTGTAATATGAGATTAATATTTTTGCTATACAATTTTGGACTTGGTAAACAAGAATGAAAGACTTGTTTTAAGGGAAATACCCTTAGGAAGAACTCAATCCTCTTCACATTCATTTCCCCTCTATTATTCTAGGTATCAGAATTTATCTTCCATTAAGAATTGTCCTTTTCTGAGAAATGTTTCTGACCTCTAATTTATACCTTTAAAAATGTAGAGTTACCCACAAAAAGTTATCAAACTTTGTACAACTTTTGTATATAAAAAGCAGGTTTGGAAAGCTGAAATAGGTTCAGAAACCATTTAGAAAGGGAAAACTCCGTAGGAAATCTAGGATTTCAGGAAGCAAGACAATCCAGACTTTCCAAATAATCAAGTGTTCTAGGGATACCTCTCTTGCAAAGGAAAGTAATGACTGTGAAAGGTAAAGATTGATTACTAAAATTCAGCCATCAATAGACAAAGGCAACTAGAAGAAAGTTACCTTCGATCATCCAGCTCCTTTTCATTTTTTTCAAAACCTTAGAGGCAATTAGGCTAGAAAAATAAGTAAGGCAGGAGAGACACCTTCAGCTAGTATTACAAAGTAAGAAGAGTTTATGTTTTACCAGAAACAAAGTAGTTGTATTCAGATGAGAGACAGAGGGAATTCATCTGTCCAACTGCTACCTACAAGTGGACTTACCTGAGTAACACAGCTGCTTCCCAGAAGTAAAATCCAGAAGCAGCTATCCGAAAATATTTCACGTGGGCCATGTTCTAAACAGTCATTCACATTACTGAAGGCAGGAGTATCTAAGGCATGGGGAAAAAGAAGGGACGTGATGGAAAACACAAACTACTAATAGTTCCTGGATAAAGAAGGTTCCTGAGAAAGCTTCAGAACCTTAGACAGCTCCCAACAGCCCGTTGCACCTGCGATTTCCAACAGGATTCCTTTTTTTCCCCAGTACAATGAATGGAAGAGAAACGCAGAGATGGCAGAAGCGCAGGTGATTTATACACTGTCACCAGAGAAAGGCAGGGTGATGAGGATAGAGAGTAGGGGTCTGTAATTTCTCTTCTCTGTGGACAACAGCTCGCTGAAGCTCTAGCACAGTTGTCCACGCCAAAGAAGGGGGATCGATCCACCGCAGGGTTCTGAGCCCACTGGACTAGAGGACTCAGTTTCAGTATGGTTTCCCCGCCGCCCGCTTCTGCGTCCACTCCTGCACCTGTTTCAGGCGTCAGCCTAAAGCCCGCTCTCCACATTCCAGCAAAATCCAAACCAAAAGACCGCTGACAATCCGAATGGGGGCGAGGGAGGTACCAGGCAACGCTGTCCTTCTCGCCAATCACCGCCTCGCGGCCCCATGGATTGACAGGTCCTTCAGGACCACAGGCGGTGCTTACCACTTTGCCCTTTAAAGGAGCTGGCGTTGAACACAGGAGAAGAAAATGGGTCTATATGTGGTTGCCAGGAATCGGGGTGGGGGTGGGGTTTGGGGGAGAAGATACAATGGAGGAGAAGATATTGATTCTGTACCCGATTGAGATCCCTTAGCTGTGCGGTTTGAGACCCCGGTCTCTTAGAGGAGAGGGTGGTCGACCAGCTAAAGTCTGTCTGTGCGGGTGTGGGGACGTACTCTAGCCCCCATTTTCACACTTAGAGGATTGGGGCTCTCTAGTGATTTCATTTCCAAATCTTGCTCCTGGAGAAAATGGAAACAAAGTCCCAGGGGCTAAGCATCAATTCGATTTGATTTTATTTGACAACAGTACTTGTGAGTTCTTTTTAATGAACCACCAGAGTAACTTGAAGAATAATGTGTGTGTGTGTGGGGGGGGGGGGTTTGAAGGAGGGAAGTGGGAAATTTGGGAAGATGGGGGTGGTGGGGAAATCCCACTTTATTACGCTAGATCTTTTTTTACTGTTGGGTTAGGGGGAGAGTGCTGGGAAAAGTGTCTTTCCTGATCACAGATAGATCTTTGTTTTATTAAAACTCTGGACAGCACTCTTTGCTTCAAGAGCTGTCTTTTACTCTATTAATCAAAACCCAAATTTCCTGGATAAAATGCTCGCAATTATCTCATTTCCCTTGTATTCTATTAAAATCCCAAGCCAATGTCCCGGTGGGCGGGGGCACAATTTCCTAATTTCACTTCACTACTACATCTAATTTTTTGTTCCTGGATACACAGCAAACAGGGTGCCACCTGAAGAAGCTTTATGCTTACAGTCATTTTAATAGATATTGACATATTCTGAATCCAACAATGCTTCCCCACCCTCTTTTAAGAAGCTTTCTCTGAAGTTATACTGGTAGTTCTCTTTGGACTATTTTGTCTTCATTTGCTACTGGATAGAGGTACTACAGATATGTTTTCATTTATAAGACACAGGCCTAGAAATGATGGGGACCCGAAAATATATAGTATAACCATCATATTTTCCAGAGGAGAAAACTGAAACTCTGATTGATTTGCCCAAGGTTACAGAGGCAGTGAGTAATACAGCTAAGATTTAAAGTCAGGTCCTCTTAATTTTGGTTCCAGCACTCTTTCCCCTATTCCACAGTGCCTTGTTAATGCATCAAACTTATGGACATCTACTGTGTGCAGTGCATCATACAAGGTACAGGGAGCAAAGAAGTAGTTTACACATAACACAGCATTTGTTTCCCTGGAGTTTACAGTTTAGGGGCTTTTAAAACACTGAAAATAATCAATTTATTTATTTTACATACCCTCAGTGGTTCTGTTCATATTACAATTTCTCTTTTAGAACATAAACTACCTTGAGTCAATGGATTATGTCTGTTCAATTCTCTTTAAATATCTCTTTGCAGTGATAATAATAACAACAATTATAAATATTATATTAAATAATAATTGTATTAAATCATCATAATAATAAAAGCAATGTACTGCAATGGGAACATCTATGGACTTTGAATCTGGAAAGCTAGATTTTAATCTCAGCTTTCATGATTGCTAGGCATGGGAACAAGTGGAAGATACTTTCCCTCAGTTTAATTAACTGCAAAATGGGGATAATTATATTTTCAATGAATGATAGTATAGGGTAGGGGATAGAGAGCCTATGTTAGAGCCATTTCTTTCTCTCCTCCTTCCCACCCCATTGGAGAACAACAAAAACAAAAACCTTTGTAGCATATATATGCATTGTGAAGCAAAATATTGTCATCATTCATATTTATAATTTATATTGTTACATTATTGTTGTCATTCTCCTTGTTGTTGTTGTGTTGTTCAGTCATTTCACTTGTGTCTAACTGTAAGCCCATTTGGGTTTTCTTGACAAAGATACTGGAGTGGTTTGTCATTTTCTTCTTTTTTCCTCATTTTACAGATGAGGAAACTGAGTCAAGCAGGGTTAAGTGACTTGACCCAGATTACACAACTAGTAAATGCCCGAGTCCATATTTGAACTCAGGTCCTCTGACTCTAAGTTCAATGTTTTATCTTCTTTTATACTTCAATATTGTCACTCTTCAAATAAGTTTCATTCTCTTTAATTAACCTATCTTCTCTCTGTCAGGAGGTAGGTAGCATTCTTTATCATTAATCCTCTCCATCTCTTTTAAATACTACTGGAATCTTTAATAATTTACATACAATTTTGCTCCTCATTGTGTTCTGAAGGGACTTGGATTTCAGTATCAGTTCTGTGCCTAATTGTGTGACTTGAGGAAAGTCATTTATCCTCTTTAGACCTTAGACTTCTCATTTGTCAAACGGGCTTTTTTCTTAATTAAATTATCCCTGAAGACTTTCTAATGTCTAACTTCCATGAGTGCATAAGTTACTACTTTTATAGCTATTTGGTATATGGGCCACAATATACTCTTTTACTAATTCACACTTCAAAAGCTCCAGGGTCTATGATTTCCTTGTATGTTACTTGCTCAGTTTAGCTCATAACTGTTATGAATTTGTATTCCTGAATGCCTGTTGAACAAATGAACGTTAAACCTGGTGGATAATCTTCTGGAGTTGAATGAATGTCTCCCAGTTTTTCTGTGATTGCTTTTCACGTAACAGATGTACCAGGTGTCTCTAGCTCTGTTCTGTAATCCTTTCCAACTTAAGAGAAATCTTAGGCTTTCAGAGACCTTTGTTACATTGGCAATGATGAGGAATCAAAAGAAGACTATCATGAAAGCCTCATCTAAACACCTTAACGGCCGAGGTGATTTCATCTATCAACAGGTATAGCTTCTTCTTGTTTCTATCTTTTTAAAAAATAAAAAAAAGTGCAAGCTATATAGTCTTTCCCTAAATCAGTAAAGAAGCAGGCAGTTAGGTGACACAGGAGAGTGCTGCATCCAAAGAAAAGAAAGACCTCAGTTTGAATCTGATTTGTAATAGCCAAGTACTTAATAGTTTTGTGACTTTAGGCATGTCATATAGCCATGTATGCCTTGGTTTCTTCACCTATAAAATGGGTATAATAATAGCACCTTTTTCAGAATTGTTATAAAGATAAAATAACATTTGTATGCCACTTTGAAAATCTCAAATGATTAACACTAGCTATTATTACTGAACATACTTTTATTTTAATAACTCATTGATTTATCATTCAAGACTCTATATATTTATTATCTTTACTGAATCCATTTATATTTTCAGTCTATATGACCTTTTGGATAGCAAATTCTGTATGTTCATTACAAGGCTAGAATGGAAATTTGGAATTATGAAACAATGGATGGAGATTTGGGTTCAAGTTCCATCTCAGATACATCCTGACTGTATCTTGGGCAATTCACTTAGTTAATCAGTGCTCCAGACAACTCCTCAATTCTTTTAATTTACAAAGTAAATACCAATCTGCATCTAAAGAGTCAGGTTCTTCCCTGTGTCTTTTCACTACTGATGAAATTACATGTTTCTCTCCACATCTTTTCTCCTCCCTGCCAAAATCACAAGAATAGAAAATTAATAACTCAAGTTTATATTCATAAGACAGGTTCTGTAGTTTCTGAATCACAGAGATCCTAACTCAGTTTTTACCATCTGTTGCCAAGTAAGTATTTGTTTGTTGATTGATGGTTTGAGGTGATTTTCAGTACATCTTAGCTATAGTCTTTATAGTACTTATTTTTTGGGTGAAATATAATATCATATTATAATATCAGATATTTTCTTTGTTAATGAAATTAAACCATTACTAGTAATTAATTCAAGACTTTTATTTTGGAAAATGAAAAATAATTTTCTATAAATTTCTCTGTCCATCAAGACACATTGTTTTCTCCCTTTTATCATTTGTTCCTAGTTCTAATCTTTTTTTTCCCCCAAATTCATGTGGAAAAGTGGTTAATTGGGCAGCATAAATTAAGCCCTCTGATGTATTAATAACTGACTTATTGTAGCTATGGTGAGAATTGTCATACAGGCATAGTCCATAACATCCAAGAGCCACACAAAAATCTCACTTCAACTTTCACTTCCCCAAAAATAAATTTCTCTTATGAATACACAAAGATGATCAGTTTATTACTAAAAATTTCTGAACAGTCTCAGAATTCTGAAATTACCTTAACTGAGAGTGTCTCTCTTGATTTTGGTTAATCTTGTGAATTAATATCAGAGTCTTTTGAAATTTAGCAGTGTTTTTTGTAGTAATATGAAAAATTCAATTAATTACCTTTCACACGTAATACATGCACACACACACAATTCTTTGATATGTCACTAGTGTATGCTTAATTCCTCTTGGACTTAATTCCTTCACATGCAAAATGAAGGAGTTGGAGCCCATGAACTTTGAAATTTCATCCAGCTCTAAGAAATTTATTTTTTACCCAGTAACTGTCTGAACATAACTACAAAACACTTTTCACACAAATAAAGTCAGATCTAACTATTTGGGAAAACATCAGTTGCTCATGGCTGGGCCAATCTAATATAATAAAATGGCATTTTGACCTAAATTAAATTACATATTTAATGCCATAACAATCAATCTACCAAAAATTTATTTTATAGGGCTAGAAAAAAATAGTAACAAAATTCATTTGGAAGTACAGAAGGTCCAGAATATCAAGGGAATTAATGAAAATAAATGCTAGGGAAGGTAGTTTAACCATACCAGATTTTAATCTGTATTATAAAGCAGCAGTCTTCAAAACTACTTGGTACTGGCTGAGGAATAGAGTAGTGTATCAATGGAATAGATGGGGTACATGAGACTCAGCAGTCCATGGCTATAGTAATCTACTGTTTGATAAAACCAAAGACCACAGTTTTTGGGATAAAACTTGCTGGGAAACTTGGAATATATTATGGCAGAAACTGGCCACAGACCAATATCTAACACCGTATACCAAAATCAAGTCTAAATAGGTGCACAATCTAGGTTTAAAGTCTGATATTATAAGCAACATGGGAAAGAAGGAATAGTTTACCTGTCAGATTTATGGAGAAGGGAAGCTTTTATGACCAAACAAGAGTTAGAGAGCATTATGAAATGCAAAATGGATAATTACGATCATAGTAAATTGAAAAGTTTCTGTATAAACAAAGCCAATGTAAACAAGATTAAGAAGGAAGTGGAAAGGTGGGAAAGAATTTTTACAAGTATCTCTCATAAAGGCCTCATTTCTAAAATATACAGAAAAATGAGTCAAATCTATAAGAACACAAGTCATTCCCCAATTGGTAAATGGTCAAAGGATATAAACAGGCAGCTTTCAGAGGAAGAAATTAAAGACATTTATAATCATATGAAAAAATGCTCTAAATCACTATTGATTAAAGAAATGCAAATCAAAACAACTCTGAGTTACCACACCTTACTGGTCAGATTGGCTAAAATGACAAAACAGGAAAATGACAAATGCTGGAGATGTGGAAAAATTGGAACACTAATGCATTGTTGGTGGAGTTGTTAATTGATTCAACCATTCTGGGGACCAATCTGGAACTATACCCAAAGGGCTATAAACAAGTGCATACCCTTTGACCCAGCAATACAACTTCTTGGGTTGTATCCCAAAGAGATCATAGAAGTGGGAGGTAGACCTGTATGTACAAAAATGTTTATAGTGGCTTTTTTGTGTTGGCAAGGAATTGGAAATCAAGGGGATGCTCATCAGTTGGGGAATTTCTAAACAATTTGTGGTATATGAAAGTATTGGAATACTATTGTGCTATAATAAGAAATGAGGAGCAGATGGATTTCATATTTACCTGGAAAGTCTTATACAAATTAATGTTGAGTGAGAAGAGCAGAACCAGGGGAAATTTGTTCACAATTTCAAACACAATGTATGTGTGATGACCAAGTTTGATAGACTGGAATCTTCTCAGCAATACAAGGTTATAAGACAACTCCAAAAGACTCATGATGGAAAGAGACATTTCTTTCCATCTACATCCAGAGAAAGAACTATAGAGTTGTAATGTCATTTGAAGCAAACTATCTGCTTTCTTTCTTTTTCTTGTTTGGTTTTGTTTCCTCTTTCCCATTGTTCATCTCATCCAAAATAATCCTTCTTTACAACCTGACTAAAGTGTAAATTGAAAGTATTTGCATATCCTATACTTGATTGCACACTGCCATGGCATAGCTGTGGGGGACAGGAAGGACTGGGAGGAGGAGAAAATTTGAAACTCAAGGGATTGTGGAACTGAATCTTGTATACTAAAAGTAAACAAACAAATTAATAAAGACAAAATTAAAAAAAATGTATCATGAGCATGGCCATTGGGGAAAAATGTATATTTGCTTGCTTTGATACTTAATTGGTGATATACAAATGATAGTTCTATTTACTTGAAAAAATAATTGAAAGCCCACCCTTGACTTATGTGACAATTGTCTCTCCTGCCTGTTTGTTCCTTTTAACCTTCTGGATTATTTTGCACGTCTTTCTCTTGAAACATGAGGTCCCAACAAAACTATGTCTTGTGCTCTCTCATCTTTCTACATGTTTTTGATAATTACAATAATCACAACAACTATCATAGATTCAGTCATTATGTCTATGTGTAAAATTTATCATTAAAAACATTTAGCCTTAATTTCTCTTCCTAATTCCAGACCTACATTGACATCTACTAGTCAGAAAATTCTAAAATTAATTGGCATAATAGAAGGCTGGACTTAGAGTCAGGAAGATCTGACTTTGAATCCTGCCTCTGACACCTATTACCTATGTGATCCCAAGTCACTTCACTTTTTTATGTTTCAGTTTTCTTGTGTGTGAAATAGGGATAATGATAACATCTACCTAACATGGTTGTTATACCGACCAACTGTGTTGACATATATAAAATATTTTGCAAACTTTAAAGCAATAAATAAATGCTAGTCATTATTGTCATTTCCATTTGGCAGCCTTATCTCAACATTTCCACCAAAAGTTACTTCTTTAGTTTTTCTTATTTTTATTTAGGGGTCTATATTTTCCCTGTCCTTATAGATTCTGGTCATTTGTTTCAGATCTTAGATATTTTGTATCTTGTAGAAAGATAGCATGATATAGTGAATATAAAGCCTTCTTTGAAGTCAGAAAAACTTGTACTGAAGTCTGACCTCTGACATATTACCTTTATGATCCTGGATGAGTCACTTAACCTCAGTGCTCTAGGCAATTATCAAATAAGATGTTATAGAAAAATTGATGATCCACATTGGTAGGGAATATTTCTTCACCTAGAGTTCACTGTAGTCATTAGATACAATTCTAGATTGTACCATTTTCAATTATCTAGCCCATATTTTCTTAACCTGGGATCTGTGAACTTAATTTGGAAAACTTTATTTCTACGTACTTTATTTTATTCACTAAAATGTTATTGTGAGATGTTCATATATTTCACCAGATTTCCAAAGGGGTCCATGGCACACAAAAATTCAAGAGCCCCTCACCTAGTTCATAACCATAATTGCATTGGTGAAGAAACTGAGACCCAGAGATATGAAGTCATTAGCTTAGAGACTCACAGGTAGGAAATGGGAGAGGCCAGATTTAAATAAGAGTCTTATGAAGCTAAATCTACTTCCCTCTTTCCACTATAACACTTTATATCTTTTCAAAGAATGACTTACAGACTTTGTCAGTTACGATCCAAGGGAAAGGAATTCCATCAACTAGTCTCATTCATGGGAAGCTTATTGTCTTCTTTAATGAATGTTATATAAACACTCCATCATCAGACAAGCTTATAAAACAGTGTTATCTCCAATCACCTACGAATCATTTTGCTCTGTCTTCTCTGACACTTGGCATCAGTCTAAATCTTTAGGAACACCTTTCCTTTATGTTATTTTTCCTACCAAGATGGCAAAAGTTAGATTTACACTGGCTTAAGAGGTCTGTCACATTTCATTGCCCTTATATCACAGAGAGAGAAAACTCTCTTGTCTTTGACTACACAGGCAAGAAATCTCTTTTCAAAGATCATGTGGAGAAAAATGCTGGAGTTGGGGTAAGAAGGACTTACTCTATGATGCTTACTAGGGATATCACTGTGCACAAGTCTCTGAATCTCTCTAAACCTCTGTTACTTCTATAAAACAAATATCTACAGTATCTTCATCACAATATTACTGAAAAAATCAAGTAGGATCGTGTATGATAAAGAACTTTGCAAGTCTTAATGAGCAATAGGGTAGTCAGCAATAAATAATAACAGTAACATACTATATTACAAATAATATTAGTTAATAATAAAATGGCTAATAATTATTCATCAAGGGTCAGATAGATGGTGCAATGAATAGAGCACCAGCTCTGGAGTCAGGAGGATCTGAGTTCAAATCTGACAGCAGCCACTTAACACTTACTAGCTGTGTGACCTTGGGCAAGTCCCTTAAACCCAAATTCCATGCCCTCCACCCTCCAGAAAAGAAAAGAAAATAACAATTATTAATCAATTTCACGTAACTGTGCTCATGCAAGATATTTTTTGAGAACGTTACTAATTATTGCTGTCTTTATTTGTATATGTGACTGAAGAGATAGACTTGTACAAAACCATTCTTTCCACAGAAAGGTTGTACTATGACTGGTAAGGGCCAAATGCTATTTTTAGACCTTATGTGTTGCTTCTCACTATGTCACCTCAGCCCATGTATTATTGCTTTGATGCACAAATGAATTACATTGCACATCATGTTCTTTTGGAATATAATGCCTCCTACTTAGGAATGGCACTGTTCTTTCAAAGTAAATATGTGGTATGTTAGTCCAAGCTAATTAAATATTGTCATATTCTCAAATGCATTCCACAGTAGTAAGAAAGAAATTGAATAACATAGTAGTGTAGGGAGAACATGGTTTCCATTATGGCTCCAGAAATAATTCATCTACACATGATTTCAAACTCCTTCATGTTAAGAAACATTAATATGGCTGAATGTTTTACTATTCAGATGTTTATCATCCAGATAAATTATTAATGAAGGGATATATGTCTTTTACTGGTGGATATTACATATGCACATAAAAATATACCTTACTATAGGATTATAATCTGCAAACATCTGAATGTGTATTAGTGTGTATATAAATACACGTATAAGCAAATTATCCTACATGCTAGTCCGATGTCTCATTGTGGCACAAAAGTGACCTTGGATTCATGAAGATTATACAATCAGAATACAAATTCTGGTAGGTTCTTTCAAGTCAGAAAGGATTTAAATCAAGTTCTGCCTGGCAGTGGACCCAGTGTGTGACTGTCACCTGAGACCAGTTTAGCTAGGCTCAGAGAAGCCCCTCAGTAGAAAGCCAAACCCATGTGATAATCTTTTTTTTTTTTAGCCACAGTAACTCATTAACATCACTAATGTGTAGAACTGCAATCCGCATCAGTGGCAGGAAGTATCCACACTTATGAAATAGCCAGTCCTGTAAATTCATGTATGTGTATAGGGAGGGGGTACAAGATAGTAAAATGAGGAATGCAAAGAAAAACCCAACAACTTAATTAAGTGAAAATATAATTCTTTTCTCTAAATCTAAGTTGTTTAAAATCTGACTAAGATCTGTAACTAGGGTTTTTTTGGTAACCCAGAAGTATTATTATTCTTTTAGACTAATGGGTTAAAAGAATGTCGGTATCTATCTATTATATAAAGGAGGTATATTATGCAAAGGATCTAAGATTTTTACCAGCAATAAGGAATTACCAACAACAGTACAACCTCATGCCTTTGGAAGAGAATCCTAAGGAATTACCTGAGGCACAAAGAGATTGTGACTACCTCTAGACCATATAGCTAATAAAAAAATGTTAGGGGCAGCATTTGACCCAAGGCTTTCCTGGCTTCAATCCTAGTAATCTTACACTTACACTGTTCTGCCTCTTTTTATGTTTGTGAGTCATGGAACACAATAGTTAAGGAGGAACTAAAATGAGTATCATGCAACTCTGTTTGCCTTAGTTTCCTCATCTTTTGTTGCAGTCATTTTTGTCATGTCCAACACTTTGTGACTCTATTTGGGGTTTTCTTGGCACAGATACTGAAGTGGTTTGTCATTTTATTCTCCAGTGTATTAAATCAAACAGCTGTTAGGTGATTTGCCCAGGGTCACACAGCTAGTGTCTAAGACCAGATTTGAACTTAGGTCTTCCTGATTCCTAGTCCAGCATTCTATTCACTGAGCCATCCCACTACTGCTAAAGTATGGCTACCTTGCTTCTTAAATACTTATTTGGTTTATATTTGGTTACCTCGAAACTAACCTCTACTCACTCCAAATGACTGTGCCTCTGGCTACTAAAATTGCAACCACTTAACTCTTCTCAATTCCACCCTCCGAATTGTTCTTCACCCAAAATTCAGACTTCATAGAATTACTATAGAAATGCACACGAATAAATTATAAAGGAAATGTTTATCTCTTAAAACCAGGGTTTATGTTTTCATTACCATCAGAGCAATTGATGTGACTTTAATTTTTACTAATAACAATAGTCTATGAAGTTATTTTGGTGAACTATGATCTTAAAAGCATAGATTTCAGTGGTGCAAGGTCCCTTGGAAGCATATTTGCCAGATCTTAGCCTAATTAAAGCCTGAAGAGTCTCAGCAACATCCATGGCAAGTGACTTTCAGTGGTTCTTAAAGCAATCTATTGTACACTTAAACAGCTCTAAGTTTTGAAAGTGTTTCCTTAAATGTAACCAAAAGTTTTAGTTCTTTCCACAGGAGACAAGTGTACCACCATCACATTATTAATGGCCATAATGTCCACCCATCTTTTTTTCCCAAGGTAAAATTTCCTAGTTCTTTCAATATTTATGTAGATAGCATGGTTCCCCCAACCCATGGGCCCTCATCTATTAGTTCATTAATTTAATTACATCAGAGGATGTTTGTAAAGGAAACTCATGATTAAGCTTTTAAAATTTGTTTTTGAAATTTAAAAGTTTCTTTTTGAAGCAAAGTATAGGGCTTGGCTATTTCTGCTTGATCCTCGAGTGGCTTGAGTCTAAAACATAATATAGTAGGAAGAGATAGATATGGTGGCTCAGCATAAGAATTTAACCTTACAGTATCTGGAATACTATTAGGGAAAAGTTAGCATAATAGATAACAAGAGAAAAATAATCTTACTTCTTAAACTTTGATTTGATTATTGTGGTCTACCCCCTGAATCTGTATATATCATAAGCTACTCACATTTTTTTATCTTAAGATTTAAACATGTCTCTACACAATTATATCTAAAGAACCTATTCAGTGCTCTTGAAGCTTTACTAATGAAACTAAAGAACTAAAGTTCTTTTAAAATTCAATGTGTCACATGGGCTATTCCTTTGGTACCTTTCCAGTTTGGCTATTCTTCTTTCTGTATATATATATATATATATATATATATATATATATATGTACTTGCTAATGTCTTTTATTTCTCTAGCACCTCATTGTCTTTCATCTAGTAAACACTTTAACAAATGCTTGCTGAATTGAATCAATGTACAAATAATTACTAATATAACTGTACCTACCATATAATTATACCATTACTTTAAAATTTTGTTCTTTCTGATAGTCTTGTATTCTCTGACAAATGGAATATGGAATGCAACTGGGGGAATATTTTTTTTCAAAATAGAAGGCCTTTTACAAAATGTTGCAAGTTGGAGTCATTGAAAATGAAAAGATCTTACCCACAGAGATGTTCACTGTTACCAACTGTAAAGCCAATCAGCAGTAGATTTCTGAGAGAATGCTACTGTGAGGAGCTTTTAAGATTCAGATTACACAGTATTAGTGAACACTCTGTTTATTCCATTACAAATCTTCATTCAGTACAATGTTCACAGTTTCAATAGTTCACAATACCATACACAATCTTCAGAACAAGGAAAGTCTCCACATCATATCTTATTTCAGAAAGACACAACATTCAGAACAAGGAACAAAAGAAGAATCAGCTGGTTTCCCTAATGGAGAAACCAGCTTAACACTTAAAGATTCAATCAATCAAATCAGAGATACAATCAATCACTTAACAAAGGAATGACCTAGTTTCCCTACAAGGGAGTTGATTCAATCAATACTTCATAATAT
>CM053601.1:58865325-58905413 GCA_028646575.1 Pseudocheirus occidentalis
CCCCGGCACACACTGAAGTTCACAAGGTTCAGCACACCTCAAACCCTTCAGGACATCTCTTGCCTGGAACTCAAGGATCAGCCAGGCCACCAACAAAGACCCATCCTGTTCATATCTTCAGTCAACTGCTTGGGAACCAAATCCAAGATCTGTCCTGTCTCTGTAATTCTCCTGCTTATAAACACTGGCCTTCTCCCAAGTCAACATGGTTCTAGGGAATGTCTCAGCCAATAGCATTCTTCCAAGTCACAGGGGAATTCACACCTTTTCACCAATGGACAGAGTTCTGGGAATTCACACCTTTTTGCCAATGGACAGAGTTCCATACTTAACACTAGGTTACTAGGATCTACTTAACATCTGATCAAACAAATTAATTACCATTACATTACAAATTAATTACCATTACACCAACATGGTCAGAAATTATGTAGAAATAAAAGATGTATTCTCACATACTTATATTTTATTTCTCTGTCACAATGAAGAACAGTGAGTCAGGAGAAAGGATCTGTAAGACATCATGTGATATGTTCGCATATGTGTAGACCTGGCCTTGGGGAACATCATTTTTTGTTAATAGTATGAGTATACCCACACGTATGGAGCCTGCAGCATTTTCTAACACTGTCATTCATGGCAATTATTATAGCACTTTTATAGCAAAAGGGAGAATAAGGTACCATTCAAATAGAGAGATGTAAAGCTTTCTGTGGAGATTATGTGGGGAGAATAAAGGAAAAGAAAAATGTCCTTCTGAGACCAGCACTCCATTAAGTCTTAGAATAGGATGCTTTTGCTGCACATAACCTGCAAATACCTTGATCTTTTCCACATTTTTGTTCCACCTTTCTCTCATGCATAGTAAATGCTCTCATTTCCAGAGTGGCCATAGCATTAGCCAAGAGACCATGAAGTTGAGAATTTTCAAGCCTGAAAACTTTGAGTGTTCAGGAAATTATCATTACTAAGTATAGGATGTCAACAAAATGGCTATTATTTTATAAGCCTTTCTGTGATTAACAATGATAATGCCTAAAAGCAATTCTAGCCCTAAATCCTTTATGTACCTCAGTATTGTGCTTTCTTGCCATTACGCAAATGATACTCAGTACTCCAATTTCTTTTTGCTTAAAAAATCTAGGAATGGTGATCTTTCAACAGTCTGGTCTCAGGTAATTTTTCTCTGACTTAGACATATCTTAGAAGGTTAAGAAGGTCTTAAGATGGAAGGAAAAGGATATGGAGAAGAGAAGAGCTTTCTAGTTTAATGAAATAGTGATATGATATATTCCTCATGGCTTTGGAAGTAGTATTTCAATTATGCATCGATTCCCTCTTTCTGGTGTGTGTGTGTGTTGTGTTGTGTTGTGTACTTGTCTTTACATGAGGATTCTGTTAAAATACTCATTGAGGTCACTTCCCCAGAGAGATTATCAATTCATTTATCTCATGTAATCACCCGTTATCATGAACACCAATAACCCTTAAATGAAACATTTTCTTCTAAAGCTTTGTTTACTCTTAAATAATGGAACGTATTGTGATATCATTTCCCAGACTCATTTGATCAGGAAATACTTTTAGGCCTGAAGAGTATTAAAGGAACATGTTAGTCTCTGTCTTTAGAGAAGACACCTGGGATATTTGAAAATGAAGGGGAAATAGAATAATACTCAACATTTTGCTGCAAAATTAAATCCTGTGGTCTAACTTTGGACAATGAGTTTTGAAAATTAATGAGACAAGATCTTGGACCACACATTCAATTGCTTGGCTGATAGTAAAAGGCTCTCCAGGTGAAAAGGTTCTATCAAGAACTTAGTAAAGTTTCATGGTAAAATGAAACAAAGGAATAGAGATATTACTATATTACTATGCAAAAAAGGATGATGAACAAATATTGTCAAATTTCTTATTAGAAAAAAATAATTGTATTCTTATCATTAAATGTTAATTCCCCTCAGAAGGGAAGATATTTAGAACCATGCTTTCATTAGTGTAGGGACTTCAATTGTGAGAGAAAAAATCTAACCTCAGACAATTAACACATACTAGCTATATGACCTTTGGCAAGTCACTTAATCCCAATTGCCCTCTTTTCCCCCTCCAAAAAGCAAAAAAAAAGTTTTCATAAGAAACTCATAATTTTTAAAAATGTTATTGTACACTTAATAGCTATGCAACCCTGACCAAGTCACCTTAACAGTGTTTGCTTCAGTTTCCTACTCTGTAAAAAGAGCTGGAGGGAAAAAAATGCTAAAATATTTGTCTGAGGTTAGATTTGAACTCATGTCCTCCTGACTCCAGGGCTGCTGCTCTATTCACTGCACTGTTACTGGTTTTTTATTCAGGTGAGGGTTATCTTTTTGGGTCAGGATGTATAGGGCTTACCTATACCCACCTCAACAGGCCTTGGGCATCCCCAGCTCCCCGTCCACTCTGGGAGAAACAGCTGCACAGAGAAACTCTGGACACAGGACTTGTTTCTAGCTTTTATTGAGAGTTCATTCTCTATCTTAGTGTGGCTGGACTGGACTGGCCTGGCCTGGCTGGACTCGACTGGCCTGGCTCCACCGAACTGGCTGGACTGCCCCTGCCTCCAAGTAGCCTGTATTTAAGTCTTTCCTCCAGTGCCCCTTAGGGCCCCTCCCCTGGCCATGTCCTCGAGCCAATGTGTCTCACCCCAAAGGTGGAGAGATTATCCTGCTTATTGTAAGCAGGTGCAGCCTTTTCATTCTGCCTCCAGGTGATCACGTGCACTCCTGTTAGCTGAGGACCGGTTCAACCCGTCCATCTCACGTGGAGTATCAACGACCCTCTTTAGGAGTATCCTCCCCACGTGAGGTATCGGAGACCTAACACTGCACCACCTAGCCACTCCCTTTCTTTTTCTTTTTTTCAAGTTTTTTTCCAATTTATTTATATATTTTTTGTTTTCAATGTTCAAACCCCACCCCAAAATAGTGAGCCTACTAAATTCCTTCCTGAATTTGTTCTCTCTTATATCCTCCCCTATGACCTCACTAACTTTCTAGTAGGGCACGATGGACTTCTAAACACCAGTGCCAGTATATCTTATTTCCTAGTTGCATGTAAAAAACAATGTTTTTAACATATGTGTTTGAAACTTTGAGTTCCAGAGTCTTTCCTTTCTTCCCTCCTCACCCACTCCCACTGGGAAGACAGGCAATTCAATATAAGTTGTACATGTGTAATTATGCAAAACATTTCCATAGTAGTTATATTGTGAAAGACTAACTATATTTCCTTTCATCTTATCCTGCCCCCCACTTATTCTATTTTCTACTTTGACCATGTCCCTTTTCAGAAGTGTTTGCTTCTAACTACCCTCTTCCCCAATATGCCTTCCCTTCTATCATCCTCCCTTTTATTCCCTTCCCCTCTACTTTCCTATAGTATAAGACTCCCATTTGAATGTGCATATTATACCCTCCTTAAGCCGAATTCAATGAGAGTAAGGTTGATACATTTCCTTTTCCCTTCCTGCTCTTCCCCTCCAATGAAACAGTGTTGTCTTGCCTCTTTTATATGTGATAATTTACCTTAATCTATTTCTCCCTTTTTCCTTCTCCCAATAAATTCCTCTCTCACCTCCAAATTTTATTTTTTAGAAATCATCCCTTCATATTCAACTCACCCTGTGGCCTTTGTCTATATGTACATGAACATACATATGCCCACACTCTCATATATATTTACAGATAGCCTCCTAAATATACATACCTACATACATATAGATGTATATGTCTATATTACCATATTCTCTTCAACTAGCCCCATACTGAGAAAAGTCTTACCAGTTACAATTATCATTTTTCCAGATGGGAATGGGAATAGTTCAAATTTAATTACTTCCTTATGATTTCTTTTTTCTGTTTACCTTCACATGCTTCTCTTGCTTCTTGTATTTGAAAGTAAAAATTTCTCTTCACCTCTGCTTTTTCATCAAGAATGCTTGAAAATCCTCTATTTCACTGAATGACCACATTCTCCCCTGAAGCATTATACTCAGTTTTTCTGGGTAGGTGATTCTTGGTTTTAATTGTAGCTCCTTTGACCTCCAGAACATCATATTCCTAGCCATTTGATCCCTTAATGTAGAAGCTGCTAGGTTTTGTGTTATCATGATTGTATTTCCAAATTGTTTCTTCTTTGACTTCTTGCAGTATTTTCTCCTTGACCATGGAACTCTGGAATTTGGCTATAATATTCCTAGGAGTTTTCTTTTTGGGATCTTTTTCAAGAGGTTATCAGTGAATTCTTTTAATTCCTATTTTTCCCTCTGGTTCTAGAATATCAGGGCGATTTTGCTTAATAATTTTTGAAAGATGGTATCTAGGCTCTTTTTTGATGATGGCTTTCAGGTAGTCCAGTAATTTTTGAATTATCTCTCCTGGATCTATTTTGTAGGTCAGTGCTTTATCCAATGAAATATTTCTCATTGCTTTCTATTTTTTCATTTGTTTGGATCTGTTTTATAGTACCTTGATTTCTCATAAAGTCATCAGCTTCCATTTGCCCCAATCTAATTTTGAAGGAATTATTTTCTTCAGTGAGTTTTAAAAATTCCTTTTGCATCTGCTAAATTCACCTTTTTAAAACATTTATCTCTTAATTGATATTTTGGGCCTCTTTTGCCACTTGTGTTAGTCTATTTTTTTAAGGCATTATTTTCTTCAGTGTTTTCTTATGTTTCCTTTAGCAGGCTGTTGACTCACTTTACCCAATTTCTCATTTTTCTTCCCAATTTTTCCTCCACTTCTCTTACTTGATTTTCAAAATCCTTCTTGACCTCCTCCATGGCCCATGACCAGTTCACATTTTTCTAGGAAATTTTTGATGCAGGAGTTCTGACTTCCTTGTTTTCCAGTTCCATGTTTTGATCATTTTGTGCCCCCCAAAAGATTGTATTGTCCGACTGCACTTCCTCTGTTTGCTCATCTTGCTAATTACTCTACTTTTGAGCTCTTTCCCATGGTAGAACTCTGCTTTCAGAATGGAGAGTGCTTTGTCCTAAATCACTGGAGTTCTTGCAGCTGCTGGAGCAATTAGTTGGTTCCCTTTCTACAGCCCCCAAAAGCTCTGGTACACTAGCCACACAACCCCCAGGACCACCACCCAAGACCACAATCTAGATACATGCAGGTCAAAGCTAGAGCTATTAACCTCTGAATGGTTGTTTGATTCCCCCTACAATCTGTAGGCCAGGAACTCTGGAAGCAGGCACATGGCAGCGGCTGCAGCCTCCACTGAACCTCCACCACCTCTTGCCCCAGAGGCTCTAGCTGGGGCTGGACTGTGCTCTTACTTCATTCTTTCAACACAGTTACCCACTGACCTTTTACTTTGTCTTTGGCATTTATGGGTTGAGAAATATGGAAACCCCCAAAGCTGCTGGTGATTCACTCTCCTGAAGTCTGCTCTGGCTGGTCTAGGCTTCTCTGGGGCTTAACCTTTGGCTCATGGTGACTATGCTCAACTCCAAGCATGCTACAATAGACCTTTCCTGTTGGTCTTCTAGGCTGCCTTCTGTGGGAGATTTATTTCCATCTGTCATTTGTGAATTCTGTAGCTTTATAATTTGCTTAGAGTAATTTTTTTACAGGTATTGGAAGTGGTGGGAGACACAGCCCCCATAAAGTTTGTGCTTTTACTCCACCATCTTGGATCCAACCCTTAGTTACCCCCTTATCAAAACTTCTGTATATGTAAGTAGCATAAGAATTATCCTAATTTCATAGATGAAGAAACTGAGATTCAAGGATTTTAAATTATTTGTTAGTGGTCAACCATCTAGTATACTACAACAATTATTTTTCAACAGCAATTGAAACCTATCTTTGTCAACTACCTCCAAATATAATAGTCTTTTTACCATACTGCCTGAAAGTTATGCAATTGTTCATCTTATGTTTCTATAATGACAGGCATTGGTGAATGCAGATGAAAAAAATATTCATGAGTTAAGTCTGTCTATTGAGGAGCTCTAATCTGAAGTATCATGGAAGTGGATTTTGGTGAACAGCATTTTCCTTTATCCAGAATATCTCCCAATTCACAAATTACTGGCAATATTGATTTGTACTTATCTTTCATGATGATGGCTTTGGGACATGCTCTATAATTGAACTCAGCAGCATCAGTCAACCTTTTGAATTGGGTTCATTAGAATTGTATTGAAATCATGATGATGAAAGGACAAAGAAACTGATTAGTTTTAATACATTTTCCAGTTAAAATGAAGGTGAGCTATCAAATATCCTATAATTGAGTAATGATTCTACTTTAGTGGACTTTGCTAAGTTTATCCTATAAAACGCCACAGATGAATTGTCAGAGTATGATAGTAGTTAGAAAATAAAATGTATGCCATATACATTTTAGAAGTCTTAACAATAATATTAAGTAGTATAATTTCTCTTTATTTCTGTTAAAGTTAGATCTTTTTGGAGAAATATTTTAACTCCAGTCTCCATGAAAATAGAATTAGTTTTATTGTAATAAATATTAGCATGAAATGTAGATTTGTATCTGAATGACTAAATGATTACTCATATTCCTGCTACTCTCTTTAACAAATGCCAAAGGTGTAGAGTATTTTCATATGATTTACAGCTTTTGATAATTTAGATCCTAATTGATGGGAATATTGAGTCTTAACTTACACTGTGAGAGTATGAGAGAAATTTTTTATATTTTAAGGAGAGATATAACTCATCTGTTCCTATTCACCACTCCATGTCACTTAGTCAATTAACACATAGAAAAGTTCCTTCAGTTTAACATAAAGATTTCAGGGATTCCAATCATAAATGACAGTGCTTAAGTCTGGATTCTCCTCCTTATTGACTTTACAACCATGGGCAAAACATTTAATCTCCCTGGGTCTGTCTCCTCATTTGTAAAATACAGCAATTCAATAAATATTTAAAGTATTATATCAGAAACAGTATTCTAGGCTTAGGTATATAATGTAAATGTGAATTAGTCTGTGTGCTCATGGATATTATATTATCCTGAGGGGATCTATTCATTTTGTATTTGATATTTTATAAATATTTGTTGGATTGGATTGTGGAATTTAGGCAAGATAGATGAGTTCTCACAAGAAAACCAGCCTTACAAGTACTCAGGAAAATATGGGGGGAAAGGAATACCAGAACCATTAATAATTAAGAAATCCAGAAGAAATTTCATTAAGTGTGTTTTTCCAGTGTGATTCCACAGAGAGACATCCAGAAACTTTCAGTAAAACCATGCAAGGAGTCCATTCAAAACACACCATGTAGGAATCTTCCAGCTGGCAAATGAGGGGTCAACCAAGGAAACCTAGAGCCTGTAGCTGTGTAGGTTATAAAAGCAAAAGAAAATTCACACAAGGGGAGTACCAGAAAGTCCTGGATACTTTGGTTCTTTCTCTTTAATCTCAAACCACAGAGAGGATTCTGGGAAAATGGCAGAGTAGGTCAGAAAATTCTAACCTCTCAAGATTTTTCTCCATAAAAGAGTTAAAATAGCACCTTAGGGTGAAGAAAGTGTGGTGATTATAAATAAGGACAGGTGATTATAAATTATAAATAAGGTGATTATAAATAAGGACGGGGCATAGCAAAAGTCCTCTTGGTATAATTTGAGAAAATCAGAAAAAAAGGCCTGGGATGAGGTTTGGTCCCTGTGAAGAGCAAACACTTCCTGGTTAGGTTCCATTTTAAGAGCAAATAGTAAGCTTCTTAAACAAAAGGTGGCAAGCACTGGGCTTAGTTGGTTTGAGAGGCTGCCTAGTCACAGCCACCCTAACTTTTACCCCTGGGATAGTTAGAGGAATTGGTTGTCTAAGTTTAGGAAGACCGAGGGACTTTCTGCTGAAATGAAATGCCCGACCCAGATGTGCTGTGAAGAGTAGTAGGGGTGAGAAGGAATCAGCACATGCCTGCTGAATACAGAAGAAGTGGGACAGAAAACCTCTGACTGTGGGCACTTACAAGAGGTGGAGGTTTTCCTTTGGTTGCAGGCTAGAGGGGAGAACTGAATATCTGAGACAAGAGGCACCATTTCCCATAACTCAGGGATAGATTACAAAAATTAAGCTATTACCACACGCACACAAAGGCACAGGCAAAGGAGAAAGAATACAACCATGGAAAACTCTTATGGGAATGGAGATGACCAGGGTTAATTTTCAGAGGAGGATATTGAAGCAAAGAAAACTACAAAGAGTAATATCAAATGGTAACCTGACCAAAAAGAATACATAGGAGACCTTTAAAAAATATTTTAAATATCAAATGATGGAGACACAGAAAAAAAAATAAACTAAAAAAGAAAATAAGAATAATCCAAGAAAAAAATGAGAAGGGTATGAAAGGAAAGTCGATCAACTTTAAAAGGACATCCAGAATCCTAAGGAGGAAAATGACACCTAGAAAATTAGAATTGGACAAAGTGAAGCCAGTAAAATTATAAGAGATCAAGAAATGATCAAAGAAAATAATAATGTAAAAATAAAAGATAAATGAAAACATGTTACAAGGGGAAAAAAACAACAAATTTGGAGAATAGATCGAGAAGAGAAAGCATAAACAGAAAGTTATGATAAGAAAAGAATATTGATACAATAATATGATAAATAATTAAAGAAATTTGTCCTGAAGCATTAGAACAAGGGGGAAAGTAGAGACAGAAAAAAATTCATTGATCATCACTTGAAAGAGATCTTATGAGGAAAACTCATAGGAATATCACAGTCAAATTCCAAGACCCTAAGCTAAAGGAAAAATTGTAAAAGCATCAAGATTAAAACAATTTAAATATGGTGGTACCACAATTAGAATTACACAAGACCTAGCAGCAGAGACATTAAGGGACTGTAGGTTTTAGAATACAACATATTGAAGAACTGGGGCTCTGGCCAAAAATATCATACCCTGCAAGGTTAAGTATTATACTGAATGAAAAAAAGGACATTTGATAAACTTTCAGACTTTTAAGACTTTGTTCAAAAAATCCTGAACTCAATAGAAGGTTAAATATACAAGAACCAAGGGAAATATAAGGTACTTAACAAAGATGATTATAAGGAATCCATAAGGACAGACTGCTTACTTTTTATATAGGTAAAACATATATATTAGATTCTTATCAATAATCGGATAATTCTTAAGAAAGTTTGGGGGTAAACCTGAACATGATTTGAATTTAAAAGGTAAAACCATTTAGGAGCAGCTTAAAAGAGTAACTGTTGTATACAAATGAAGTGTAAGGGAAAGAATTGATACAGAGGAATTAGATGAAGGAGGACAGCCGGTAGTTATGTTAACCTACTTTCATTGGAAAAATGGGTTTAAGAGGGAACAATAGATATATATATTTAGAAGAGTATAAAAGTCTTCAAAATTCAGAAGAAATAAAACAGTAAGGGTATAGGGAAGGGGGAGAGGACAAGGGAGGGATCATTAGAGGGAAGGGTGATGGAATAAAGGGGGACATAGAAGGATGTTTAGATTCATGGGAATGGGAGGATGGGGAGGGATCCTTGGAGGGGTCAGGTGAGTCATAGAAGGGCAAAGTAGTGGGTAGAAGTGAATTAGAGGAGGCAGGAAGGATAGGAAATGAGAGATTTACACATACATGAAAACAAAGATCAGGAGTAGAATAGGTTTGGGAAAGTATATGTCTATATATGTATATTGTATGTAAATATCTATAGCTATAGAGAAACATATCTAAACTTTATTGAAAATTTCTGGGATGGGGGGAGGGTATGTATGTATTTCTAGCTATAGAAAACACCTAAACTTTATTGTGAACTTCTGGGGGGTGGTAGGAAGAGGGAAAAAAGAACAAAGTAAAAAAGTACACAGCAGAAAAGAAAAGAAAATTCACAAGGAAGCAAAGATGGACAATACTCAACACAATGAATATTATTTATTATAAAAGCTTTCTTGAAATGAAAATATATTGTTACATATTTTGAATTCTCTCATGCACATGGCATGCTTTTTTCTTTATAATTTTCTATTTAAGTTCCAATATTTAAATTTATTCTATGTTTTTGTTAAAATAAAAATTATTTTATTTAAAAAATAATAATCTTGAACCAGGGTTGAAGTGACAGCAAAGCTGAGAGCATGAGGGCGATGTTCATGTTATACTCTAGATCAGATTGCTTAGTGTACTGAAAGTTTGTAATTAGTTTGAATTACCTTTTAGGTCCCTGAAGAATACAGCATTGATGTTCAACAAAGAAATGGCAGGGTTTTAGATAATGCATCCAGAACAAAAGAGGCTTTGATTCCTTGTAGGAGTATATAGAGTGCTTGTGACACAAATCCCCAACTAATGAAATAAAGGTGGAATGCAAATAAGCAGAAGGATAAGATCAATATTAAAGAAACATTATGCGTACAGGGACACTTAGGACACAAACTTTTTAAAAAAAGAATAAATTCACAACATCTGTGACCAAAGCATCAAACAAAAACAGCTTTTCCAAAAAGTCTAACAGAATTCCTAGAAGAATGAAATGAAAGGTCAAGACAAATAAAATGATTATTCCAGAAATGAAATGTGTTCAAAAGGAAACAACTGTTAAGGAGAATAAAGAATTTAGGATAAGAAGGGGATGCCTTTTTAAAATTTTGACTCTGGGTGGTCTCTCTGATTCCCTGGATCCTCTTCCCTGGTCCCAGCTCCCTCTTGAATCCACCAAACAATCACCTGGATTCCAGAGCAGACAGCTGCCAGGCTCTTGTCCAGTCCTCAGAGAAAAACAGTACCCAGGTCCTTGTCCAGTCCTCAGGGCAATTCATGACACACACTGAAGTTCACACGGTTCAGCACACCTCAAACCCTTCACCACTTCTCCTGCCTGGAACTCAAGGATCAGCCAGGCCACAAACAAACAAAGTCCCATCCTGTTTATGTTTTCAGTCAGCTTCCAGATACTGGGAGAGGAACACACTCTCTCTCTCCCTCTCTTTCTCAGCTGACTTCAGTCTCCATGAATCTTCCTTCACTGAGGAGCCAATTCCAAATTCTCCTCTCTCTAAAATTCTTCTTTATATATAGCACTGGCCTCCTGTCTCAGCCAATAGCCTTCTTTCAAATCAATAAGGGAGTTCACGCCTTTTCAACAATGGACAGAGTTCATACCTTCTATACTTAGCCCTAAGTTACTAGGTGCTACTTAGCCCTAAGTATCTGATAAACTGATTACTATTACACCTGTCTAAAACTTAAACAATGAAAATACATTATATAACTTAAAGTCTTTTCAGCCTCATAGAACCTGTTATAACAGTCTTTACTTCCATAGGCTTTAAGAGCCAGTTTCTTCCTTGCTGTGATGTATAAATACAGCTTTAGAGGAGCAAGTCTTTATTTTTTTAATATAATATAATATGTTTATGATGTAACCCCTACAAAATCTTCTCAAAAGTGTGAATTCTTTCTCTTTGACCTGCCTCTATGCTAGAAGAATGGAGTTTCCTGTGAGGGAACATCTACTATCATAGTGCTTGAGGTAGCAAACTTAGCAACCTTATTAATACTATAGTACCTGAGCCTACACACATATATTTTCTAATAAGAAACCAGTAACAAATACTCAGCCTAAAATATTTACTAAAAATTTAATGTGAACTTTGTATTTGCATAATATTGTGGCCATAACAATTGGATCACACTTTCTCACCAATGACTATTGTATCAGTGGGGAAGATGGGAACACACTCAAGTCTCAGTATTATAAATCCCACATGTGGGGAATACATGTGGTCAAGGTAATCTACAATTTCTGTCTCAGGAATCATGCATAAAAGTTCCCTTCTGAGTTTATCTTTTTTTTTAACTGCTAAAGTAAGCTTTTTCATGCTGTGCTGGACTGTTTACTTTCTTACAACCACAAGCCCACTGGGCATGACATTTTAGCTGGATACCTCATTATTTTAAGTTTCTTCACTGATGTTCCACTTCTAAGTTATTCCTCCACTGAGATGAACTTGTTCCTTGACAACAGCTGTAGCAACTTTCACTTCTACCTTCTTAGCTGATGTCTTCAACTGAAGCAGAACCATTTAGTAAATAGCTCATTTAGGAAAATACAGTAAGTCTTATTTAGATTTGCAGAAAGCCTCTCCAATTTTGTTCATTTGACAAATTATTCTTATTCACCTCTCAGCAAAAGGTGAAAAATTCAGAAAATTTGTCTTCAGTTTTCCCTTCTTGTCCTTACTCTTGTCTACTTTTCTTTTCAGAAATAAGTGGTAAACTGCAGAAAACATAAAGTACTAGGGTGTCTAACTTTCAAGAATAACCTAGAGATTATAGGAAAAATATTACAAAATGCTTCTTAAACAAAAGACAGGTCTCAGTTAATAAAGAAATATGGATTAATCATGGGTAAGCCCAACCAATATTTACAATTCTAAAGTTCATTTACTTATTTATCACTATACCAAACAACTAGAAACTGGAAAAAAATAATGACAAAATTCATATGGAAAAATAAAAGGCCAAAAATATCAAGGGAATAAGTGTAAAAAAAATAACCATGAAGGAAGACACTCCAGAACTTACAGATTTCAAATTATAGTACAATGTAGTAATTATCAAAACAGTTTGATACTAAGAAATATAGTGATGCATCAGTAGAATAGATAAAGTATACAATAAACAGTAGTAAGTGACCATAGTAAACTGTTTCATAAATCCATAGATTCAAGCTTTGGGGATAAGATCTCAATATTTGAAAAAATAAATTGCTATTGAAACTGGAAAGTAATTTGGCAGAAACTAGGCACAGATAAACATTTCACACTGCATACCAAGATAATACCAAAATGGATAAATAATTTAGACATATAAATTGGCATCATAAGTAAATTAGGGAACATGGAAAAATGTACCTGTCAGATCTATGGAAAAGACAAGAGTTTATGACCAAAAAAAGAGCTAGAGAGGATAATGGGAAATAAGATAATTCTGATTAAATGAAAATAAAAAAAGTTTTTGCACAAACCAAACTAAGGCAATCAAATTAGAAAGGAAACAGGAAACTGGGAAATATGTTAATAGCATGTTTCTTTATAAAAACCTCCTTTCTTAAGTCCGTAGTAAACTGAGCCAAATTTATAAAAATAAGAGCCATCTCCTAAGATAAGGATATGAAGAGGCAGTTTTCAAAAGATATCAAAACTATCAATAGTTACAGAAAAACTGTTTTACATCACTACTGACTAGAGAAATGCATATTAAAAATGACTCTGACACTACCTCATATTATTATGTTGGCTAATATGGCAGAAAAAGAACAGGACAAATGCTGGAAGGAATGTGAAAAAATTGCTATGCTACTGCAGTATTGATAGAGTTGTGAAGTAGTCCAACAATTCTGGAGAACAATTTGGACTTACATGCAAAGAGCTATAAAATTGTGCATACCCTTTGACCTAGCAGTACCACTAGTAGATCCGTATCCTAAAGAGATCAAAGAAAAGGAAAAGGACCTGTTCATAAAAAATATTTGAAGCAACCCTTTTTTTGGTGGAAAAGAATGAGAAATCAAGGGGATGGCCATCAACCGCAGAATGGTTGAACAAGTTGTGGCATATGCTTATGTTGGAATATTATAATACTATAAGAAATGGCAAGAAGGATGATTTCAGAAAAAAAAAACCTGGAAAGACTTTTATGAACGACCATAGCATAGTCTGGCTCCTTAAGAGTCTACCCCATATGGCAAACTTGAACTTTGTAAGACCCCATCTTCCCTCCATGTGTGTGAGAGCACCACAGAATGCCCTAGCACACAGACTTATTCTGTGAGAGCACCATAGAATGACCTAGCATAGACTGGCTCCTTAAGAGTCTACCCCATATGGCAAACTTGAACTTTCTATAAACTTTGTTTTTCTTTGGCTGAGAAAACTTGAGTTGAATTCTTTCAGCAGGACTTGGTATTTTGGTGTTTTGGGGTCTGAGGCAACCCTAACCCTCTTTGAGTACCCTAGAAGAATGTTGAACACAGCAACAACAATATTGTAATTATGCTTAATTATGAAAGACATACCTACTTTGATCAAGACAATGGTACAAGACAATTCCAAAGGACACATGATGAAAAATTCTATCCACCTCTATAGAGTGAGTGGTTGAACTCTCAATGCACATTGAAGCATATTTTTTTAAATTATATTTTATTTTTTGTCTGTTTTCATTTGCAACATAGCTAATATGGAATCATGTTTTGCATGATTTCATGTGTATTATCAATATGAAATTGCTTGCTTTCTCAAGGAAGGAAAAGAGGTGGCAGTGGGGAAGAGATTTTGCAACTCAAAATTTTTAAAAACTATTGTTAAGAATTTTATATGTAATTGGGAAATATTTAATAAAAATAAAGTTTATTAAAGAAAGTGGCAGTAAAAAGATAGCTGCATTTTCTGCAGGCAACCAAATTTTCCTGACAACACACAATAGTGAAAGGAGAGGTTACCTATTTTTGACAGAGCTGTGAAGTTTTACTTTTCTATTTTCTTGGCTCATCACTTGTATCTTCTCTGGGAGATGTCATCTATTATCAACTAAAATCTCATTTTTTATGCTGTCATATCCAAATAACATGCATTTATCTCATAAACATAAGGATCTTGTATTAATATTTCCCCAATCATTAACTTCAATGTTCTCCAACTTTTGAAATGTGATTTGAAGACATTGGTCTGTATTTGCTCCAAATTTCTATAGTCTATCTTATGCAAATGAACAGCTACCTGTAAGGTCAAGCACAAGTAGCTTCCAGAGGACTGCTGCTGTGAATAGCTTTAAGATACAGATAACAAGGTATAGTGAACTCTCTATTTATTCAATAGTAAACTAAAGTAAAACATTCACAGAAACCAAAGTTCAGCATTCACAATGATATAACATAACAACTTACAACTAAAATGGCCACATATTTTTAAACAAAGGATATTGTTCAGTAAGTTCTTAACTCAATCATCCTTAAAGAGCAATCATCCTTAAGTAATACAAAGTACAAAGGTCTCCCACCCCTAGGTCACATTGTCTTAATCTGATGGGTCAGAAAGTCTTCTTTCATTTTGATTGGAGAGTAGCTTCTAATCATCCTTAAGGGCTACCAAGTACTAAGTAAAAATTTCTTCCACTCATAGGTCACACAGTCAATCATGATCTTGTCAGCCAGCACTAAGTATCCAAGGAAAGGTACTTTCATCTTGGCTCTAGGCTGGCTCCTAAATTTCATTGTTCCTCTTCCATGCTCCCAGCTCTTGCCTGAATTCACCCAACCATCACCTGGATTCACAGGTAGGCAGGTCTCAGCTCCTTGTCTAGCTCCTCATCCAGTGCCTCATTCAGTCCCCATTCCATAATGAAGCTCATGGTGACCAATCCACCTCAAGCCCTTCAAAGTCTCTATTCCTGGGAAGAGAAAACTTAACAGAGCCACAACAATATCTACACACTTCAAGCTTGATAGAATTACATCAATATTCACACACAGTGCTTGCAATATCATCTCAATTCACTTTCTGCCTGTGAAATCAACACAACTCAACAGACAGGGAGCATCTGTCTGACAAAGTAACATAATTCAACAGATAGAATGCTTCTATCTGACAAAATAACATAAACAACAGATAGTCCTTCTGTCTGTCAGAAACAACAGACAGAAGGCTTCTGTCTGACAAAGTATACAAATCAACAGCCAGAATGCTTCTGTCTAACAAAGTAACAACACAAATCAACAAAGAGAGAATAGACAAACAGATTTCCAGACCCTACAAATGTTCTCCCTCTCAGTTTTGCTCCATTCCAGTTTGTTCTCCTCCATTTTTTTGGTGGTCCCTTTTCCTGTTCCACCCTTCCTGTTGTGTTAGCAAGTTCCTCCCAGCTTCAAATCACAGATGGGGCTCAAATGCACATGAAGAACTGAAATAAGGTGTTAAATACTTGAATAACTGAAACAAGGCACTTAGTACTCCTTTGCTTGCCATTACATTACTGACTCAAAGTGCTATTGACTATTCAGTCATTGCTTTCTTAGAACACTGAAGTAGAACTATGACCCAAGAAATTCAATTTTCAAAGGAAGCAGTCCACCTCATCCCCAAATATTATAAACACTTAAAAAATTTAGAGACTTGCCATTTTGAAGTGTGATTAGACTCTTTTATTGGACCAGGAAGAGAGTTAAAGTAGGAATAAGAGAGCAAAGTTGCAGAGAAGACAAATTTCAATCAGTTTAGGGAATAATTTCTTAAGAATCAGAGCTGTCCCTAAATAGATTAGATTGCCTTTGTATGACATGAAATCTTCCTCCTTGGAAGTCTTCACACAATGGATTATTACCTGTCAGAGATGTTGTAGGAGCACTTGTTTTATTCTGGTACGAGTTAAACCAAATGGCTTCTAAGGTCCTTTCTAATACTGAGATTCTGTGCTTTTGTATCACATATATCACCATGAATAAAATCTTGCCCAATATAACAAAAACAGTTTATCACACAAGTTTAATATTTTCCCTTATGGAGTAACATTTAAATAAGACCTCTCTGTGTTAGAAGTAGATATAAGTGTATTTGAAGGTAAAATAAATCAACATATATTGAACATCTCTAATATATACAACCACTAAGGTTACGAAGAAGTACAAGAAACAGTTTTTACCTTGTAGGAATTGAATATATAATCTTTCAGTCATTTGATCAACAAGCATATATCAAGAGCCTCCTACATTCCAGATCTATACCAGGCACATTGGTAGGTAAAATACAAAAATTAATTGGGCCCTGCTCCCAATATCTCAGTATACTTATACTAATAATATAATAATAATATAATATAATAATATACTAATAATATAATAATAATAATATACATACACATAAGTATGTCTCTATATACTCTTTCTGTCTCTCACACAAACATAAATATACACATATACACACATATACATATATATTATTTGTTATATGATAAAATATAGCAGTTTTTGGAGAGAGGCTTTAATTATGGTGAACAGTAAAACTCTCCCAATATTACTTCTAAACAACTTCATAATAGCTTCTTGAATCAAATTTTGGAGTAGCAGAGTAAAAAAAAAGTCAAGGTGAGATATTTTTCCAGCCTAAGACAATTTAGGAAATTGGCAGCAGGTCTATAACACTGGGATAGAATTGGCCCAGAGTGCAGCCGCAGCAGCACCAGTGGTAGGCCTTGGAGGCAGTTGCAGCAACAGCAACCACAAGAGTTTTAGAAGCAATTATGTAAGAGACAGTAAGGAGATCAAACAACTTATCAGAAATAGATCATGGGGGACCCTTTTCTGGCACTGGATGGAGCTGATTTTGATATTATAAGCTGCCAAGAAGAAACTGTTTGAATACTGTGGAAACACAATTAGGATAACCCAGGATGTAGCAGCTTCTACATTAAGGGATCAAAGAGCCTGGAATATGATATTCCAGAGATCAAGGGAGCCTGATTAAAACCAAGAATCACCTACCCAACAAAACTGACCATAATGTTCTAGGGGAAAACATGGTCATTCAATCAGGTGTAGGACTTTCAATCATTCTTGCTGACAAAAACAGAACTTAAAAAAATTTGACACTCATATACAAGAAACATGAGAAGGTAAACATAGAAAAGAAATCATTAGGAACTTCTCAAAGTTGAACTATTTACATGCCAACATGGAAAACCAGTAATTATAACTTATGAAACTTTTCTCAGTGTGAGGATGGATGAAGGGAATACAAATGTAAATATAGGTATACATTTGTCTATATAGGAGGGTATGCCTATATGTGTGTATGAATATATATCTGAATATTTGTATATATGTGTACATAGAGGGCACAGGATCAATTAAATAGGAAGGGGTGATACTTTAAAAGGTGAAATTAGGAGGTGGGAGAGGAATAGAATGAGAGGAGGCAGGGAGAGAGAATGGGATCAATCATCTCATATAGAAGTGTCAAGGGATAAATGTTACAATGTAAGGGAAGAATAGGAAGGCAAAAGGGAAAGGGTCAACTTTACTCTCATTGAATTTGGCTTAGGGAAGGAATGACATAAACTCTAAACTGGGTATCTTGCCACACAGGAGAGTAGGAGGGGATGGGGATGAGAGGTTGGATGACAGGGTGGAGGGGAGGGTTGTTGGAAGCACACATTTCTGTAAAGGGACAGGGACAGGCTAGAGCAGAGAACAAGGTGGGGCAGGATAGGAAAGATGGATATATAATCAGTCTCTCACAATATGTCCATATTGTCGATGTTCTGCATAACTACAAATATACAGACTATATTGAATTGATTGTCTTTCCAGTGGAGGTGGGTGATGAGAGAGGAAGGAAAAGAATCAAGAATTTAAAGTTTTATGTCAAAATTTAAAATATATATATATATATATATGCATATATATATATGCACATACATATATATACACACAAACATTGACACATATATACATACATACATATATATATATTTATATATACATAATGTTTATTAACTACCTGCAGCTGGGAAGTAAAATATTAAGATATACAGGCACTGGGGTACAGAGATCTATCTTGCCCTACCAGAAAGCGGAATAGTAATCAATTTATCATATACTTAGCCCTTAGTAGTCTAGGGCTAAGTAGAACTTAGTAATTTAGGGCAAAGTATAGAAGGTATGAACTCTATCCATTGTTGAAAAGGTGTGAACTCCCTTGTTGACTTGAAAGAAGGCAATTGGCTGAAACAGGAGGCCAGTGCTGTATATAAAGTAGAATTTTAGAGAGAGAGAGGAGAATTTGGAATTGGCTCCTCAGTGAAGGAAGATTCATGGAGACTGAATTCAGCTGAGAAAGAGAGGGAGAGAGAGAGATTGTTCCTCTCCCAGTATCTGGAAGCTGATCGAAAAACATGAACAGGATGGGACTTTGTTTGTGGCCTGGCTTGAGTTCCAGGTAAGAGAAGTGGTGAAGGGTTTGAGGTGTGCTGAACCCTGTGAACTTCAGTGTGTGCCAGGGGTTGCCCTGAGGACTAGACAAGGACCTGGGAGCTGTTTTTCTCTGAGGACCAGAGGAGAGCCTGGTTAGCTGTCTGCTCTGGAATCCAGGTGATTGTTTGGTGGATTCAAGAGGGAGCTGGGACCAGGAAAGAGGATCCAGGGAATCAGAGAGACCACCTAGAGTCAAAATGAAGAAAAGGCCTCCCCTTGGACTAAACTGAGGTTTGTTGGAAATCAAGGGGTGAAAAGTTTGTGTAGTTTCCTGAGGACTTTATTGGAGCTAAAGTTAATGGTTGCCCCATGAGTGGAAGATCAGTACATTGTTAATTGATTGATTGAATCTTTAAGTGTTAAGCTCGTTTCCCTCTTAGGGAAACCAGGTGATTCTTCTTTTGTTCCCTGTTCTAAATATTGTATAGAATATTGTGAATTGTTGATACAGTGAGTATTGTACCAAATCTTGATTTGTAATGGAATAAACAGAGTGCTCTCTACTACTTTGTAATCTGAATCTTGGAAGCTGTTCACAGTAGCATTCTTTTGGGAATCTACTGTTGCTTGGCTCTACAGAAAGTCAGAGGGGTGTTGGGGCAGGACATGGGAGAGAGCAGATTGGGGGAGGGGTAAACAGTGGGATGGCTGTTTTGGGGTTGTGGGTGGGGGAAATATGAGGAGAAAATTTGTAACTCAAAATCTCATGGAAATGAATGATGTAAACAAGAAAATAAATAAATGAATAAAAAAACTGAAGCTGAGTAGAAAATTTGACAATCACACAGAAAAGTCAAGAGAAGAACAAAAATGTAAACATGAAAAATGATCATAAGGGTTTCAATAAATTTAAACATGCATGTTATTCCTAAGAACTTTATCATTATTAGGACAGTTAAAATGTGTCTATATAGAAAGAGGGTATGACTCTAATATGTTGGAATGATTTACAAAAGAAAACCATCAATGGAAGAGAAAGAAGGATACAGTGGGAGAATGGGAGGAGAGGTAGAACGAAGAAATTTTTCTCATATAAAAGAGATGTATTAAGGAAGAGTTTTTATAGTGTAGAGTATGCTGGTGGAGGTGGTAGGTAAATGCTTCAATCTTGATTTGATCAGAACTGATTGAAAGAAGTAAGCATATGTGTATGTGTGTGTGTGAACATACATATATACATATGCACACACAAATCTGTCTATACACACATGTTCTCTTAATTACGTGTAGAAATTTATCTTACTCAATAGATAAATAGAAAGGGAAGGGAATATGAGATATGTGAGGGGTATATGAGATATTAAAGGGAGAGCAGATTAAGGAAGCCAGTGGTCTGAAGTAAGCAGACCTTTGAGTAGGGACAGGATAAAAAGAGAGAGCAATGGATACATATAAAAATAGGATGGAAAGAAATACACAACAATCATAATAGTGAATGCCCCTAGGATGAGCTCATCCATAAAATGGAAGTGAATAGAATGGAGTGAAAACCAGAATCCAACAATACGTTACTTACAAGAGAGATAGGCTTGAAACAGAAACATGAGTAGAGTTAAAATAAAGGACTGGCACAAAGTCAATTGTGCTTTAGTTGAAGTAAAAATAAATGGTAGGAGCAGCAATCATTATGGAAGATAAAGCAAAAGCAAAAAAGAAAAAAAACTAATTAAAAGAGATAATCAGGAAATTATATAGACAGTGAAGCAACATTAAATAAAATCACAGCAGCTTTTTCTGATAAAAGCTTCATTTCTCAAATATAGAAAAATGAGTCAAATTTGTAAAAAAAAATAAGTTATCCTCTGATAAATTTTCAAACGATATGAACAGGCATTTTCCAAAGGAAACAATAAAAGCTACCTATAATAATATGAAAAACATACTCTAAATCACTATTGAATAGAAAAATGAAATAAAAATAATGATGAAGTATGACCTTACAGCTATCTGAAAGGAAGATTGCTGAGCAGATGAAGGGAAATAGGTAAATTAATAAATTATTGGTATTGTGAACTGGTCCAAATATTCTGGAGAACAGTTTGGAACTGTGCTCAACAAGCTATAAAACTCTGCATACATACCCTTTGATTCAACAATGCCCTTACCGGGTCTGTAACCTAAAGAGATCAAAGGAAAAGAATGAATATGTTCAAAAATATTTATAGTATTTCTGTTTTTGTGGTGGAAATTGAGGGGATACTTACCAATTGGGAATTGGCTTAACAAGTTGTTGCTTATGATTGTGATGGAGTACTATTTTATTATAAGAAATGATGATGTGGATGGTTTCAAGAGAAAACAACAATAACACATGACAAGGCCTAAATGAACTGATGGAAAGCAAAGTGAGAATAAGCAGATAATTGTACATAGTAACTAACAGAAATGTGATGATGATTGACTGTGAAAATTTTGTCTCGCCTGAAGAGTAGAATGATCAACACAATTCCTAAGGGCCCATAAAAAATATATCCACCATCAGAGGTAGAGAAATGACAAACTAGGAGCACTAGTATAATCTTCTTACTCCTTTCATTAATTTATCCATTGATTGTTTGATGGAAATGTGGCTAACATGCAAATAGGTTTTGCATTATTCTATATTGCATATTTCATATGTATATTTAATTTAATTTTATTGGGTGTGCTATAGTCCATTACAAAGAAAATTTGGAGCTCAAAATTTAAAAAGAATATTAAAATTATATATAAAAATAGATATTTAACATGGTGCATATATGTATGTATGTATATACATAAGTGTGTGTGTGTATTTAAAGGAATATGGTGATATAAGATTAGACAGTTATGCTAGGGCATGAATGCTAAACTATGACATTTGAAATTTATGCTCTAAAAGTGGGTCATAGAATATCTTTAAAAAGGACCATGACATGGGGTGGGTAGGTAGCACACTGAATAGAGTTCCAGCCCTGGAGTCAGGAAGACCTGAGTTCAAATCTGGACTCAGACACTTAACACTTGCTAGCTGTGTGACCTTGGGCAAGTCACTTAACCCTAATTGTCTTGCCTTCCACCCCTCCAAAGAACAAAAAGTAAAAAAGAAAAAAAAGAAAAGGACCATGACATACACAAAGATATCTTACAAAAAATCTAGTTGTTTTCTATTAATGGCATTGCAGGAGGGGCAAGATTGGAGTTGGTAGACTAGTTTAAGTATGACAATAGTTCTGGACTGAGATGTAAATGGAAATGGAGGGGTAAATGTACACATGTGATAGAGAATATGAAGTCAAAATCACCAAAACTGGTGATTGAATGAATATGATTGACATGGGAAGAAGATGATAGAAGTTAAAAATATCTCCAGGATTTGATTGTGAGTATCCAAGAGAATAAGTCTAGAATTGGAAAAATATGGAAATTAATAGCATTTAAAGATGTGTAGAACACTTTATATAGTTTTCTGGGGGAAGCATTAAGTGTTTGGGGGATATATTTGAGTTGAGGAAATAGGAAGGACATAATGGAAAAATAAGTGCAAGAAAGGAGATGGTGAAACTGGAACTTAGGAAAGAGGTTACAACTGGAGACACACTGAAAATTCATTTTCTTAGAGACATTAGTAAAAACGATTAATATGAATGTAGTATATTGTTTCATACTTTGCTGAGCTGAATCAATGACATTTAATTCTTTGTAATCTCTGAGGTAAGTTTGACTCAATGTTGTAGTAAATTAGTAAATGCTTCTTTCTTCTCTTCTCCCTTCCTCCTGTTTCCTTTTATCAGATGCTCTTCCCTTTCTTTTATGTCCATTTCAGTCTTCCTTTTAAAATAGTAATCTAAGGGCCAGCCAGAGGAAGTACAGAGAACCTCTCTTATTTATTTCTCAAGATTAAGAAATTGTAAGTAATAATGTTGGGTTGATGAGAGTTTCCATTTGGGGATATATTTTCTCCATCCACATATTTACTGTTTTTCAGAGCCATAACTAGGGTGGGACAAGTGGGACTTTCCTTAAAGGTGCTGAATTTAGAGTATTCTGAGAGAATTTTTGGTCTTTCATCAGTTTGGAAACTTCAATATAGCTGCCAAGCGAGTTCTCAAGGTGGTCCTCCTCCACTGAGCCTTTTTGTTATTTCTTGCTTATGGCACAGTTGATGCTATTTGCCCCAGCCACAAAGATTGTTAGTTACAGCTCTACTTTATTTCATTCTCAACATTCATATTTGTTTTTAAAAATCTACTATAAGATTTTATATTATTTATTCCTTTTACAAAAAATACCACACTTCCATTGCTTCTGCAAAAGAATACATTCATGATTTATATAGATTCTATTTATCCCCCTGCTTAGTGGAAAAATTTTTCAATTTATTTCCAACCTTTCTTCAAATGCTATAAACTTGTGTGTTTTTCTTTTTCAGTTAAAAACAAAATTGTTTAGAATGTTTTTAATGTTTTTCACTTTGCATTCTCAAAGGAAAGGCACATCCTGATATTTCTTCTCCAGAGATTATTTTCCCCTCTAAACTTTGTTAGAATGTAAAGTGTAAGTTGTTTTTCACAGAGGGTCACATGTAAGCTTTCCATGGTGATTACAAGTTAAACACTGACTTCTTCAGTCTAAATGACTTTCCTCTTAGGGATGGGAACATTTTGTGTTGCATTTTCTGAAGGAGAATAAAAAATGCCTTCTCTTCAACTATAATAATATGGTAGTAGAAATACCTTTCTGAGTATTTAAAATGCTTTCATTTGTTTTCTATTTGACTTCTATAATGATAAATAAATGGATATGGCCCTTTGAGATTGTTGCAGAGGAAAGAAAGATTTTGCTATGTATACTTGGGTGTGCTGTAGCCCATTAAAGACCACTTTATTAGTCTCTCTAAGAAAAGCCATTTTTGTGTACTAATCCTCATTACTACATACATCATGGTCTATAATTCATAATGTGATATGTTCAGGGAAAAGTGGGATAGATCTGATTTGTTCTGATTTTCTATGAAAATCAGAGGAGACAGAAAACTAGAACCTACTGACCAATAACTTGTAAAATCTTTTAATGAACTATGGCAAGTATGATGACTCAGTCTTTTGGTTCAGTTTGTCTCTTTTCTAACTTGAATATTTCATAACATGAAGCATTAGCATATGAAAGAACTGCTGAATGCTATTAAAGGCAAAACCTTTTCATTAAATATATGTATGTATATATGTGTGTATATGTGCATATATAATAATTATATATGTGTGTGTGTCTGTGTCTGTGTGTCTGTGTATGTGGCCAGCGTGAGTATGCATGTCTGTATATCTATACATGTATATACACACATATATGTGTATGTATATATTGTGTGTAGATATATGTATATGTCTATATCTATCTATAAATCTATACACACACATCCTTATTCAGTTTACTCTTGCAAAGATCCTAAGGTCATAAATTTGGAACTCATAGAGCTTCAGTTGCTTTCTAACCTAACCATCATTTTACAACTGGAAATAGTGAGGGCCAGAATGGTTTACCTATTAATTTATCTATTAATGTTTTTTCACTTTGCATTCTCAAAGGAAAGGCACATCCTAATATTTCTTTTTCAGAGATTATTTTCCCCTCTAAACTTTGTTAGAATGGGAAGTGTAAGTTGTTTTTCAGAGAGGGTCATATGTTTTACCCAAGGTGATTTACCCAAGGTGATTTACCCAAAGTGACACAGATAGTACATTTTAGAGGCAGGTTTTTAATCCAGGTCCTCATACTCCAGAATTCACATATTTTTTTTCCTCACTGAATCTTAGTCAAAGTGTGTCACCAGACTTATCTAATTAGTTGATGACTTGAACTCCCTACTCTTGGAGACAGAAGAAAACTCAGTAATCATAAATATTCTAATTGAAATGTCCATGACTTTATCAGCTTGAAAACTACCTTTATTGATCTGAGTCATAAACTTTGAAATGTGATTAGTACTTAAAAAAAGATAGGGGGAGCAGGTAAGTGGCTCAGTGAGTAGAGCACAGACCCTGGAGTCAAGAGAACCTAAATTCAAATCCGACCTCAGACATTTAACACAAAACTAACTGTGTAACCTTGGGCAAGTCACTTAATCTCATTGCCCCTCCAAAAAGCAAAAATAAATAAATAAATACAAAATATAGGTCTCTCTGTACTGAGTTTGACTGGCTCTCAGATAATAGACATGCATTCTCTGTCAGTGTGTAGCTTAATACGATCCAGTGGGGCTTTCATTTCCCTGGCAAAGCCTTTGACAACTGAGAGTCAGCTATATATCACAGTGAAGCATTCAAATAAGAATTTAATAGAGGTTAGTGATATACATTTGACTTTAGAACCTTGAATTCCAGATTCTTTCCCTTCTTCTCCTCACCCACCCTTAATGGGAAGATAAGCAATTCAATATAGGTTGTACATATATAATTATGGCAAACATTTCCATAGTGGGTGTATTGTGAAAGGCTGATTATATTTCCCTCCATCCTATTCCACCACCCACTTATTCTTTTTTTTTTTTTTACTTCGATCTTGTGCCTTTTGAAAACAAACTTAGGAGGGTTTTTAAACCTTTGGGTTAAAACATACATACATACATACATACATATATACATACATAAGTACATACATATATAATGTACTATTTTATAAAATATAACAATAATATATCTTATTCATATCTAGTTTCAAATGTCTCCATGAAACTTAAAATTAGATCTCTATTTCCAGCTGTAACATATTTCCTGCATTCCAAATCCCTATCTCTCTACCTTCATTTGGCCCATGATGCCCCTGCTGCTGCCTCAAACTCAATATATCTTAAAACATATTTAATATATCCCCTACCTATATAAGGAGTGTCTACTTACTAGATAGGTGACCTTTGGGGAAGTCACTTAAACTGTGCTTAGCTCAGTTTCCTCACATGTAAAGTGCAGATAGTAATAGCACTTACCTCTCAGAGTTGTTATAAATATCAAATAAGCTAAACATTGAAAAGTGCTTGAGAGGGCACTGTCTAAATGTTACCTATTATTGTGATGATGATGATGATGCATATTAACAAATGAAGTACAATATTGAACTGAAGGCTTAAATTATCCTAAATCTTTGAATTTTAATTTGCAATACCACATAATTTGATTTAATGACCATTTAATGCATTATGTAGCTAATAAAGTTAAACATGATTTTTAGATTACATTTTTTCCAAATTAAGTATTTTCTACATTTAATTTTCCAGTTGTCTAATCTATACGTGATATAAATGACATTTTCATTTTTCAACATTTTGAAAACAATAGATAAACATATTTAAGTATATTTCCACTCCAGATAGAAAGAACAAATGATGTGCTTGAGTAAAGGTATGCACACTATTACATATTAAAATCAGTCCTTTCTCCCCCTTTGTCACTCACCACAGATGCCTAGGCAGTTTTGTTTTGCTTTTCCTGCTTCTCTGTGCACTGTGTAAAACCACCAGGTTCTTCTTACTTGGGGACCTGTAAATTGTTCAGCAGAAAAAAAAACATTGGTTACTAGTGTTCTTCATGGGAATTTACCTTGTTATATGGTGGTCTCCATGCCAACAGACTCTGGAACATATTGCTCTGAGATCACACAATGTAGGAAATAAAAAATCCCTCTGTGTCAGGTTATAAGTCCTAGAAGTAACTGTTCAAAAATAAGCCTGTTCTCTGTATAGCATGCAATGATTAGGCAAAGTTCTATGATGTTCTGTGTAGTTATGGAGACTACATCTAATGAAATACAGTAATGAACTGGAGTGCATCTGGGAGAGAGTGGTTAGGATGACCATTCTTATAAATGAAACTATATTACCTGAGAAATACTTCAAGAACATACTTGATTTGGAACAATGTTTATCCTGGAAATGAGAATACTTGGTGATCCCCATAGTTTCCCTCTTATATTTGTAGGGCTGCTATGGAAAAGATGATATAACATGGGAAACTTTGGAGAACTCGACTAAAACCAATGGATAGAAAATATGTTGAATTTAAATTATTTGTCTTGTAATTTTGGGTTTTTTGCACATTTTTTTATTGACTAAGAGAAAGATACTTGAAGAATGACTGCAGCATGTAGCCTCCAGAACCAGCCTAGAGAGAACCAGAAGGGCAGATATTTCTAGAGTAGGGCACTATGTTTTGGGTTTTTTTAATTGTTTTTTAACATTTGACTTTAGAACCTTGAATTCCAGATTCTTTCCCTTCTTCTCCTCATTCACCCTTAATGGGAAGATAAGCAATTCAATATCGGTTGTACATATGTAGTTACGGCAAACATTTCCATAGTGGGTGTATTGTGAAAGGCTGATTATATTTCCCTCCATCCTATTCCGCCACCCACTTATTGTTTTTTTTTTCCTTTGATCTTGTCCCTTTTAAAAAACGTGTGCTTCTAACTACCCTCTTCCCCCAATTTGCCCTCCCTTCGATCATTCCCCCTCTAATCCCTTTTGCCCCTACTTTCCTATAGGGTAAGATACCCAATTAGTGTGTATGTTATTTCCTCTATAAGATAAATTCAATGAGAGTAAGGTTGACCCATTCCCTTTGGCCTTCTTGTTCTTCCACTCCATTGTAACATTTTCCCTTGCCTCTTTTTTTATGAGATAATTTACCCTATTTTGTATCTCCCTATCTTCTCTAATTATATTCCTCTCTCATCTCTTAATTTTATTTTTTACATGTTATCCTTCCTATTCAATTGATCATGTGCCCTCTATGTATACCTGTACACATATATACACACACATATGTATTTACAGGAACATATACCCTCCTACATAGACTTATATGTATGTATACACACATATATACAAATATATATATACACACATACACATACACATATACATACAAATACACACATATAGATAGACACATTTATGTTCCCTTCAACTGTCCTCAAACTGAGAAAAGCTTCATAAGATACAACTATCATTTTTTTCCATGTAGGCATGTAAATAGTTCAACTTTGTTAAGTTCCTTATGGTTTCTTTTCCCTGTTTACCTTCTCATGCTTCTCTTGCTTCTTATATTTGAATGCCAAATTTTCTATTCAACTCTGTGTTTTTCATCAAGAATGCTAGAAAGTTGTCTATTTCATTAAATGACCATCTTTTCCTTTGAAACATTATACTCAGTTTTGCTGGGTAGGTGATTCTTGGTTTTAATCCTACCTCCTTTGACTTCCAGAATATTATATTCCAAGACCTTCAATCCCTTAATGTAGAAGCTGCTAGATCTTGTGTTATCCTGATTGTATTTCCACAATATTCAAATTGTTTCTCCTTGGCTGTTTGTAATATTTTCTCCTTGATCTGGGAACTCCAGAACTGGGCTATAATATTCCTTGGAGTTTTTGGGATATTTTCCAAGAGGTAATCAGTGAATTCTTTTGATTTCTATTTTGCCCTCTGGTTCTAAAATATCAGGGCAATTTTCCTTGAGAATTTTTTGAAGGATGATTTCTAGGTTCTTTTTTTTTATTATGGCTTTCTGGTAGTCTGATAATTTTTAAATTTTCTCTCCTGGATCTATTTTCCAGGTCAGTGGTTTTGCTAATGAGATATTTCACATTGCATTCTAGTTTTTTCATTCATTTGGATTTATTTAATACTATCTTGATTTCCCATAAAGTCATTAACTTCTAAGTGCTCCAATCTAATTCCAAAGGAATGATTCTCTTCAGTGAGCCTTTGAAATTCTTTTTCCATCTGTCAAATTTGGCTTTTTAAAGTTTCTTCTCCTCATTGTCTTTTTGGGTCTCTTTTACCATTTGAGTTAATCTATTTTTAAAGGTGTTGGTTTCTTCAGTCGGATTCTTGACTCTCTTTTCATGATTTCTTTGCATTATTCTCTTTTCTCTTCCCATCTTTTCCTCCACTTCTCTTATTTGATTTTCAAAATCCTTCTTGAGCTCCTCCATGGCCTGTAACCAATTCCTATTTTTCTTGGAAGCTTTTGCTACAGAAGTTCTGACTTTGTTGTCTTCCGCCCATTCCGTGCTTTGATCCTTTGCTTTGCATCCTTTGCTTTCTCATGTTGCCACTCAATTACTCGACTTTTGAGTTCTTTGCCCCAGTGGAACTATGCTTCCAGAGAGGAGAGCTTTTTCCAAATTCCTGGGGTTTTCACAGCTGCTGGAGATATTAGGAGGGTGGCATCCATGCTGCCCCCACAAGCTCTGGCTCACTGGTCACACACCTCAGGACTACCACCCAAGACTGTGATCCAGATTCTGGCAGGTTAAAGCAAGAGTGATTTACTTCTGAATGGTTGCTTTGTTCCCATGCTATCTGCATGCCAGGATCTCTCAAGCAGCCACATAGAGGTGGATGCATGCCTTCATGCATCTGCTGCTTCTTGCTCTGGGGGCACATTCCTCACCCATTCCCCAGTCCCAACAGATTTCCACACTGACTTTTTACTTAGTCTTTGTCGTTTATGTGTTGATATTTCTGGAAACCACCACTGCTGCTGGTTATCCACTCTCCTGGAGTCTGCTCCAGGCCCTGCTGGTAGGGGCCACCCTGGGGCTAAAACTGTGGACTCATGTGGGGCTGGGCTTGGCACCCAGCATACTGTAATGGACCTTCCTGTCTGCTTGCTGGTCTGCCTTCAGGAGGAGATTTTTTTTCTCCATCACTTTGTGGGTTCTGTAGCTCTAAAATTTGTATGAAGAACCCACAAAGTATTGTAACAATGATAGAATAGTTCAAGTAATTATTATTCCTTGTGAAACAATACCCCTTGTGAAATCTGACCTTGCTTCTGAAATAACTATCAGAGGAACTGAAGGGTTTGTTTCTACTGATAGAATAAAATCGGGAGTTAAAGTATGGGTAAAGTAGAAGTCAAGTGATGTTCCAATGGCTGCAAAAAGTATAGCACATGGGAAAGATAATGCTATAACTGTTGTTTATTCAAGAGAAGATGATTACTGAATTGTACTCTGAACTCATATATTCTACTGTGAAAGAGGCTGATAGTGTGTTCATGGATTCCAGAAGCATAAAGCTATAGATATAGATAAAGATATAGATAAAGCCCTATATCTATCCTGCATTTGATTATTGTCTCCTTGTTTCTTTTTAGCTTTTTTTCTGTTAAACTTGTTTGTTAGACTTGTTTTCTGCAGGCTTAGTACCCTCCACTTGTACATACCAGATCACTAAAGCCAAAAGTCACCCCCTGTCCATGACTGATGTGTTGCCCCTGGACCTATTGAACAAGCTCTGGATGCCAGCTAAAAAACTGACCTCTTAAATGGGACTTCTTGGGCCAGGGACAGTTCAAGAAGAAGCTATGGAAGAAGAGGCCTTCACCACTTACCCCAAAATTTTGAGCCCCACTTTCTGAGGGGGAATTATGGAGTGCTTGTGTCCTAGCCCCCACACTGAGATATTGCTTTATGTGCTTATTTTCTGTTACCCTATTATATTGTTATAAAGTTCTGTTGACACTTGTAACCCCTAAATTCCAATTTACCTATGTAATGAAATGTATTGCTAACATATTTTTACTGTGTGAGGGGCATGAAAAATCTTGTGGTCAAATGTAACAGTAATGGTATTTTAAAGATATTACCTGCCCTCTAATAGACTTAATGCAATTGTGTGGAGCCAGTTGTGGGAGGAGTTTGTTGAAGGGTGGAGCAGAGCCCACAGAAAGCTGGGAGTTAGAGCAACTAGCACAGTGAGAGAGAGAGGACTCAGACAAGGAGACAGCTAGGCTTGTGGAGAAAACTAAAGGATGATGTGACTCCCTTCTGTGTTATGGTGTATTAACTTCTTTGTTGCTGTAATGGATTTGACTTTTTGGTGTAAGGATTTGTTTTTCTGGTGTCTGAATAAATGTTTTGATTCTGTCTTCTATATGGAAAGTCTGTTACATTTTGTGATTCAGAATTGTGCCAGCATATTAGTAGTCAGCATTGTTGCTGTGAATATTGCACTGGCACTACAACTACTCCTAAAATTCCTGCACATTTACTCTCTGTGGAATATTGAGCAGTCAATACCTTCCAAAGCTAAGGATATTTTGGGGACATGGTTTGGTATTGAGGATGGTATGTTACATTTGGGGTCAGGGACACCTGAAGTCAAATTCCATCTCTGACATTTTCTACTTATGTTGGACCAATGGTAAGTCACTTAACCTTCCTGAGTTCCAGTTTCTTCATCTGCAAAATTAGGAGGCTGTCCAGTCAAGATGGCTGCCTGAAGGGAGTTAGACTTTTCACTGATTGATCAAATTAATGAGAAATGAGAACAATTGACTTTTTCTACCACTATACTACACAAAAATTCATTCCAAAGTCCACAGTAATTAAGGGAGGGAGCTTCCAACAGATGCAGTACCTGTATGGGAAAAAAGAGCTAGTAACTTTTCAGTGTACCTAGATATAGGAAGATCCATGTGGTCTGTATGTCTCTGTATCTAGAAGCAGCAGAGAAATCCTCAATAAGACCTAAAATGCCCAGGCAATTTGGAAACTCAAACTGACAACATTGAAAGTTACCAGGAATGACTACAACTAGGGCAGACACACAATTCAGGTTGCCTAGGGATCTAAAGTCCCTAGTACACTGCCTTGGAATATCACAGAGGGTTCTGAATATATAGTGCTCTGACTGTGGGACTTTGGAGTCCATGAAGGAAAACAGGTGATCCTGAGTAAGAAGAAACATGGCTGACCACTCTAACCTAAAAGAGCCATAGGAGGCAGAACCTAGCCTTTTCACTAATCCCAAAATCAGAAACTAACTATAGGAAAATGAGTAAAGCAAACAAGGTATTGATTTGTAGCTTTAAAAATTACTGTAGCAATAGATATGCCAAAAATATACCATAGAACAAAAAATTAATTCCACGAAGAAAACAGAGGCTCAAACAGAGAAACAAAATGCATTTTTAAGGATTAAATCAATATTTAGAAGAAATTAAATAGTTTAAAAATGAAATAAAATTATAGAAGAAATTAAAGGATATTAAATAACTTAAAAGAGACAACATATTTCAAAAGATGATATAAAAATCCTTCAGACTGTTATCACAAGAGTAGAATATGAAATCAGAAAGAATCCACTGTTCATTTTCTGAAAAAGAGCAAAAAAGCAAAAGTTCCAGGAATCTCATAACCAAAATTCAGAGCTCCTGTATTAAAGAAAAATATTGCAAGCAAAACAGAAACAGAACATTCAGGTACTAAGGAGCCAAAGTCAGGATCACACAGTTTCTCCTCTAGACAGAAGGACACCTTGGAATATAATACTCCAAAATGCAAAAAAAAAATTATACTTAAAATCAAGTATAATTTACCCTGCCAAGCTGATCATATACAATTGTAAAGCCAAACACAAGCAGTTCTCCTGAGGACTGCTGCTGTGAATAACTTTAAAGTTCCAATTGCATATTATAGTGAACTTTCTATTTATTCAACAATAAACTAAAGCAAAACATTCCCGAAACCAAGGTACAACATTTACAACTATAACATAACAACTTATTACTAGGGTGGCCACATAGTCATAAATAGAAGATATCATTCAATAAGTCACAATTTAAATCAATCAATATTAAGTACCCATCTAAAATCTTCTTTCATCTTGATTAGACTCTGGCTTCAAATCATCCTTAACTCAATCATCTTTAAGGAGTAATCATCCTTAAGGGTTAGTGGAAAATATAAGTCTCCCACCCATAGGTCACAATAAGTCATAATCTTTTCAGTCAGCACTAAGTACCTAAGTAAATGTCCTTTCATCTTGACTTAAGGTTGACTTCCAAACTCCATGTCTCTTCTTCCACACTCCTAGAATTCGTCCAACTGTTGCCTGGATTCATAGGAAGGCAGCTCTCAGATCCTGTTCCAGCTCTTGTTCTAGCTCCTCTTCCATATGAAACCTCATGGTGACTAGTCCACTCCAAGCCCTTTTCAATTTCTGTTTCTGAAAAGATAAAGCTTAAACAGAGCCACAGCAATATTTACATATGTAAGCTTAGCAGAATTACAACAATATTCACACACATTATTGGCACTATCATCTCAATTCACTTTCTGTCTGTGAAATCAACACAAGTTAATAGACAGAATCCTCTTCTGACAAAGTAACTCAATTCAACAGACAGAACACTCCTGTCTGACAAAGTAACAGAAACTGATATAGATCAGACAGACAAAATGCTAATACCACAAGTGCTCTCTGTCTCAGTTCTGCTTGGTTCTAGCTCCTGCTGCTACTTTTATATTCTCTGCTCCTTTCTGTTCCGTCTACCCTTCTTGTTGCATCAGCAAGCTGCTCCCTCCTCTGAATCACAGGTTTGGCTCAAAGGTACTTGAATAGCTGACACCAGGAGCTGAGTATTTGAATAACTGAAACAAGGATACTCCTTTGGTATTACAATAATCCTTATAGAGGATTTTCAAGTATTAATGGTGAAAAAAACAAGAGTTGAGAAGTAGCTGAAATATAAATGTAAGAGTTTAGAGCTAAAAGGGCAGGTATGATAAAGTAACACTAACTTTTTAATAGGAGAAAAGAGACCTTTGAGACCTTAATGTCTTCAAAGGAAATTGATGGAATTAAATAAGAAAATGAGAAGATATGGAAGTGAAATGTTACTGTTCTAAGAACTCAGAGAAGAAAAAGAGGATAGGATAAAAAGCAAGAAAGGACTCCATGATAAAAAGAGTAAATATAGAGAGAGGAATGAAGTTATCTGCAGATTACCGCATTCTTATGGGAAACAAAGGGGAATTGAGTATACAAACACATACTTACAATTGAACATAAAATCGCATACCTCCAAAAAAGTTGTAAAAACAACAATGCAGATAGATGGTACAGTGGATATGGCATAGGCTCCAGGGTTCAAATCTGACCTCAGACACATGTTAACCATGTGACCCTGGCCAAGTCACTTAACCCTGATGGCCTGCATAAAAAGCTACAAAAATATAATGAGTATCATTTAGAAATACCATAAACTTGACAGAGAAAGAATGCAGAAGAGGAGGAAGGTTTAAGAGGAAAGGTAATAATGGGAGTGGAATGATTAAAGGGAATGCTGGAGCTTTAAAAGAAAAAAAGGAAAGGATTAGAATCTAAATGGATTGACTGATAATAGAAGAATGAATGGAAAAACTGTATCATATTAATATAATGTAATCTTACTATACCATCAGTAAAGAATAAAAGTTTACAGAAAGTCCTATGTACAGAAGAAAGTAAACAAAACAATTGATGCAACAATCTTATAAAAAAAGAAACAAGGAGCAGCTAGGTGCCACAGTGAATAGAGCACTGGCCCTGGAGTCAGGAGGACCTGAGTTCAAATCTGGCCTCAGACACTTTACACTCACCAAAGAACTTGCCATGTAACCTTGGGCAAGTCACTTAACCCCAAATGCCCTCCAAAAAGCAAAAAAAGAAAAAGAGAAAATAGACAACTTTGAAAGAATAAAAAACTCTGATCAATAAAATGAACAAAAAAGTCTCCAGGTAACATGATATGTTATAATATTTTATTACATGATAAAGCTTGTTACCTATTTCCTGACAGAGAGATAATGAACTCAAGGGGGCAGAAAGAGATATATGTTTTTGGACACAGTCCATGTATATATTTATTTTGCTTGACTGTAATTATTTTTTACGGCCTTTTTTAATCTTTGAATTTTTAATAGTGCCAGGGGATTGGAATAGAGAGGTTGGTTAACATTAGTGAAGACAAAAAAAAAGCCTATTGAAACTTTTTTTTTTCCCTAATGGTAAAATGGTGATAACAATACTTATCTCAGAGAGTGATTGTGAGACTTGAAAAGGAGAAACGGAAGTTTCAAAGGAAGTACAGGCAATTAGTAACAGTTTTGAAAGTGGCATGTGGAATTCATTATTTACTCTTTTTTTAAAGGAAGCCTGATGAAATGAAGATTCATAGTTTCATATAATTCTTTTTGTGTTTTGATATTTATATAGAAACACTCTGGGTTGGAAGTACTTAAGATCAGAACAAAAGAATGTAGATAAAATGAGGGGGTTCCAGACCTATATTTCACACAGAACAGATAGTCCCCAGATGAGAAATTTACCTGTATTATGAAATCCAAACAGGTGAATTCCCAACTTTATCCCTCCCCATTATGCTTCCTTTTAGAATCATCATCAGGACAGCCTGACTTAAACCTATTACATTCTTCATTATTTCCCCTTTTCTTTCCATTATTTTCTAGGATAGTCTATTCAATTTTAGTATTCTTGAAGAATTTTTTTCTATATTCTTTCATTTTGTTTCTGAAGTGCAGATTTATTTGGAGCATACATCTCTTTAGAGGTTAGCTTTCCCCCCATCTCTTTTACATTTATTTCATATCCAAGAAATCTGATTCTGTAACATCTAAAAATTTTCCGTTTTCAGAAACAGAACAAACTGCTAATTTCTCTATCATCTTAGTCTAATCTTCTATAATTATTTAATGATTAGAAATTCTGTAATTTAGCATTGAAGAATCACCTTAGATACAATTTGCTATTTCTGGCAGAGCAGACATCCTTTTCTTTCTATATTCATCCCTTTTCATTTGTTAGTGTTTTAGGAAGACTTATGTCTGTTGCTTGTGACTCTTTGTGGTGTAGCTGAGTTGTGGTATAGCAAGTAGCAGATTGCCTGTGGTTGAGAGTAAATTCAATAACCTACAGTGATATTAGAAAGGGCAGACATTATATTCAGGACCTATGTTGCATACGGAACTTGGTTTGCTGTTTCAATTTTTCTGTCTATTGAAACTTTTGCAAAAAATTCTCCCCTTCTGAGAGAGAAAGACCACAAAATCTGTTTCGCATATTTCTATGTAATTTTCTAAATAGCAAATGATTGTGCATACAAATTGATGGAAAATAGTCATTGATTACATCAAGTCTTAGTAAACGGAACTTACTTCAGTGGCAAGAGAATATATAGTTATTGGCAATGTTTACCTAACTCTTTTTTTATTTTGTTTTTATTTAGGGGCACCATGGTGGCACAGAACATATGATGCTGGATATGGAGTCAGGAATGTTGTTGTTGTTCAGATGTTTCTCAGTCATGTCTCTCTCTTTGTGATCCCATTTGAAGTTTTCTTGCCAAAGATAATAAAATGGCTTGCCATTTCCTTCTCCAGCTTATTTTACAGATGAAGAAACTGAGACAAACAGGAGTAAATGACTTGCCCAGAGTCACAAAGCTAGTAAATGTCTGATGCCAAATTTGAACTCAGGTCTTCCTGATTCCAAGTCTGAAGCTCTATCCAATGAGAAATATCTTAGTTCCAATCCTGACACAGATTGTTACTAGTCATATTATTTTGTATTACCTTGGGGAAATCACTTCTCTGAACCTCTGTTTCTGCGTTGGTAAAACGGTAATAACAATACTTACCTCAGAGAGTGATTGTGTGACTTTAATCAAAAGGTTTGTATACATGTATGTGTGTATGTGTGTGTACATAAATGTATGTATGTATTTATTTGTGTGTATGTGTCTTCAAGCCTTGTGATGTTATACAAAGTTTAGGTGTTGCTATTTCCAGTCATAATGCATTTGTTTTGGGATGATTTTCTTTCTTCCTGAGCCATATGTTTTCTCATCCTAAATATATTAACATCTTTGGTCTCCTCACTGACAGAGCAGACTTTTAACTTATTGCTGACTATCCTATTATGTGGGCTATTGTGAAGTTTTCTGTCTGTGCCCTGCTTCTGTAAATGTAAGAGTGTCAAATACCTTTGTTTTTCATGTTTCCTGAACCCACATTCCACTACCAAGAACTGATTAGCAGTGGAATAATTGACTATGCTTCTTCGAGTAAGTTATTTGGAAATTGGGCACCAGGGAATGGATATAATTGAATAGTTTACAACCTCTCCTTGATAATTTATTACATTTCCTGCAGTGTTGGTCAATGCCTAAATGTTGATTTATGCCATGAAGAAGAATTTGAATGAATTTTTAGTAATTACCTGTTGAGGGCCAACTCTAAGTTAGGCAGGTAGAAGGGGCAAACTTCTTGCATTTGCTCCCAGGCCAAGTGGATGATGGCTCACCACTTTCCACCCTGAATTCTTGTTCACCCTGAAAGTCATGATCCAAAGCAAACTAAGTAGAAGGGAGTGTATATTTTGTCTTGTGTGATAAAAGAACTAGCTTACTCTGTAAAAGGTATATAAACTCTGATCCTCAGATGAATAAATGGACTTCACTGCTGTGAGGCTCCCATGGCCCATGTCTTCTTTTCTTACTCTCCACTTCATCATGGCCACTCCTGAGCTGGCCTCAATTATCTACGGTTTGGGAGAACATATAAAACAAAATAATTTCTTCCCAAATGTATCTGAAATTCCACCTCTAACATGAAAGCTTCTCTGATGCCCCCAACTACTAGTGACTTGTTCACCCCCCCTCCAAATTAGCTTGTGATTATTTGATAAATGAGCTTTATCTCATGACTGTGGTGAATGCTAATAAGCATTTTGCATGCTGACAGGCTTTCAGAGGAAGATTAGTAAGACCTTGAAATGAGGGGTAGAGTTGGTACAAAAGCTGTTTTTGAAAGAAAAAGAGACTTTGAAAACTGAAGACATTGAAGGGATTTGGACTTCTCAATATATCCTTGATTTCTAGCTTGCCTGCCTGAAGAATTCAGAAACTTTCCCTTTGTATGAGACTAGGGAATCTCTATTGGTTCAGGTACAATCTTATTTTACTCTTGTCTAAAGAGCTCATTCCCTCCTATGTATTTTCTAGGATATTGCAATTTGCACATGCTTCTTGACTTCTATTTGTTCTTTGATTGGGTTTATTTGATATTCATTATTGGTGATGGTCTTTTGTGTAACCAACATTAGTGGGAAGGTGGTTATTACTGAAGGGCTAGTGACAAGAGGTCACCTGTTGTGCCCTTAGAACAGCAATATTTGAGGGAGCAAATGAATAATATGGTTCAGTATCTCATTTGGTCTTCATCTTCCAATCTGACCCCTGCAATCATCCTGATGGTGATTCAGGAAGTCCCTGGGTCTTCCCCCCTTTCCTCAGAGGCAGAAAATAACTCAGAGATAAGTATTGATGCCTCTTTTGAAACATACCTGTAAAGGTAGACAATCCATGGGTGCAAACATACTACACATAAGGACACACATCTTAAATATATATTTTATATATGCTTATAGGTCTGTGTGATTGTAATGCCATGCACAAGCAGCTTTCCAGAAGAATACTACTGTGAACAGCTTTCAAGGCTCTGACTACACAGTATAGTCAACACTTCATTTATTCCACAATGAATCAAAGCAATACATTCACAGAAATCAAGGTACAGCATTCACAACATTACAACTTTCACAGATAATCAAAATACAGCATTCACAACAACTTATCATAGAAAATGGCCATATAGTTCCCAATACAGTGATCACAGAGTTTTTAACAAAGAACAATCATTTAGTAACTCAAGCATTCACAAAATCCTTAATTCAATCACAAAGTACAATAGTCAAAGTTGTCCACTCATGGGGCATACTAGGTTACAAATAAATTACTTATTCAGTCATCAATCACTAAATACAATCATTTAGTCAATCAATCATCCTTCATTTTTCACTATTTATTTATTAGAAACTACACAGATCCTCCATGTCTCACTAGCAAATTTACAATTTCTCAGTCAGTACACAGCATCCAAGCAAAGTCTTTTTTCAGTTTGACTCAGGTGGTTTCTTGGATTCCTTGGATACCCTTCCAAGGTCCTAGATCCTACTTGGATTCACCAAACTGTTACCTGGATTCAAAGGCAGACCAGCATCCAGGTCTTTGTTCAGTTCTCCAAGCAATTACCACTCCATATTGGAGCTTACATCATCCAGTGTATCCCTAGTCCCTCATAGTCTCTGCTCCCAGGAAGTCAAGGCTTAACAAAACCACAAACAGACAAAATCTCAGCATCATAGTCATGCTTCCTCTGTCTCAGCAGCTCCACCTGGCTCTTGGACCCAGAAGAAGTGTCAGCTGGCTCTCAGAATCAGAATCACTGCATCCAGGTTTTCAAAGTCAAAACCATTATCTTCAGCCTCAGGGGTGGGGGTGGGTTTCCACTTCCCTATTCCAAGAAGACCTGTCTCAGTTCTCAATTGTCAATTCTCTCCAGCAGCTGCTCTGTCTCCAGATGCTGGTCCCAAGAAATCCTGACTCTCTCTCTCTGGGTTTTTTTTTCTGATAAATAATATTGCTCCTCCCTGTTTAGTTCCTTCCTGTTATGTCAGCAACAGGAGACAGGAATTCATAACTTCTGTTTCTTTAACAGAGGCTTAATATGAACTAGGTGCTAAGTATCTCTCAGTTTAGCAATTCAAAAGGTACTTCAAATCTCATTACTATTACAATGATGTCTCTCTTAGTAGAATAAAAGCTACTTGAGGAAAGGGATGATTTGATTATTGTTTTAATATCCTTAGTACCTTGCTAGTAGGTATTAATAATTGCATGTTGATTAGTTAATTAATTGAACAATATCATCATAGTGCTTTAAAAACATTAAGGAACTATATCCACTTAAACTTTTCTTCAGGGAACTGGGTTAAAACTAGTTCAGCAAATACTTATAAAGTGCTTAAAATAAGCAGGGCACAATGATTGGATTTATAAATACAAAAATGAAAAGCAGCACAATGGAACTTGTCCTCCAGAAGCTTACAATTTACTAAAACAGAAAAAGAATGATAGAACAGAAAGGTAGGATGGTTTTAGATTGCTTTATGAAAACCTTGATAGATCCTTTTCACCTTGGAGGTCAGGAAAGTCTTCTTGAGAAATGAGGCATGGCCATGCTCACATACCTAGAGGAAGGAGGAAATGGGTAGACTACATGGGAAAAGATAAGAGATTAGGGAACAATATTTAGTGCAAGTATAGTAAGCTGGACCTAGTGACTATGAAGGGAAATGCCATGTAAAAAGAGGGAAAAGATAGGGTGAATCCAGATTCACATA
>CM053601.1:58915872-58939128 GCA_028646575.1 Pseudocheirus occidentalis
CATTACCTGAGAAAAGGCACCAAAGCAAGTGTGTCTGAAGGATGATGAATAGTCCAATTTGCCTAGAATGCATCAAAGGAGAAAGTATGTTAAATTCAGTCATGGAAGGATGGAGCACCTGTGTTCTTAGCTTCTTTCCTAGTTCTTGGATATTCCCAAGTGGCTTTTAGGTTTGGCTAAGTGGCTTGAGAATTTAGGTTTGGGTTTTTTTTTAATGAGAAATGAGGAACAATGAAAGATAATACTGTTTTGAGAGCAAGGCTTAAAGCATAAACATTTCCCAAGCTGTGGAGCTCTTCTCTGCTTATCTAATAGAGACAAAAGAAATTTTAGTGGCTGCTGTGAGGAAAGCCATGTAGTATAAGTGACAGGGAAATGATTTCTAGGAAAGGGGATTTTATAACCATACTTAACACTCTTAGGTTTAAAGGTCTCCCTGTTGGGGTCTGATCTTACTTCCACTATAATCTTTCTACTCACACATTCAGGTACTACAAAAATACCTTTCTTCAAAAGCAACTGGTACTAATTAACCAATGTAAGTGTCTGAGGAATATCCTAGAGTGGTTGACAGAGTAGTGTAAAGAATCCCGGGTTTAAACCTTCCTGTAGCACATATTGGCTATATGATCTTAAACAAATTATTCAATCTTTCAGTGCCCCCCAGACAAATCTCTTCATTACAATGCAGATATTAATCTGCATTGAGAGATTTCCCACTAGGAGCTTGCTATAAAAGTGAAATTACAGGTTTCACTTTCTATGAAAGTGAAATTACAGGAAATTACAAGGTCCCTTCCCCCCAAAAAAGTTCAAGACCATGTTCTAGGCTCTCAGTCAGGAGTTCTAAACTGTTTTGTGCCATGGATCCCTTGACAATTTGGTGAATCCTATAGACAAATTCTCAGAAGAATGTTTTAAAATGAATGATATAGGATAGATAAAAATAACAAAGGAAATCAATTTTTGAGAAGCAATTATGAAAAATTAAGTTCATAAACCTCATTCTAGGAATGATGATGATGATGATGATGATGATGATAAAAACAAAAGTTTCTGCCCTCAATGAACTTATCATCACATACATACAAGGTAGGTCTGATAGTTACAACTAAAAGTAGTATACAAAATGCTCCAATAAAATTTGACAAGAGTAGAATGCTTTTTAGCTTGCAGTAGGGAAGGGCTGGAATCAGGGAACGCTTCCTGAAGGCAGTGTCACCTGATCTTGGCCTATCACTCAAAGAGCACAAATTCATGTCCCTTTGTTAATTATATATATTTGTTTTTCCCAAAGATATATTTTTAGAACTCACTGAAGCAGGCCCATCAAGTTTTGTTTCAGTGGACCCTCTACGACAGCACAGAAATATCTTTCTTGCACTATGTAGTTTGTTTGATGTTTGTGTTAAAGGAATTTTACCCTATTTAAGACTTTGCTGTATAACAGGTAAGTCTTCCAAGATCAAATTGCCTACACTAAAGAGCCAAAGGAACCTGAAGGAGAGGGGAACACCAAGAACCAAAAATACGTATTCTCTAAAATGATTGACATGAGTCATAGCGTACCACTCAGTCTTGGATTTAGCATGTCAATTAATGTTAATTACTCAGCAATCAATTGAAAATGCAGCACGGCTCTCTTCAGCTGTTACTTTATGCCTTTGGCAGATTAACTAGGAATAGTTACTAAAGAAGGCTAACAGTCTCAGTGACTTCATTGGGGCTGCCATGGCATTGATCATGGAGTGTCTATTAGTTCACTCCCACCTTGCTTCTGAGGTACACCACAGACAACGTCAAGCACATGAGCAAAATCCCAAGGGCCCTTGCAAAGAAACAGAGACTCACAAGCAAATTAAATAGCCCCTGTAGCCGAGAGAGTACATATGAAAAGAACATCCTTTTCTCACCATTTCAACTGCCTATGGATGCTGGGATTTTAGTGCTTTGGGAATTCATCTGGAAAAAATAGGGAAGAAGCAATTTTCTCTTCAATTGGGCTTACACAGCCACAGGCAGCTTTATGATTTGAACAAAACCAATAACAAATTGCACTGTGTTCTTAATTTAGGAAGGAATGGAAGTGAGAGCCTGAATGATTCCTACTAACTGTTCAGAACATTTTGGCTCATGGTCAAGGCTTTCTGTCTTTTATGATAGATAGATAGATAGATAGATAGATAGATAGATAGATAGATAGATAGATAATGAAGCTAGAGAACAATACCGAGGAGCTATATTTCATGTTTTCATTTGGTTCATATAGTTCATGTGGCCCAAAATATTTCTTATAAAAGGACATAAAATGTTTCCTTCCTCAGTCAAGTTTTTACTAATTTTTATATTGTGTTAGATTTGTGAGTTTTACTGATGTGAGGAAATATGTGTAGAAATTTTCTATACAAATGCCCATTGGTAATACATCTATAACTCATGGTCTTAGAGTGACACCTGAGGTCCTGAAAGTTTAAAAAATTTACCCATAGTCAGAAGCAAGACTTGAACCCAGGTATTCTCCACTTAAAGGCCTATTATCTAACCACTATTCTATTATAATATTTTAATCATCCAATTAATTAGATGGGTGGGAGAATGAATAGAACTATATTTCCCTGTATTTTTCAGATGAGAAAACTGAGTTTGGTTAAGTTATTTGCCTGTGGTAAAACAGCTAGTTGGCATAATTCAAGTACAGACCTTCTTGATTCTGACAACTCTATGAACTACTTTGGATAGTTATGTGTATGTGTGTGTATGTGTGTGTATGTGTATCTCTCTCTCTTTCTCTCTCTCTCTCTCTCTCTCTCTCTCTCTCTCTCTCTCTCTCTCTCTCTCTCTCTCTCCCTCTTACTCTCTCTCTCTTTCCCATTCTCCCTTTCCTTCTCCCTCGCCTTCTTTCCTCCTTCCCCTTCTCTCCCCATAATGTTGTAACATTTAAACAAGATAATGTATATAAAGTAATTTACTAACTTTAAAGAGCTTTGTAAATGGCTATACAAAGAAATGAGTACTGAATCTGAAGTCAAAGGACCTGGGTTCCAATTACTGCCTTTGATTCCTATAATCTCTGTGACCCTCAGGCAAGCTGCTTAACCTACATGATCATCAATTTCCTCATCAATAAAATGAAGAGGCTACATTGTTTGGCCGCTGGGGCCCATTCCAGGATCTAAAATGTGTGATTATAATTATTAGGTATCAAGTGCTGGCCTGGAAGTCAAGAAAACCTGAGTCTGAGTTCTCACTCAAACAATTACCAGCTACATAAACCTGAATATGCTATTAGTTTTCTCATCTGTAAAATGTGGGTGATAGCATCTACCTCCCAGAGTTGTTGAGTCAAACAGATCATATGGAATGTGGTTCCCAAACCTTAAAACACTGTAGTAATGTTATCAATGTTATTTCTGTTTTAAAATATGTTTAGATATTTTTTTGGTTCATTAAGATTATAAACTTCTAAAATCAGTTTAGTGTCCTGGCCCTAAAGTACACTTCCTTTAAAAAGAAGAACATATATTCTATTTTTCAAAGACTTAAATAGGGGAGGTTTTTCAACAACTATTCTCAGTAAGTTTTTTCTAAGGTTTAATGAGCCTCAAGTTTGAAAGCAGTCAGGGAAATGATTGAGTCTTGGGAATTGTTGGCAGGACACAGCCCATAGCTACAATTCACAGATGGGAAACACAAAACCTCTAGTCTGTTCTTGGGTCTGTAACTGACTCATTCTGTGACAGTAGGAAAGTAAGTTCACCTTACTTTCATCAGATTCATGGGTCTTAACACATTCCTACCTCTTAGGGGTGCTATGAGAATGAATGAGAGTCTGAGTATATAACTAGAGATTTTAAGATAAAAAGCTTTTTGGAGCAGCTAGGTGGCACAGTGAATAGAGCACTGGCCCTGAAGTCAGGAGGACCTGAGTTCAAACGCAGCCTCAGACATTTAACACTTAATATCTGTGTGATCTTGGGCAAGTTATTTAACCCCAACTGCCCTACAAAAAGCAAAAAAAAAATTTCAAAAACTTTATAGAGGGAAGAACAAGTTTTGTAACTTGATAAAGTAATTTAGAAGTCTGAAATAATTGAATAAAACATTTAACAAATATAAAGTAATCTCATAAGCAGCAGTTAAAATCTTACCATTATTGCTTTTTGTTGTAATAGTCATTCAAAAATTAGGACTTTTTTCCACTGAAAATATTTCTTTTGTTGGAAATAAGTAACATTGAGTATTCGAAATTAGATAGAATGAATGAATCACTGAAATTTAAATTTGTTTTCCCCTTCTGGATTCTAATCCACAGTTCAAGAAACCATGACAGTAATTGAGTCTGCTGTGTGATTTTGTAGTCCACGAATTAGAAATGGCTTTTACACTTTTAAGTAAAGTAGTATTACATTTTTTAAAATGCCAAAAAAAAACATTCTTAGTCACTGGCCATACAGAAACAAGTGGCAGACTCATTTTGGGCCTTGGGCCAAAAGTTGCCAACCCTTGATTTCTAGTCAAGAAGATCTAAAGATACCAAATGCAATGAAATTTCTGAGAGCTTTTGGCATTTGCTTAAGGCACATCTGTTTGTATGTGTGTATTCACTGAGATTCATCTACATTGTTGATGCCAAAGCCTCTCCAAGTAAATATTCAATAATCTTCAAAGTAGAATATTTTTTCAGGCTATAGTAGTTAATTGAAGAATAATTCAAAGCACTGCACTGACTTCATCATCATTCTAGTCTTATTTAGGCAGCAAGGTTGAACCAGGTCCCCAGGGAACCCCAAATTATGGCCTGTTTGTAACATAAGTCCTTAGCAAGATATATTAGTTCTCATAGGGTCATGACTATATCACTCAGCACTGACTTTAGCCAGTTCATCAGGACAATATCTATATATAATGTATGTGTATATATATATATATATATATATATATATATATATACATATATATATATACACATATTCACATATGTATGCACACACATATACAATTTCATATCATTTAGGATGGATGAAATGTGAGTGACACTGAATCAATACTATGTTTCCCTGATACTTTTTGCCCCAACTGCTATGCACATAATAGGTATTTTGTCAGCATATGTTGTTTTAAGTCATTAATGCAAAAGAATACTTTCTGACATATATGTATGTCCATATATGTGTATAAGTATATATTATGCATGCATATACATATATGTATGTATGCATTTATATAAAATTCATTGCTTTGCCTCTTGTGGATTTCATTTCATATTTTGCCTATAACTTTTCTGTTAGGGTTTCATTTTTTTAATAAAAAAAATCTAATGACTTGGTTAGTACCTGCGTAAACAGTTATTATACAGGCACCAGTATAGATTCCTGATCAAATCTCTCTTTTCTGAAGTGTTATCCAACTGAAGGGTCACTATCCTTCAGTTAAAATATCCTAAAATTATCTGGAACACTTAGAAATTATGGAGCCAAATTCCTTTTTTACTGTTTCTCAGATGGAACACAGAACTTGGCATGAGTGAAAGATTGGGTCAGATTTATTCTCTCCAGTCTTTTTGGATCTGTTAGTGACAGAAAACTTGATAGTATTGCTTCAATGCCACTTGTATGTCCTTCCTCCTGAACTGAAGTTCTTTTGCCATGATCATATAGACATTTCATTGGGATTCCCAAAGGCTCTCCCAAAGAATATGCCATGGAAAATTTCCAAAGTCTCCCATATAGGACTCTTCAGTCCCATAAACTGAAAAGTCAAAATTTTCAGTTCTTTCCTTTCTTCAAAAACTGACCTTTACATCCTGTTCTACAGTTTAAGTTCCATGATGACATGACTATGTGAATTATGGCCTCCTTGAAGACTAATATAGACATATTAGTCACTATTTGAATTTCCTAATGCCAAATTCCAGGATGGAAAGGAGAAGTTTGTTCTTCTTTTCTGTCTAGTACTCCGTCTCTTCTGCTGAATTTAGCAATATCTTAGCCTTATTGCTAATGGTGGTTATTTGGTCATAAGAGATGTTTGCTTCAAAACTTAATGTGTAAAAAATACCATGTTTTCCTTCCAGGGTATATATTATTTGGAACTTATCAGTGTTAAATTGCCTGTCTGAGGATACTAACTGTTCAGCTCCAACAGAAATACATCAAAAGTCTTGACTCATTTTGAGCAATTTTCTACTCTAAGCAATCTTTTGGGCCCTCATTCTTGAAATTGCCTATCTCAAAATAACCTCTAATAAAAACATTACACACTACCTTTTCCTCTTCCAAACTATCCACAGCTGTGCTATTGCTCAGTTCTTATGCAAAAATAGATATTGGGCCATTTGTCATTTCTGGATTGCCAGCTTCATAATGAAAACCACCATTATGGAATGTATTGAGACCTTAAATATATTGAATTGTTAAAAAAAAAAACTTAAATAAATTGCCTTGTCTCATCACCCTTCCCCCACCTTTGGTTGAAAACTGATTTTTAGTATGAGTACATAGGTATATGTGAGTATGTATGTGTGTGTATGTGTATGTGTTTACCTAATCTTTACACTGGCAGGAGCCACACTTTGGTAGTCCTAACAGGCTTTAAGCCTGCTGTGTCCTTTAGGAAGGTGAAATTGGATTCCTTTATACTGGCACCGGTACTAACTGTGAGGGCTGGTTGCTGAGGGGAGAATCACTCATCTCACACCATGCTCTGCCTAGGTTTTGCTCCTTTCCTTTCTTACATTGCATTTGGTCATACTAGGAACAATATATTGCTAACAGCACTGCTGATACTCTCCTTCCCCCCTAAGAAAAGGGAATAAAAGTCAGTCTAAAGGAAGGGTATTCTCTTCGTTTTCCTAGAAAACGCCCTACCTATGTCATTTGGGATCTGAAAAACAGCATGAGGTCACAGTGGTGCTTAAATTATTTCTTCACTTCTTTTTTCTAAATAATTAAGTTATCTGAATCAGAGAAAAAAAGAGCAACTACAGTTGTTTTTTTTTCAGGTTGTAGGATTTTTCTTGTTGGTTTTTACAGATAAGATTTTAGAATTCTTCTTCTAGCAAATTATATTAACAGATGGAATAAAAGAGACCTCTTTTTCTAAGTGCTTCTCTCCCAGGGATGCTGAGTTAAACTTTTGCTGATTTGTCTGAAAGGGCAGAAACAGGAGTGATGAATGAAAGTTGTGAAGAGATAGGCTTTATGGGAGGAAAACCAAAAGGACTAAATATAGGGGTCAGAAGACCTTAATTAAGACCTGTTGACGGTGTGATCATTGGAAAATGGCTTAGTTTCCCAGTTTACTAATTTGTAAAAATGAAATAGTTGGACTAGAAGACCCCTAAAATCTTTAGTTGTAGATCTGTGATCCTATCATCTCTTGCATTAGAGCTATTCATAGGAATTGGCTCCTTTAGGAGATGGTAGGCTTCCCCCTCTCCTGCTACCCAGACCAGATGTCTTCAAGCAAAGACAGGATGACTATTTGTTGGGGTTATTTGGTACAGGGGAAAGGGCTCAGACTGTAAGATCAGAGTTCAAATCTCAGTTCTGCTATTTTTTCCTCTTCCATCTGGGGGAAGTCACTAAGAGTTTCTGGGTTTTCGTTTCCTCATCTGCAGAATAAGAAAGTTAAATTAAATGCAAGGATCATAAAATGATAGACTAAGAACAGAGAGGGACCTTAGAAATCATCAAATCCAACCCCATCACTTTATAAATGAGGAGATTAAGACCCAGAGAGGTTGAGACCACTAGAGGTCATATAATTATTTATTAATATTATTATTACAACTACTCTTTTTATTAGTATTGCCATTATCATTGTTTCCCTGGATCACACAGCTAATAAGTGTCTGATGGAGAATTTGAACTCAAATATTTAGTTTAAATCCAACACTCTATTCACTACACCATGCTGCCCTTAGAAGAACCCCAGGTGACCTCTAACCTCCCAGTTCTCAATCTGTGATCCTACCTTGTAGAGGGAATTTTTATTCAGGTATCTTTAGACTTAATGGTCTCATAGATAACTTCCAATTCTGCAATTCTGCCGTATTTCAGAAATACATACTAGGGATAGCATTGACCTTAACGCCTGAAATACTCATTTCTGGCTCTCCACTTGTCTACAGCTTAAGTTTCTAATTCCCCAATAGTCACTTCTACCACATCGGTCCCTAATATTAGGTTGGTCCAGAAAACAATGAGCAATTATGAAGTGACTTCCCATACTAAGACTTATCTAAGTAGGCAGCAGAAGAAAATTATACTCCTATAAATTCTTTATGCCTCTGGCATAAATGGAGGCTGTCCTGTCCTACTGAATTTAACTCAACTTTTTCTGGTCTGCTATCCAATTTATTTAAATTGTTTAGACTGCTAGGGAGACCAATGAACGCAGAACTTCCTTTGCTGTTGGACCAAAACATGCCCTATAGACAGACCTTTAACACCTTTCCTTAGTGTAACATACAATGTAAACATTTTCTTTTTTAAGTCTTTGACAATTCAGGAAAACATTTGCAAACTAAAGATATTCAGTAACCTCAGTGATTAGTTTACCTAAAATGTAATAATCACAGTGTCTTACTGGTGACTGAGCAAATGCAAACAAGAAAGCCTGTCATTAGTGTAAAACCCTAATCAGCCACAGGGTGATTTATCTAATTATGTTCATCAAAACAGGAAGAAAAGACATGCCAAGTTTCATATTTTTTAGAGACTGAAATGTCTGCACTAAAATTTCAGTCCCTTAGAACAACAATTATGCCTGTGTTTTGTACTGTGATCATTTTTCTTGTTTCATTAGTAACAAAAAAGGGCTAAATTATAAGACCATGTCATCCTTTGCTCTTTTATTCCTAAGCTCTCACCCTTTGTGTTTAGTGATGCAGCAAATACCACTTTGGATGACTTCCATAATTCCATAATAGGCAGCTACCTCAATTATCTCAAAGTATTATTGAGGATAAAAGTAAACACAATTTCCATCTGGCTAGTTTCACTTGGAACCTGGAGCTCAGAATTATTTTTAACTCTTCTTTACCACATAGCAAAATATTTTATTACTTTATGTATTACTTTACTGGCTTCCAAAGCTTTTCTCTGCTCTAGAAAGCTGCATTAATGTTTTATAGTTGATGTAAGGATTCCTTTCCTGTTGTTTTTCTAATTATAGATATATTCATACCTATTTGAGTGTACATGGTTTCACATATTAATTTTGAATAAGGCTATTTAAAAATAGAATTACTTAGGGTACCAGTAAAGATTATTTTGTGCATAGTGTGGAAATTACAAAGATAAAAGATGTGGAGATGTGTTTTTTTTTAATGACAAGGTTTTTAAGTACAAGAAACAACCCCCCCATCTAAAATTGATTGTCTCCATTTTGAAAAAAAGAATCGAACATTTGGCTTAGCTTCTCATCTATTCTTGAAAGATTTAGGTTAAGAACTAACTATATTTGCCTAAACCCAAGAATGGCTAACTTTTCTTCCAGAACTCCTACTCTTCCCACCCCAATGTTCATTCCTACAATTGCATCCATGTGCATTTGGGGAGTTATTAGAAGCAGTTGCAAGGAAGAAGTAGGTGGTCTTGGACAGAGTTTGATTAAAGAGAAGTTTATTTCAACTCAAGTTGGTGTGAATGCCTAACCAATATTTCCTCCAGACACAGCTAAATGACTTATTTACTACTGTACTCTGTAGTCAATAAATATTTAATTGAATTTTAAATGAAAAATTTTTAACATTTTTTTAGTACTTGAGAGTATCTATGACCTCATAAATGTGGGTACTTCTGCCTCCTGTCAAGATTATAACACAACACTGCCTTCTCATCTTTCATACTTTTAAACCTTATTGTCCATACTCCCATAATTCTGTCTAAAGAATCAACCCAATATACTGGAGGTTTCCCCCTAGATTGTATAGCATTTCAGCAGTACCAGTTTGTTGAGGTTTGGTTTGGTTTGGTTATTTGATTGATCATACTTGTGATTATTGTTTTTATTGGACTTGTAATGCCATTGTTATAAGGATATCATAGTAAGGGACTTCCTTTTCCATAGTGGAGTTTCCTGGAACACAGAAAGGTTAAATGATTTGTCCAAGGTTCTATAACCAATATTTGACAGAGGCAGGAATGAACTACAATCTTTCTGATTCTGAGGTGAACTCTCTACCTACCACACCAAGCTGCTTCTCACCTGAATTTTCATACATATCTGTGTCTGTATAAATCTATAGAAATGTAGATTTAGACATATGGATATGTGTATATTTCTAATACATATATGCATGTATGCATGTATGTAGTACATATATATTAACTTACCTAAAAGTGATTCAAAATTTTGTTACCTTTTCAAACTTCCATTTCACTAAAAATTTTGAACACTTTTTTTGGTGATACTGGGAATATGAATGGGAATTCATTATATTTTCATTATAATTATTGGGCAAATGCTAGAAACTAGCATTTCAGTGTCATCCATCATGAAAACTTTTTTAAAATTTCTTTTATTGGGAGTGAATATTTAACTAATAATTAAAGAGATAAACTATAGTATTAAAACTTATGCTTTAAATCCTTGAGGAAATAAGCTTCTATTTGAATACGTTGAGAAAAATATTATGTACACAGCTTTTCATAATATAAAAGGGAGGTTATTGGAAGCTGATATGTTAAGGATTTATTACTATCTTCATAGGAACTCATAAAAGAAAAGATTAGCACAAAGGTATGTTGTAAATGGGGCCATTTAATTATGAGGAAGAATGTCATGGAGAATAAATTAAATGCAATTCAAATTACAATTGAAAGAGCTGGGCTAATAAATAAAACTTTGACCTTAAATGATATTTTTGTGTGGTAGAAATATCCTCAATAAATTTAGCTGTGCAATTGAATAGCAAGTGAAAATAATGAAAAGCTATATCTCATTGGCAATATAGAAAAGATTTGAAAGAGCAAGTAATTAAGAAAAAATATGGTGTCGATTATTTCTCAATGAATGAAGAAAGGAAAAATGTAAAATGAAGCAGTTAACATTGGGGGAAATATTAAGTAACACATATATTAGAATTTATTATTCATTTCAGCATAATTTGGGATGGGATTTAGGTAAACTGCTTAATATCAGTCATCAGTAAAAGAAGGCATTCTTCTAAGAAAACTAATCTAGTTTTTTTTACTTCATTGAGAGGAATAGTTTCCAAAAAGTGACAAGTACAAAATGACATTATACTCTGTCCCTGATCAGATCACATCTAGAATCCTTTATTCAGTTCCAGTGCTACATTTTAGTAACAAAATTAATAAGCTGGGAGAGTCAAGACCAAGGGTAACTTGGCAGAATAGAGGGCCTTGCAGCTCTGCTCTATGAAAAGCAGTTAAAAGAAGTAGAGTTTTTGAATCAGGAGTAGACCAAGGAGATATGAAATTTGCTTCCTCTTTACTAGAGGTCTTCAAAAGTCAGATGAGTAACTACTGGGGATGTTGTAAATAAGATTCCTATATAAGTAAAGATTTGATTAATTACATGGTCTTTGGGGTACCTTCCTACTCTGAAATTCTGTGATTCTTTAATTGAACAAATTAAAGTATAGAGTTATATGTAAGAAAATAATGATTCATTTTGAATGAACTTTTTTCCATTCTGTCAAATTATTTTTATAACATTTGCAGAATTTTAAAAAAACCAAATTGGTGGGAGCCAATATATGAAAAACTAGTTTTTCCTCAGGGTGATAGACACATTCATTCAACATACAGGCAAAGGAGGATAGATATTAGAATTAGAGGAGCAAATCACTATAACTTTCACAAGAATTCCTTCCTGATTGCAATGATACTAGTCTAAGAAAAAATAACCATGCTGCATGTCTGATACATTGCTTCTATATCTCATTTCTGTTGGTCATGAGAGAAAAGCAAGGCCTCTTCCTAGCAGAGAAAGACAGAAGATAGTTGCTAGGAGAAGAAACAATTAGGAAAAATGGGAATTAAGTCTTCATTTCTTTTTGTTTATTTGGTTTTTGGACAGCAGTTGGGATTAAGTGACTTGCCCAAGGTCACACAGCTAGTTTTTGTGTTAAGTGCTGCAGTCAAATCTGAACTCAGATCCTCCTGACTCCAGGGCTAGTGCTCTATTCACTGCACCACCTAGCTGCCCCTAAGTCTTCATTTATTAGTTTTAAGTAGCTAATATAAACCTGTTCATTTCTGAATCTGGGGAGGAAAACTTAAGCAACAGGTTTTTTTAGGCTGAATATGAAGGGCTACAAAACATCTAAACTCATTATATAATATATCAGGTTTCTGATTGTAAGAAGAGATGCTGGAAGAGTTTTAATTAGTCTTGAGAAGTAAATTCAAGACTGTATTAAGCAAGGGCTAATAACAATTTAAATTTAGTGGAAGGAGCTTAATTTGTACCTTGGTTATTATCATTCTTTAAATCTTTTTTTATTTGAATTTTAGATGATAAATTTTTTTATAATTTTGCAATTTATTTAGATGATGAGGTCATTTATCATTTTCATAATCATTTAGATGATGAATGTCTTGTAATTTTTAGTTGGCTAATTTATGATTTTATTCTGAAAGATATTTTAATTTTTGGAGAAAGCCATAATAAAAATATATTTCTGGAAAAAGTCTCCCCAGTTGACCTATGTTGCCTGAAGTTTAGAGGCAGCTGCCAAAATCACAGTTAAAATGTTCCAGAGAAATAAGCTGTTTCTATCAGCCATCCTTTTTCCCATGTCCAAACATACAGAGTATAAAAAGCTTTACTGTATGATTGAATGTCATGTACCCAGCTTATCTTTTAGAATGGCTTAGATGTTTAAAGAAGCTAAAGGTCTTTAAGTTCATATTTGGCTCTGGCTTCACGTTTGCTACAGGATTCCAGCAAAAATAATTCATTTTCAGTTGTTTTATTCCTTCACTTGTCAAATTATTTCCCAATTGTAATTATATTCAGAAATAGGCATCAAATCAGCCATTAAAGTTCAGGGGTAAAATGTGATGAAAAACGGTAGCATTTATATTTGTAATTTGTATTTATTGAACACTTACAATGTGTGAACATTTTAACAGAATATCTTACTCTTGAGCAAAAGCCAAAATTTCTCATTAAAAAGTATGTCTGCAAGGGGCAGCTAGGTGGTGCAGTGAATAGAGCACCGGCCCTGCAGTTAGGAGGACCTGAGTTCAAATCCGATTTCAGACACTTGGCACACAAACTAGCTGTGTGACCTTGGGCAAGTCACTTAAACCCAACTGCCCTCCAAAAAAAAAAAAGAAAAGTATGTCTGCATATATTTATACTATAAAATACCATAAAGTTAAATGCTCAGAAATATCCAAATTGGTGCCATGAAGACAATCAACAGAGTACCACTGGTTGTCTCATTGCTTCCATTTGTCATTTTGGTGCTAGACTTGTATGCTACAATGAAATGATAGTTGTCTTGAGAAAAACTAGCATACATTTGCTTCACTACAGAAATAGCAGAATGTCAGTGCTTAATATTTTGTTTGAAAATGAAACCATAATATCTAATTATGATTTCTAAAAGGAATTAATTTCCCTATAATTTTGTATGAAGCTAATTGCCTCCATACTGCTCCTTGGTGCATCGGCAAATCAAAAATTAGCCAATAATTAAGTTATTAAAAGCCATTATAAATACTAGTTAAGGGGTGGCTCAGTGACTCAGTGGAGAGAGTGTTGGGCCTGGAGTCAGTAAGACCTGAGTTTGAATTCCACCTCAGAAAAATTAGCCATGGGACCTTGGGCAAGTCACTTAACCCCAATTGCCCTCCAAAAAGAAAAAGAAAAATACTATTCAATTTTATTACATAATATTTTTATTCATGGTATTATTTTCAAAGGAAGTATTTTTCTCTTCAAACCCATAACATTTGAATAGAACCATATATAGGTAATTAGGAAACATTTGTTTAGTTGCATTAAATATTACATAAAAAGATGTAATCATTTTACCTGTCAGAATATTGTCTGCAAAAGATACAATGCCTATTTAAATTTCTGAAAGCTTAAATCAAAGTTAATGGTAAAACTGTGTAGAGCCAAGCTGACTTCAGATGAGTAATCTCTAGAACCACTAGACAATAGAGTATTTTGACATTACCATATTTTTTCAAAGAGTTCTATATTTTACTTATTCTATAAGTTTATTTTTCTATTAAGCATTGTTGCTCATTGGTTTTATCTAAGTTAGGGGATTCCAAATCCCACTGCCAGGGTGTGATTTCACTCTTCAGCTGTGAACCCCTTATGGATAGATACTCTCCTATTTATCTTTCTATTTTTCCCAAGAGTCCAAAATAGTGCATTATATTTAATAGTCAACTAAAAGTTTGAGGGAAGAAAGGAAATGTAAACAGTGCTGCTCATATAATGGTTTGCCATCTATGTAAAATGTTGTCTCTAACCAAAACACAAAAAATCAGTTAAAGTATTTTAATGTTTTTTTCATTGTCTTGATTTTTGAGGTTTCACTAGCTTGCTAAATTAACTAAAATTTTCAGTTTGGACAATTTTTATGTCACCTAGATATAAAGTAATTTTAATTTTATTCAAAAAACATTTATTGAGTGTTTATTCAAAATTCTGTCTCCAGTCATGAAAGGGATACAAAGATATATAGGATATTGTGTCTGCCACCATGAAGCTTACAATTCAATTCGACATAATAATTACAGCTGGGGGATGGGACAGTGAGTAAATGTTCCTCCCTTTGTCATTACCAACTAAATGTATTTTAGTGTTTAATAGCACTATTATTAAAAGGGGTCCATCAGCTTCACTAGACTTCTGGAAATGTCCATGACACTCTTGAAATAGAAGATAACAAAATAATCATGCTTTATATAGATTCTTAGAATTATTATAAGAGCTTGAAGAGGCCTCAGAGATGATCTAACCTCAGGAAAATAGGAAGGAGAACTGAAAAATCATTCATTTTAATTCTGCTATTTTGCACATACCCTTAGAACTTAAGCAACTTATTCAAAATCACAAAGATTTTCTAGCTTTAAATTCAGGATTCTTTCCTTAATCATGCTGCCTTTCTTCCAATCCACTTTATTTTACAGATAAGGAAATTGAGTCTAGGAAAGTGGAGCTTCTTGCCCAAGGTCACACTGACCCTTAGCAATAGGACCAAAGCTAGCATCCAGGTCTCTTGATTCTCAGGTCAATGCTGCTTTCAGGTCTAGTACTATACAGGCTGCTTCTATTAACAGAACCAAACAACTTATCCATTCAATTCTTCTGTGATGTTTTACTGGCATGATTCTGTGAACAGCTTGACACACATTCTGTGTGCACCAGAGAAATACAAGCATCATCAATGACTCCTTTGGAAATACTGTTCCGGTTTTGTAATTGGATAAGTAGAATCCAACCTACAGAAAACGTTTCTTTAACTGCGTATGTTTCTATTTATTTTACACCCCAAGGGAACAGAATAGAAAGCCAAAATGTGGGCTTGGTGAATAAATTGTACTATAAGTCAGATAGATCTTGAAAAACAAATAAGAGATAATTGACTCTAATAATCAACAATGAGTAATGTAGATGACAATATTGTAATTTAAAATAATAGTAGCTAGCATTTACAGAGTACTTACCATGTGCCATATACTTTACAGACATCTCAGTTGATCCTCACAACAATCCATGAGAGGCAAATGCTATTATTGTCCTTACTTTACAGTTGAGGAAATTGAGCCAATCAGAGGCTGCGATTTGCCCAAAGTCACACAGCTAGTGTCTGAGGCTGGATTTGAACTCAGGTCTTCTTGACTTTACACCCATCACTCTAACCACTGCTCTACCTAGTCGCTACAATCTATTCATATACTGTGTTTCCTCAGCAGAGGGTCCATCCAACATGACGAATTCTCCTGCCATTGTGTAACTGCCAATGGAAAGTAAAAGTTGTGCATTGGTTACTACTTACCCAGGACTTATTGCAATAAATATCAAATAATTTGCAAATGAGAGTATTTATGAGGAACTCATTTTTATTTGTATTGCAACAGAACATTCTTCATACTATGTGCAAACTACTCTGGTGCACATATATCACATTAATTTATACCCCCCCACACAGTATTAGCTTACCAAAGTTATCACTGTTGTTTATCATTCAAGGAATTTTGAACAATTTTCAACTATATACAAGAAACATCTTTTTGCAGCAAAGGAAAGTGATGGTCTGCTCATCAATGATTATTTATAGATAATAAATATGCACTGTGGAATCTTATAATCCATAATATCTGTCTGACAGATATATGACAACAATGTGGTCTGCTGCAGAATGTAATTTCTTAAAATTTCTTCAAGAATGTTTTCAATGTATGTATGCACTAATGTCATAAAGACAGAATTGGGAAAATAAGCACATGATTTGGTAATTGTTCACATTCTTTCTGGTGCCTTCAATAAAGTAAGGTTTTAGACTTTTTCCCAAACATTTATTCTTCCTCCCTGCTTTCCTCTGTGATTTTGATTGGAGGAAGAATATGAAAAGTCCATAAAGAAGTTAAAGTATAGATCAAATACTATAGTTTTTCAGTAGAGAGAAGGATCATTTCACCCCTCTCCATAGAGGAGATGGCATTTGTTCTGAGCCTTGAAGAATGAGTGTCTTTTGATAGATTAACATGGAATTTTTTATTTTATTTTATTATATATTATATATATATATCATATGTATAATATATATATTATATTTTAAGTGGAATGAACAGTTTGAACAAAGGCCTGAAAACAAAGGAATATATTTGGAGGATGGTTTCTGAAACATGAAATAAGAATGCATGAAAGGTTATAGTGGTTAGAACAGTAGATGGAGATCAAATGGAAGAGCTTGAATTACAAGACTAAAGATTTTTATGGCATTTCCTAGGAATAGAGAGGCATGAATGAGGGTGATGGAGTTTGGGCTAGGCTTGAATATTCTCAGGGATATATTTTAGGAAGCATGTGGCATGGAGGATGCAGTCAGAAAGCCCTGAATTCTGCTTGATACTCTTACTAGTTTTATGATGCTGGCAAGTCACTTAATTTCTCAGGTTCACTTTCCTCATTTATAACATCGGGATAATAATAGTAGTTGTCTCTCAGGGTTGTTGCAAGAATCAAAAGAAATATGGAGTATCTAAAACATAAAGGACTATATTAATTTTAGATAGTATTATTAGAAGCAGTAATTGTATAACCCTTCATAGACTTGATGGAATAGGGAGAAAGTGGAGGTTTGGACATGGATTAGGAAACATGCAAGAAAAGAGAGTCCTTTGGCCATTTTTGTCGTCACTGCTGCTGCTGCTATAATGAAGAGAAGAGAAGGAAGTCAAGAAAGAAGCCATTGTTACTGCTGTTGCTGTTTATCCTTCATTCTTGATGAGCATCAAGGCATCATGAAAGTGATAATTTGACTTACAAGTGAATTGGATTTAAGTGAGAGAGGGCTGTGCAAAATCACCAGCCTCACTTTTGCCTCCACAAGCATCTGAGGCCAGTGGCAAAGTAAAGATCAGAACAACTTGAGATGACCACAGCCCTTGGTCTTTTTGATAACAAAAAGTTCTCAATGTATCTTCCCTAATTTAAAGTCCATTTACAACATTAATTAAACCAGCAACAGCTTTCAGTGACATTTGGAGCTCATGCATAAATGTATGTACTGAGTACATACTAAATGTAACAATGTCTGAAGTGGCACTCTCACTAAACAAGAACCACAAGAACCAGTACCTCCTAGCAAAATATGTGTTATAAGATAGGAAAACTGGGAGACTACAGAGCATTTGTTCAATGTAGCAACACAAGCATTGTTTGCCCTACATAGAGGTTCTGGAAATCCTTAGGAAAACTATTTTGACAAACAGCCACCCCATTATGGTGATGAGAGGCAACATCCCTGAAGACAACAAAAAACAGATCTAGACATTTGCAGCATAAGGAGGAGAGGAAAATAAGGAACAGATTGGCTTTCATGGACAAAGAAGTTATCAGCACTATCAGTTATTGGTGGAGCAAAAGCCAAAGGAGACTGAGAAGGAGTATTTGAAGTTCAGTCACTAAGGCTCAGGAACAGGTGGAATAGGAACCATTTATGGAGAGGATGATAATGATGATGTGTCCCATCTCATACAGTTGTCCAGTCATTGAAACATTCCCTGATGTAATCCTGTGGTCCACTGGAGACCACTCCTCTTAGGAATACTGGAACGAGTGGGGCTCCAGAGTAGCTTCTAGTGGACTTAACTCTCTAGTTCAGGTCCCTTGAAGATCTCATCCTCTGTTAAGTACCTCTGACAATATAGATCACCTAATGTCGTTAGAACTATTTATTAAAAATCAGCTGAAAAAATCTTACTCTAGCTATTTCCTTTTAGATCTAAATGAGATTCTGGTAGGGAACTATGAACAGAACACTGCCCCACCTTTTTTTTCTTTTTAAATTTGTTTATTTAATTTTTTAGTTTTAACATTCATTTCCACAGGATTTCAAGTTACAGATTTTCTCCCCATCTCTCCCCTACCCCCCCATTCAAGATAGCAAGCATAATGAATAGCCCTTCCCCCAATCAGCTCTCTCTTATATCCTCTCCCATTCCCTTCCCCTTACTTACTTGTGGGGCAAGATGGATTTCTATAAGCCATTGCCTGTATATCTTATTTCCCAGTTGCATGTAAAAAATAATTTTAACATTTGTTTTTAAAATTTTCAGTTCCAGGGCGGCGACCGCGCAGGCGGGGGCTGCCGGGAGAGGCGGCAATGGAGGCTGCGCGGGCCTTGCGGGGCCGCTGAGGCCGAGGAGGCCGGGCCGGGGCGGGCCAAAGCTGGGGCTGGGGCCGGGGCGCGCAGTGGCCTCCTCCCCAATCCGAACCCTCCAGCCATGGCCACCCTGGTGATGTCCAGGGAGGAGAAGCCGAGCCAGGACGAGATCGTGCTGGGCACCAAGGCGTCATCCAGGGGCTGGAGACCCTTAGGGGCGAGCACCGGGCGCTGCTGGCCTCCCTGGTGGAGAATGTGGCTGGGCGAGAGGCTGGTGAGGCCGAGCCTGGAGCACAGGGGCGCTCAGGACTCCTGCGCCGATCTCTGGAGGCCATTGAGCTGGGACTTGGGGAGGCTCAGGTGATCCTGGCACTGTCGGGCCACCTTGGGGCTGTGGAGTCGGAGAAGCAGAAGCTGCGGGCCCAGGTGCACCGCCTGGTGCAGGAGAACCAGTGGCTGCGGGAGGAGCTGGCCGGCACCCAGCAGAAGCTGCAGCGCAGCGAGCAGGCCGTGGTCCAGCTGGAGGAGAAGCAGCACCTGCTCTTCATGAGCCAGATCCGGAAGCTGGACGAGGACCCTTCCCCCAGTGAAGAGAAGGGGGATGTTTCCAAGGATTCTTTGGATGACCTGTTCCCTAATGAGGATGAACAGAACCCAGCTCAGGGCTCTGGGGGCGGAGATGCAGCTGCCCAGCATGGAGGCTATGAGATTCCAGCCCGCCTGAGGACCTTGCACAATCTGGTGATTCAATATGCCTCCCAGGGGCGCTATGAGGTCGCTGTCCTCCCCTGTAAGCAGGCCCTGGAGGACCTGGAGAAGACCTCAGGACACGACCACCCCGACGTGGCCACCATGCTGAACATCCTGGCTCTGGTGTACCGGGACCAAAACAAATACAAAGAGGCCGCCCACCTGCTCAATGATGCTCTAGCCATCTGGGAGAAGAACTTGGGCAAGGACCATCCAGCTGTGGCAGCTACCTTGAACAACCTGGCAGTTCTGTATGGCAAAAGAGGCAAGTACAGAGAAGCGGAGCCCCTGTGTAAGCGAGCCCTGGAGATCCGAGAGAAGGTACTGGGCAAGTTCCACCCTGATGTGGCCAAGCAGCTGAATAACCTGGCCCTGTTCTGCCAGAACCAGGGCAAGGCTGAGGAGGTGGAGTACTACTACGGGCGTGCCCTGGAGATCTACGAGGCTCGGCTGGGCCCAGACGACCCCAACGTGGCCAAGACCAAGAATAACTTGGCCTCTTGCTATCTGAAGCAGGGGAAGTACCAAGATGCAGAAACCCTGTACGAGGAGATCCTGACTCGTGCGCATGAGAAGGAATTTGGCTCAGTCAATGGAGACAACAAACCCATGCATGCTGAAGAGCGGGAGGAGAGCAAGGAGAAGCGTCGAGATACCACCCCGTATGGAGAGTATGGGAGCTGGTCCAAGGCTTGTAAAGTGGACAGCCCCACAGTGAACACCACACTGCGGAGCCTTGGAGCTCTCTACCGCCGGCAGGGGAAGATGGAGGCAGCTCACACCTTGGAGTACTGTGCCAGTCGCAGTCGGAAGCAGGGCCTGGATGCTGTGAGCCAGACCAAGGTGGTGGAGCAGCTGAAAGATGGCGGTGTGCAAGAGGATCGCTGGAGTGGCCAAGAGGGCACCGGAGGCGCGGGATCTCGGGCTGAACCAGAGCCCAAAGATTCAGGGCCCACAGCTGAGTGGTCTGGGATGAGGGGGCCTCTGGGAATACATCAGGGTGGGGGAAGGGGGGGCAGGAGAGCAGGCAAGCACGATGTGGCCGGCTCCTCTGCCCCCAGAATGGCAGTGGTTCTCTCCGAAGAAGTGGTTCTTTTGGGAAGCTCTGAGATGCCCTGCGGAGCAGCAGTGAGATGCTAGTGAAGAAGCTGCAGGGGGTGGCCCCCAAGAGCCTCCCAACCCTCGGATGAAACGAGCCAGCCTCTCAACTTCCTTCACAAGAGCACAGAAGAGGCCAGCCAGTCTGGCAACACCAACCTGTCCGACAGCTGCATGCTCAGCTCCAGTTCTCTTGACCTCTCTCTCCGAAGCTCTCTAATTGGCTAAGAGGGAGGGGCAGGAGGGCCTGCCACCTCCCCAGCTCCTGGGCCCTCCTTGGCTGCTTGTCACGTCCCTAGAGATGGGGGGACAGGGGGAGACCTGAGCCTCAGCTTTCCTCCCGCCCTGCTTCAGCCACCCTTCCCCTGATGGCTGTTTCCCCATTGTTTTTTGTTCGATCTCAGGGTAACCTCTCCCGCTCTCATTTCAGGCTTAGCAGCTCAAGGCTTATTCCCCTGCCCCCTACCCGGTTTAGAAATGTTAGTCACGAAGCTGAGAAGTGTCCCCTTGGTGACAGTGCAGAGAGGAGCCAGGATCCCCCCACCCCTGTATTTATTTCCCTTCCCTTCCTCCCAGTGGAAGCCAGGAAAGTGAAGAGCAGGCCCCTGGAGCCTCCTCAGGGCCCTGGCCACACTTCCCAAAGTATGCCAGACCCCCTGGCCTTGGGGAAAGACCACCACACTAAGAATCTCCCTCCTCCCTCCCCAGGCCTCTGCTTCTGTATAGAGAGAGAGAAATTATTGGCCGCTCCCTTCCTGAAGCCCTGTCCGTGGTACCTCCCTCTGCCCTTCCCCTATCCAGGGATGCCACGCAGGCCTTAAGCCCTTGCAGACAAGGTTTTGGACACACACAAGTGCAGAAATCAGCCCCCACGTCCTTCTCACCTGATGGGAGCCTGCCTTCTCACCCCCTGAAGCCCCTTAGTATAGGATGAAGGCTCCATGGCCCTGTCTACAATAGCTGACACTTTTCACTTTTCTCAACCTTGTTCCTTCTGGGCCTTAAGTGTACCCCTCCCCCACTTTGAGCCACATTCCAGGGACTTCCTAGCCCTTCCCTCCCGAGGCAATACCTGCTAAGCCTATCCTGGTACTCTTGCTGCTCCTGGTTCTCCCCCTCAGGCTCTGAGGGAGGGGTCTGCACTCCCCTCCCTGTAGCTGGGAATGGGCCAGGGCTGGGGTGGGCCGGAGAACCCATGTGCTTTATTCAGATGTTGCTGTAGAAATAAAGACAGTTTTAACCCAAAAAAAAAAAATTCAATTCCAGATTCTTTCCCTTCCTCCCTCTCACCCACTCCCACTGTGAAGACAAGCAATTCAATATAGGTTGTAAATGTGTGGTTACACAATACATTAGTTATATTGTGAAAAACTAACTATGTTTCCCTCCATCCTATCCTGCCCCCACTTATTCTATTTTCTTCTTTGACTCTGTCCCTTTTCAAATGTGTTTGTTTCAAACCACACTCTCCCCCAATCTGCCTTCCCTTTGATCATCTCCCCTCTAATACCGTTACCCTCTACTGTCCTGTAGGGTAAGATACCCAATTGAGTGTGTATGTTATTTCATCCTTAAGCCAAATCCAATGAGAGTAAGGTTGAATCATTCCCTTTCACCTTTCTGCTCTTCCCCTCCAGTGTAAGTTTTCTCTTGCCTCTTATATATGAGATAATTTACCCTATTCTATCTCTCCCAATATATTCCTCTCTCATACCTTAATTTTATTTTTTAGATATTATCCCTTTATATTAAATTCATCCTGTGCCTTCTATCTATGTATACATGTAAACACATGTATACACATATGTACACATATACATACAAATACATACATGTATGTATACAAATGTGTGTATGCACACACACATATTTCCTTCAATTATCTTCATTCTGAGAAAAATTTCATGAGTTAAAATTATCATTTTTCCATGTAGGAATGTAAATAGTTCACCTTTAATGAGTTCCTTATAATTTATTTTTCCTGTTTGCCTTCTCATGATTCTTTTGCTTCTTGTATTTGAAACTCAATTTTTCTGTTCAGCTCTGGTCTTTTCATGAAGAATTCTTAAAAGTCCTCTCTTTCACTGAATGTCAATATTTTCCCCTGAAGCTTTATACTCAGTTTTTCTAGGTAGATAATTCTTGGTTTTAATCCTAGCTCCCTTAACCTCCAGAATATCATATTCCAAGCCCTCCAATCACTTAATGTAGAAGCTGCTGCATCATGTATTATCCTGATTGTGTTTCCACAGTACTCAAATTATTTCTTCCTGACTGCTTGTAATATATGTTCCTTGACCAGGGAACACTGGAGTTTGGCTATAACATTCCTAGTAATCTTTTGGGAATCTTTTTTGAGAGGTGATTGATGAATTGTTTCAATTTCTATTTCTTCTCCTCATTAGCTTTCTGGGCCTCCTTTGCCATTTGAGTTAATCTATTCTTTAAAGTGTTGTTTTCTTCAGTCAGGTTGTTGACTCTCTTTTCATGATTTTCTCACATCATTTTCATTTTTCTTCCCAATTTTTCCTCCACTTCTCTTATTTGGTTTTCCAAGTCCTTTTTCAGTTGAT